>DF239381.1:285264-382635 GCA_000507305.1 Breviolum minutum Mf 1.05b.01
GCCTCCTGAGCAGTAAGGGGGCCAAGGACCATATCCATATCCCGTTCCTCCAAAAAGGTCTTTCGGATATCGTCCGAATGGATCTCTGCTGAAGCATAGTTCCCCCGTCCTCGGGGGTCCTCCAAGGCTCCATCTAGGGGACTCTCCCCTTTTAGCTCTTCTTTGGTAGGCCAAATGCCTGGACTCTTCAAGGGCGGTTCTTTCACTCCCAGTGGCACTCCCGTCTTCAGGATTTCAAAGTATTGGGAGTCTGGATCATCGGCCATCTCTGCCATTGACCGAAGGTGGTCCAAGAAGAATGGTTGTCCGTCAAAGGGAGTGTCCCGATGGGATCCTGGAACAAGCGACCTGACCTGCTCCAACAGGTCAGGTGGGAAAGGATGATGTTTGTCCTGTCGATGAATAGATTCAATCACCTTGTCCACAACATTGGTGGCGAGTTGAAGGATTTTCTTTCCCAGATCCACGAGTGAGGGGGCTGGCTTCCGTAAGGGTGGTGGAGACCTACCCGGACTTGGTTTTCCTCCTCCATCACGTAGTGGGCGGACTTTGAAGCCAAGGCGCACCATCACTGTTGGGTCCAACAAGGCGGACGATCTACCACTTCTGGGGCCGGAACCCCCCCTGTCGGTTGTAGGCTATGAGCTCTGACCGCCAGGGGGGTTCTGATCCCTCCATGGCGATGTGTTGCATAATGGCTGTGCTGAGGCCTTGCATCATCTCTGGTAGGTATCGGCTCAAGTCTGATGAGTTCATTCCTGGCGCACGTTCGTGCTTCTCATGGGTGCAGTGCAAACTGTGGATTTAACGGCGGCTTGTCCCAGTTCACACTCATCAAAGTGTATCAAGGTAAGGCCCATCGCCCTACACCATGCCTGAACGGCTTGAGTCTGCCAAATGGTAGAACATCGATCGGCACTGGGACTCATCGAGCACAACTTGGGATCCTCTGGGTGTTCCAAGAAGCACGAGGGGAGTCCTGGACCTTTGTATCTCATTTTGGAGATGTGACTGAGGAGCAGCTGTCTTAGTAAGAGCAGGCTGTCCTTATCTGTGTCTTGAGCCTCCGAGATCTCAAGGACTGAGAAGCCCCAGCAATCGGGTTCTCTCCTACCTCTGACTGGTTTGGGGAAGCCTGGTTTTGGAAACCAACGAAGTATGCTCCAGGTCCGACAATTCGGGCCTCCCCCTGTCCCTTGGATGTTGCCATTCCAGGCTGAGACGCACAATTGGGAGTAGAGGTCTCCCCGCAGGATATCTTGGTCCTCTGATCGTTTGATGTCTAGGGCAATGATGTGTCCCTTCAGTTGGGACTGCCGGCTCAAAAGCACGGAGTCCAAACTCTGAGAGTCTGCCTTGCCAGTATATAACAATAGCTGGGCTGGTGTTTGTACCTCATATGGTGATACTGATGGGTCCCAAAGGAACCCTTGTTGGAGCCGCTCTGGAAGAGAGGCGGTCCATGGAAAAAGTTGTTGTAGCTGCAAAAGGTCCAAAGGGGGAGCCGGAGGAGACTCGCCCCTACTGGGTTTTGGGAAGTCCTCTTGGACTTCTGGAGAATTGGTGGGTTCCGGACCCGGAGGTGCCGGCCGCAAAGTTGGATTGAAAGAATGTGGTTTGGACGCTGGCACAAAGTAATCCGCCAGGTCTCCTGTCCCATCAATCGGAGCACTCGGGCTTTCCCCTTGTTCGGACACATGTCCATCCATTGACCCTCACTGGGCAAGCATGGGATCGGCCGCAGTTCCCTGGGCAGGTATGTTTGAGATGAAAATCACGGCAATACTGGACTCCATTGGGTGCCTGAAGTGCCCAGTTCTGAGGCCATCCATTGGGACGACCCCCTTTGGAGGACTTGTCATTCTTGCCATTACCCTTGCCTGGGTTGTTCTTCAGGTGGTCTTGGTAGACGCCCTTGGTCTTGCCTCCTTTCTTCCCCTTGTCCTTTCTCGGGCTTTCTCTGCTGAAACCCATCTACATGCCAGATCTTCCATTGTAACATAGCCGTCTTCTGCCATCTTCGCTTGGATGATCCATGGGATCTGCTTGCTCACAAAAAGTACTTGAACTGAGTTGTGGAGAGTGTCCACCTTTTCCTTGAGTGCTGCCGGTATCTCCTTGCAAGGGCGAACCGGTGCTACCGCAGCCATCCCAGTGTAGGGAGTGGTGGGCGGGTTTTCTTTTGATCGTGATGATCTCAGTTTCACTTGAGCCAAAATGGAGACATTTTGCTCAAGTGAACATTGCAGACATATTCATGCTTTCCAGCAAGCTTCCCAAGCAAAATGAAAATGTCAGCAAGTCACGAGAAAAGTCCTACGGAACTAACACTCAGACAGCACCCAAGCAGCAGAAGCAGCAGTACTTTTTCCTTCTGTGTTTGGGTGCCAGTTTGTGCAACTCTGGCCTGTTGGCAGGTGTCAAAATGAGCCCAGAGGTTTCTGGGTCAGATCCAGAATGGTCCCTGTCAGGTGGACCAAAAATCCAGCCAATCCGAAGGGGGCCATCTGACAGGGACCCAAGCCGAAGGTAAATGGATCGCGCAGGATTCTCATATCCCCTTGTTCCCCAACAACCGCCAAGGCGATGAAGTTGAGGCAGGCCACACTCTGTGATCCCATCGAACCTCCAAAGGTTGACCTGGCAAAGGTCGAGGAAGCAGTCACACTGACGACAGAAGTCCTTGGGGAGATNCAGGAGCTGACAGCCCTCGAGACCCGGACTCACCCAGCTGACTTGAGGAATTGGAACTTCACCCCTTGCCTTTACACCGAGGAGGACGTGAAGAAGCAAGTGGAAGCTGGGCTGCGTCCAGCCCCAGAGAAGATCCGTGGTGGTTTCTGGGCTCCCTATGATGAGGAGCGCTACTGGCAGAGGCAGACCCAGACCTGGACTCTGCCTGCTTTGTTCAACAGCTGGACCATGAAAGAGCTGTATGGCATCTGGTGTGAGATGCCCTTCATAATCCAACGTTCCCGCAGGGGCCAGGGAGAAACGGCCAAGGAACACCAGGCCAATTTGCAGAAGACCAAGGATGAGGTGCAGCAGTTCCTGGATGCCAACAACCTTGGAAGACCTCAGTCCCCGGCAGAGTGGCGTCAATGCTACAGGGAGCTTGGCAAGTTTTTGGCCATGCGGGCTTTCTTGACCAACACGCCACAGGTGGTAATGGAGATTCCGGTGGCCCCAATCACGGATGATCGTGAACACATGATCATGAGGGCCATCTGTGATGAACGGATCAGTCTGCCTCTGGATGCCTTCAAGGAGCACCCAGAGATCTACGACCAGATTGTGGCCATCCTTCCGGCGGGCCAGCTCATGGATGTGAAGGTGGCTTGGCGATGCAATACCACGCAGTATGCCAAGCTTGGCTACTCCGCTGCCGCCATTGAAGCCATGGACCTGAACCCTTTTGGTGGCCAGGTGAATCTGACAGCCCAGGGTGCCAAGCTCCTGGGGGAGGAACCAGCTCATAGCGGTCATCCGAACCCCGGGAGCACGGCAGAGCGGCCATTCCCCTGCTCCTTTCATCACCATTGAGGGTGATGATGGCAAGGACTATGATGCGGAGCGCAAGCCACCCATCACTGTGAACAACGTGGTCTCTGCCTGTGGCAAAGATTACATGAGGAAGAGCTACCCTGGCGGTAAGCGCTATGCCTTTTGGGGGCGGATGGAGTGCGGCTTGGTCTTGAGCAGTGTCAGCCCTTGGGAAATGGTCCAGAAAGAGAAGGGTGTGACACGTGGAGGCTATTGCTGCAAATGGTGCAAGGGTTTTTGGAAGGGAAAGATGGGGAGCTCCCGCTTTCTCCAGATCACCTCGGGCAATGTGGTCCTTTAGATGGTCTTGGATGAGCCTCCGGAGCGCCTCTACAACAGATGGGTGAAGGACCGCATCGAGTTCTACAAGAGGTTGGAGCCCACAGCCCCTCTCCGCGATGTGCCTCTGAAGGTTGATCCCAACCCAGTGCACTGCCTCAGGTTCAGCATTTCCAATGGATTGGGCAATGTCAGTGATGCCATTTGGAACATTGTGCTGGCGAACCCTGAGAAGGCCGGCCTGGAAGGCATCCACCGGTACTGAGTGCATCAGGGGTGGCCACCCCTATTTTGCTCCTTTTGTTTTTGCATTGAGGCTCATGCGTCCTCCGGGTTGCACGTTGATTCTTTTGCAACAAGGGGGACCACGACGTGAGCTCATAGCCACCAGTCTGTGGGAACCCACAGGCTGGATCAACAGGCATCTTCCGGGGATCGACCCCACACCGATGACAGGTAAAAAGTGCAGAGCGGCCGGCAGTCTTTCAGTCACACGCCAACTTGGTTTCCTTTGTCGGATTTCTTTTGTTTCCAGGTTTGAGCTTTCACCTTTGATGTTGTTGCATGTGATTTTGATTGATGTGGTGTTTTTGACATTCACTTCCTTTTTGCTTCAACTTCACTTCTTTGACTTGAGAACGGGGGGGATGCTTGCCCGCTGTGCCTGCTAGGGGGGTAGCTGTTTTGGCCCATGCTCTCAAGCAAGATCACTATGAACGCCAGTAGTCTACTGGTCCCATCCCCCTTTGGAAGAGCATTCCTACGAGCCCCATCTTGGCTCCAAGAAGCCCTCCGGCACCATGGGTTTGGACCCCATCAATCTGATGGACATGTTCTGATCCATACATGCCTTCGCCCAGCTGTGCCGGAAGATGAACTTGTCCTAGAAGACCATCCTGACTTCGTAGATGTTGGAACTTCGGTCACTTGGACTACCACTTTTGGTTACATCCTAAACACAGCCCTCACTAGGATGGGGGGTGGAGACCCCGCAGCAGGGGACCACATGGAAGTCCATCTACAGATGTTGGAACTTTTGGCCAAAGTCAGGGGAGGCCCTGACCCCACTGCTTACTCTGAGAGGCAGCTTCGATGGGAGATCGTGGACAGAGAACGATGGCTGAACAGTTTCATTCCTGCTCTGATTACAGACCTCAAGCTGGTCAAGTGGAGACACTGGAAGCCATCTCGTATCAAAGAGTTGGGGCCTATCAATCAGAAGGTCTTGGAAGGTCACCTGAGAAGGAAATGGGCGGAACGCCTCCTAGCACACTTGATCCCCCATGCTGGGGAGATCCCACACCTTGCCCCTCTTCGGGGAGACAATGAGGAACTGGAATTTCATGACCTTCTCGGAGATACCCGTTTCCGGACACTTCGGCAACGATGCCTTGTTCTATGCCTTGTTCTTGAACAGATGCTCAAATGGGACCTGCCGATCCCTTGGAAGGAGAGCAACGTCAGGGAGCTCCTCAACCGCCTCCGGGCTCAGGAGGTCACTCCCCACAAGCTTCAGCTGTGCTGGGACACACTACGTTGGTTTGCCAAGAAGTTCGGGCTTTTGGCTGTGCAGGAAGAGCCAGCCAGGAAAGCCAAAGTACCACCTAAAGAAGTCATCTGGGCCTTGGAAGAAGGGGCTGCTGAGGTGCCCCTTCTTCCCGGAGCTAATAGCCAGGAAAAGGGGGCATATGCCCCAAGAGAGCTGGACACCTTCATCTTGGGGATTGTCCGCTACCAGGTGGGCTGCTCAGCCAGATTCAATGACCTTCAGCACACGGCGCCTTCTACTCTGAAGCATACAACTACCACCCTTGAGTTCTCAGCATGGCAGACCAAGACAGTCAGTGCCGCACGGATCAGGAAACATCCGGTGCCCTTGATTTGTCCAAAGTATTCTTTCACAGNGCATCCTTCTCTTCCTGGGTCACACCCTCAGCCTCCCAGTGGTAGGTGCCATCTGCCTCGAAGCGAAGCTCCCAAAGTTTGCCATTCACCATCATGCTCGCCATCGGCTGAGTGCAGTGGACCGCATCCTCCGTGGACTTGCAGAAGAGACACTTCTTCTTCTCGGGATCCCTGGGTGTCAGGCAAGTGGGGCACATCATCTCCCTTGCGTCATAGGCCTCCTTCATCCCACCATAGCCGATGCCCCTCTTGTCCGATGGCTTCAAGAACTTCCTGGCCAACAGCTTGCCATGCTCCTTGGCGCGTTTGACAATGATGTAGCACTCAAGTGCCCTCTCCACCCCAGCACGGGTCAAGGGTTTGCCACGGAAGACGTCGAACAGCTGGGCTACCTCTTGTACGGAGAGTCCACCAAGTAGGGAGGAGACGTAGCGAGAAACATGTGGAAAGGGTTCAGGGAAGCAGGTAAGGCGGAAGAAGCCATCACCTGCCGGCTCCACTTCGACCCGCTTTGGTCCATCTGTTTGTGGTCCAGCCACATCCGCTTGAAAATCTCCAACACTAAGCCTGTGGATGTGCTCCGTGAGCTCTGAGGGCGTGTCCTTGACTGTCTCCATGTTCGCAACTTCTTGTGTCAAGAAGACGTACTGCTCCCTGTCTTTCTTCTCTTGGTCTTGCAAAAAGGTCCCCACCATCTCAGTCTCAGTGAGGGGCACTGGGTCAGCAATCAGCCAGTCATCGTCAGACTTCTTGTCAACCTCCATGTGCTCTACCCCATCCTCAAGGCCCGCAGCCGAGGTAGGGGGAACAATCACCGCATTGATTGCACCCGCCGCTGCAGAAGGTTCAAAGGACGCCGCCAAGTCCGCAGCCATTGACTCCGGCTTCATCAGACCAGAACCACTGGCTTCGCCCGCTATAAGCTGGGGACCAGGGTTGGCAGAATCAGCCTTCATCTCCGGGGCAGAACCAAAAGCAGCCGCAACCTGTTGCAGGGCATCTGCATCCTTCTCTTCATTGGTTGGAATCCTGCCTCCTTCCTTGGTGGCAGCCTTTGTGAACTCGATTGGAGTGAATCCAGACATGGCTCAAAAAGGGATGAGAGATAGAATGCGTGAGGCACAGTTTTCTTTTGATCGTGATGATCTCAGTTTCACTTGAGCCAAAATGGAGACATTTTGCTCAAGTGAACATTGCAGACATATTCATGCTTTCCAGCAAGCTTCCCAAGCAAAATGAAACAATGTGCACTGCTGTTTTTCTACTTTCCACTGCGAATCACCGGCGAAGGGCGTCACTACATGATTTCGCAGCGACGCCCCCTCTTTGCACCAGTCTGTTGCTCTACCTGTGGCGACGCGTGCCAAACCAATCTCTTATTCCTCTCTGCATCTCTCAATTTATAAAATTCCTCAATCATACAGTGACAGAGACTGAATGCGCATAACCATGTGCTACAACTTTTGTTGTCTCAGCATCTGTGATATTTGCAGTACTCATGGTATTCTGACATGGGTTTTCAATCACTTGTCAACTCCACTGTGGCATCTGAGCACTACATTGCTGCCTTTTTCTCTGTTTGGTCCACAATGTCCTTTGCCATGTGTTCCAAGTCCTGGACAATTGGCTAGATTCTACCACTGCCTCCGATTTTGCTTTTCTGTCATTTTCTTTATTTTTGGGACGGTTGTGTATGTATTTTGATAAGAACAAGGGGCCCTAAAACATGTAAGATTCTCACCAATGATTGCATGTTTCATTGATGTCATCACCCGAACTGGGAGTGAAAAACTATGACAAATACATCTCTCAGCATCTCAAGCTAATCATTCTGATGTCATTGACGAGTCATTCTTGACTGGGATATAGAATTGATGTTTACGTACATATAGATAATATGATCTACAAATTATGATTGGTCACTATATAGTCTATAATGAGAGTCCAAAAGTTCTCCCAGAGAAGAAAGGGGTACAAAGAGAGCGACGTCTCCAAGTCGTCACCACTTGTCGAAGCGTCAAAACCATCAAAAGCAGATCCTCTTGGGCCATGTTCTTAGCACGTCCCTGAAAGTCCATTTCCATTCTCGACCACCTGGGTGAAAACGCGCATGCGGTGACAAATTGCCCAAGGCTTGAAACGGTAACAGAACATAGCGGAATTCTTGCAGCAACACCACTGTGAGTGCCACTCTTGCTCTAAACGGCGGCGAATCTCCTTCAGCGCACAAAGCATCATGCAAATCAGTCTGCATTCGAACTGAGATGCAGCGAGGAGAGTTGCAGAGTTTAATTTAAACGCCAAAGAAAGGCAACGAAGAGCCCCCTGCTATCGGTCCTCCTCTTGCTGAAGGAGTTCTTTTCTCTGCTCCTCCACCTGCATCCACGATGACCAATCGACACCGAAGAGGAGGGTATGCTTAAGCCGCAGGTTGGAATCGCCGCAACGGCAACTACACATCCAAGTTTTAACTGCTAACTTCCAGATCTATTGTCCCGGAACGGATCTTGCAGTCTCCTGATTTTTTGATTTCAAAGCATAACAACGAGAAAGGGACCCAAAAAACGGCGAGGTAGGGAACAAAAACAGTGCTCCTGTAAGTTGTAACTACCTAACTTAACAAACCGCCGATACTGCTTGTCTTATCATTTATTATTAATGTACTGGTTGAAACGTGGTTTAACCACACCTTGCATCGAAGAGTGTGTGCCCTCGTACGCACTCGGTTTGCTCGGGTTTGGTACTGCGTGGTGCACCTCATCTTGTAGCCGTTGACGTTCGGCTTCCAAAGCTCCTCGATCCTGGCTTTGGCATGAAACGATATGAAACGAGAGAAAGTGTGAAAATTGCAATTTTTTGTTCCAAGATGAAAGTGGGACTCGTCCAAACCAGCCAGAATTCCTCGGCCAGCTCTTTCCTCAGATCCTCCTAAGGGACTAGCATGCACTGTGGGATGCAGCAAGGTGCTTACAAGCGCTTAAAATCAAAAAGAATCATCAAATCAAATATAATCAAATCATGTCAAATCCATCAATCAGCAGGTCATGCCAAGCAGTTTTGAAAAAAGTTGCCTCTATCTTGCTCTTCAGTTCCATGCGTAGGGACTCAAGATGTGCAGCCTACCAGGTTTCTTCATGGCAGAAGACATGCCAACTCAACGGGTCGCATAATAGACCAACATATATGGACCGTATGGACCGTATGGATATTGCCTCGACATACGCTAACATGTCTGAAGCTCCAACATGCCTGAAGCTCGCCAGCTCTTCGCATGATACTGTGCCTCTTCAAACTTCAAACTCAAAAGTAGTTCAAACCTCGAGACTGAGAGAGAATCCATTTTCAAGGCCTGAAAGGAGCTGCTTTATGTCTTTGAAGCAGTGTGTAAACATCCTCAGTCACATGTCACATCTTTTCTACAATTCATGATCAAATCACTCTAAATCATCCAGGCACCCACAATTTCTCATTGTTGTATAGTGCATCTGGCATTTGCCAGCCAATTGCTTGCTCATGAATGTCAAATCTCACTTCCCAAATCCAAATGTGTTTAGAAAAAATCGACAATCTGAGCCTGCTACCTTTATGGCTCGATTGCGTCGCATCTCCGCAAGCTCCCTCTCGTCTTCATCCGCCTTTTGTAGTCATTTCACATTTTACTGTATTACGCTGCTGGAGAACGAAACACAGGACGGCACAGTGAGATTGAGATAAACGGTATTCCAAGCTCATTTGCCTGCCTCTTCAGGATTTGTGTTTTCCACAAAAACGAGCCGCGAAAGTGGTTCCGGGCCAAGGAATGCCTTGCATCAAGAGTGCAGCAAAAGCCCTGGATTGTAGGTCAATGGTAGTCGATGAGTTTCATGGAACGACACTAATACATCATCTAGACTAATGATTTTTACCAGCAAATCACATGGACAAGTTGCGATCATGGCGGCAAAGTAGGGACTGGCAGCCACCTGGGTCTCCAACTCTGCCAAAGTGGAAGTATACAGCAAGCAATGCAAGCACACTGCGAGGGGGGTTTCATGCATGTTCAATTACGATGTCCATGAACACCTGTCTAGTGATAACTGCAGACACTTCCACATCACCCAGCCTGCTCCTGTAACCATGCCTCCCGCCGCCGCACTTCTTTCGCAAGACCTTGGGACAAGGGTTCAAAACGAAGCCCTTGAAGCAGTCCAATGATGTCTCCATGCAGGTTGGTGGTCATCTTGAAGAGCCACAAGAGATCACAAGAGCATGTTGCAACTTGTTGGCTTGCTCCGCAAATTTTGTGTTGGCTTGCTCCAGCTGGGAGCCCAACGCCCCGCGTGAGTGATGACAATGTATAAGTTGGGCCTGTACTACTCAACTTGGCAACTATCGAAACATAGGGCACTTAATGACATCAACAATTTAGAGAAATGAAGCGGAGTATGCGGCATATGCGCTTCAACTGAGGCAACCACAAACATTCAGGGCCAAAAAGAAGTTGGGTGACATAGGCCAGGGTCTCCTCAAAGATCTTGTATGGGTTCCCCTTTGTTTTTCATGGGAATTGCGTTGGACTCATCATGGCTGTGTTGTCATCACTTGTCTACACTCCTGCTCGGCCGCAGTGACACGCTCCTGTCGCAAGCTTGAGGCGTCCAACTTCATACCAACTGCTGGGGATTTGTGAGGAATGCCTATCGGAGCCTATCGCATTGATATAATCGTTGGATCTGGTTGTCTGTCCGTCAAAGACTTACACACCCTGTACATTCCTCCCTATCTGAACTCAAGTTTCATTCATTTCATGTATTGAGTAGGACATCTTGTAGCGTAGCTGTGTAGCTGCAATCACACATTTGGATCACTCCTAATAATTACTCCCAATTCAATGAGTTTCCCACCTTCTTCATCACGAAAAGAAGCATGTCAACTCCTTCTGGAGCCTGGCCAGCTAAGATGCAAGTAGAATCAATGAGTGCTTCCATCTCGTGGAGGGAAAAACAAACATCACAAACAAACCAAGGAGCAAAACAGACGATCCTGGTCGAAATCCTGGATGCACTAAACACACATTGCAAACAGACAAATTACTTCAAGACATTTCAAGCATAGTTGGGCCCCAAAAGACTGAAAGCAGTCGATATAAATTCCCACAAGTTTCAAAAATGATCCCCACAAGGCCCTTTTCTATTTGGTGTTGTCCAAACACCATTCCTAACAACTAGCCATTTTGGAGATGTGCTTTAGTATCATCTGCACAAGCTTCATCCCTTCAATGGTCTTGAAAGATAAGTACAGAATCATGACATAACCTGACATAGGAACCATGCTTTTGATAAATATACATCCTCCATTGAAACTGGCAACAGAAATGCCGGATCCTCAAAGGATCTTGGTGTGGTAGATGTATTTAGAAGTGATAAGAGATGTCCTTCAAGATTTGCAGTCTCTGAACCCGACAGTGTAACTCTGATTGCCCAACGTCCTACTAGGGCCCTGTCTACAATCACTTGCTCCCTGAATGCTTAGCATGACTAGTTGTTGTGTAGTGTCCTTCTAATGTCAGACCTGGGGAGTGCGTGCAATAACACTTTTCCAATGCTACTTTTTGGGGGTTGAAAGATTTCATTCGCCAAACAGATCCAAACAGTCACAACTCACAACGCATTCCTAGCGCATTGCCCTGCAAATCTTTTTCTGGAGGCACCGGTCACGTCCTTGGATCGAAGCCCCATCACGTGACATATTGTGACTTCACGGGAGACTTTGAAGCCGATTCGGGTTCCACAGCGTAGAGATTATGATAGTCTGATAAACGCCACTCATTCTGTCATGCTGTGCCCCTGCCATCATTTCTCTCTGTCATGCTGTCTGCAACTTCATCTCATATATTTGAAAAGCCTTTCTCAGACTGACAGAATGCATATCACTGGCAACAGTCTGGGAAGGCAATAGAAGAAGTATATAGTACGGAAGGTCAACTAGTATAAATGAAAATAATGCAACAAGCCTGAAATCTGCTTGCTACTTTAAACTTTTTGTTTTTCAAGAAAAATGATAAGCTCAGGGAGCTCTTGAATCGGCTAAGTCTGATAGCTCGCGTTGCTCAGCTTCACGAGTGCAGATTGTCACCAGACCTCGTGATGTTCAAGACTTGAAATGCATCAAGAGCCAGATTCAAAATATTCAAAATGGACAATAAATGGCATTTTAATACGTGGAAAATGCAGCAATGCTGCTTTGAGAACTTCAAGAAATGCTTCTCATCACTTCTCACTGCTCAATTTCTCCAAGCTACCTTCTATTCCTGGAATTTTGTAAGCATCGACCCAGCATCAACCACTGAGCCTAAGCTTGCTCGAACTCAAAGCCAAAACTTCAAACTCCAAGGCATCTGTGCCAAACATCACTAAGATTTGAGCTCGAAGAGATTGACGACCTGAGTGTTCTAGCTTCTACTGCATGATGAGTCATGCTGTCTGATAATACTTTCTTTGCGAGATTTGTGCTCCTGGCATGAACCTGGGTAGCAAAACTTTACTCCTGGTCTTCGCTAGTCCTCCCTGTCGTGCTGCTTCTATTCTACTAGTATCACTTTGAAAAGTTTTTCTTGAAACCCAACCAACCAACGCCTCAAACTAACCTCAAACTAAGGCGCGGGAATGGTTTATTTCAAAACGACTCGTTGTTGTGATCATGTGATACACAATGTTACAGTCATATGCTTTCATGTTGAGGCAGGTACAAAGCCCAGCTCTTCACCTTCTGGTGTGATGGCCAAAACCAGTTCATCGCCGTGAAAGATTCGGACACGTGCATCCTGAACAGGCGTAGCAGGCGTAGCTGCTAGCTGTGAACAAAATAGAGGCCAACTTAGGTCAAGTTGTTTCCATCTTATTTGATATCATCTGTCACCGTATTATTCGGATATATTTGGATGTCCATGGTCTATCGGTGGTGCGAAACATGTCACTGTCACAGACAGCTTCAGGTCTTTTCAAGGCAAGGATCCATTGGATGTTTATAGGGCGGTCTCGGCAACCTCTTGCCATTCAGGCGCGTGCCATTCGTTGACATGTCCTGAACATAGCCTCGGGAACGTGCATGTCCCGAAAAATGATTTGCTTATTTCAATCCACGGAGAGAGAGCAGCATTCCTCAACTCTAGTCTTCTGACCTCAATGGGTTGTTAAATGTTTTTGTATTCGATGATAGATGAGCTTTAATGGTTTTAGATGTTTTTTTAGCTCAGCTTCAGTTGACCAATCTGTCAGACCTGAAGCAAAATTGCCAAGGCTTTGTGCATTGCCCTTTGAGCAGATGAAATCTCATCCAGTCGCCTTCTTTGAAGCGATCTGGAGATGAAGGGTTGAGACGATAAAGATACGCACAGGTCAGATCTTTTGTCTGGCCGGACCCCCGTTTGAGAGCGCCAGCAATGGAGATGTTGAGTCTAAGGGCCACAGCCGCAGGTCAGACACCAAACCTCAACTTGCAAAATGTTGAAGCCATGCAGATGACTGCACAGCTTCCAGCAACTTCCGGTGACACCACAAGAAAAAAACTCTTAAAGGTCTGCTGCATTATAGAGTTTAACAGTATGCATTTTCGATGTTCAGCGCTCTTGGTGCTGTTTGGTTTCAACTCCTCAGATCGAAAAAAGCGGCTTTCAGCCAAGCATCATTCTTGTCTTCTAGCGGAGGCTCTTTGCCGTCGATTTCTTGACCCTAGCAGCAGGGGTCTTTTGGCATGCAAAGGGATGGTCGATAAACATGATATTGTTATCTGACCATGCGCCCATGGAAATCTCAAAGCTGGAAAGAGAGTCCTCGGTTTGTGTCAGTACAGTAGCACTTCATCATTGCTTCGTTGCTAGATCTGCTTCGCTGCACAGCAATTGTACCAGTTCCCTGCGCTGGTCTCTTGCTGCGCCCCTCTACATCACTACTTTGACTGGTCTGTCCTTCTGCTTTAACCTGCATTTAAACATCTTTCAACTCTTCAAATTCCCCAACCCACACACCACATGCCTTAGGTGGCGACAAAGGCTCCCACTCTTCCCCATCCAACATGGTGCTGGCTGGTGGCTTTAATACCTCCAACTTGGGACAGTGATTCTGTAGCCCTATGCATCCGGATTCAACATCCTACAGCGCCATGTCGATTCGGAGCCTTTTCTTCAAACCACTTCAGCTTCGGACAATCCACCCACCTGCGGCTTGGTCTGACGAGTTTCGTCTTGGCCAAAAACATTTGAATCTCACCCGCCTGATATACTCTTTGCCGGAGGGAAGTGAGTGAATAGCAAGATTGTCATACTTGCCCGCATCCGTTTTGGATACCTGTCAGGCAAACATATTCGGAAGTATATCTTTCAAAACATTGAAATTGTCTCAGCATCTACATTTGGGCAGGAAACCGGAATACGATTGCCAGCCTTGACTTGTAGCCACTCATTAATGCTAGTCCCAATATACCAATTGAGAGTGGCTGCCATTTTATTGACTGCAACTACTTCTCAAGGACTCGCTTACAACTGTGAAGAGCTGCCTTGGGGTCAAGGATGAGCCGTTCACCTTGTTGCCAGTTTGCAGGAGTCGCGAGCTTGAAATCCTCCAGGTTTACGGGGTAAAAAAAAGTAGAAACATATAAACATATGACAGAAAAAGTAAGGCTGATCAAGGAATCAAGGTTCCAGTTTTGAAGTTTCAAAAAAGATTGGCTGCAGACTGCCTGGGTGAGGATTAAAGAGTCCAGCACCCCTTAGCAAACAGGTTCGGTCCAACGGGCTCTTGGCCTAAAAACATGCGCTTGTGGAAACACATCCAAACACCCATCTATTTGAGGCAGCACAAGTAGGCGCATCACTCAAGATCTCAGGGAAATTCAGGCCAGTAGTTGTTGGATACTGCATACCTCAGCTAAATCTAGACCAAAGTCTAAATGAAAATGCCAAGCTGAGTTGCTTGTGTTTATGGACCTGTTTGTTCGACAGACCTGTTGGAACAAAAGGATTATATACGCAGTGCTATCTCCATAATTCAATGTGTACATACACTGTGTACATGAATCCCTGCATCCTGGTCTATCCTGAACCTTTTGTGCAATGTAGTGCAATGTAGCCCTCCAGATCTGTCATTGGAGGCCCTCCAAAAGTATTGCCTAGTGTCTAGTCTGTCTAGTCCTCTAAACCAACAGGTCATGCAAGAATCTCCCAATACACCTTGCAATCAACGAATAAACGCCTTGCTGGCAAGCAGCTCAGTCGCAGAGTCTTGTCCTTCCCAATCACAAAGAGCGCCCGAACTGGGCATGTATCGTGACCAGCTGGATCTGCAGGCAAGAAACCTGAGCAATGGCGGAAGGTAGAAGTCTGGAACCGACAGTTGAAACCCAATACGCTCCAAAACTAGTCCGTTGCAGAGTAAAGCACTGTAAAGTCTATGCAAAATGGCAAAATGCCATTTACCTGTCCTAGTGCAGTGCGCCACACCGAGTGGTTAAATCTGTGCTTGTCCGTCGTGTCGGCAGGAGTCTTCCCTCGTCACCGAGGAGTCCTTGATTCCCAGTCAAGGTGCCCAGTTCCGCTGCGATGTGCAGATTTCGATCCTTAACTCCCGCAAACTCCGGCTTTGCGTGACTTTTTCTGAACTTTATTTTCTCGGTGAACAATGAGCAACCAAGCATCCGCAATCATTGTAAAACCGGACTCTTCATCAGCTGAACCACTCAAAGACACTGCATCTTTGACCCATTGGTGCAGGTTTTCCACACCGTCGCATGACATTCCAATCCTCGTGGTCCAGTAATACAAAGAAACAAAGTAACGTCTACCGGTCTACCTTCTATGATGTGGCTACCAGTATCTCCCCTTCCACTAGTCTTTTTCCGGCAAACTCCAGAGATGACCAACCTCCAGAATCCAATCCCATATTAATATAGTCACGCAGTCAAGCAATATCAAGCAATTATTTCAATTCAGGCGCAAGGAGATATTGCGCTTTCGCAGATCTGGTAAGAACTTCAAGCAGCCCATCAGTTCCGTGGTGGCCACAGGATCAAAATTTCTTGGCCAGCAAATCCTCGGCTATCAGGTCTGCTCTGCAAACTTGACAGAAAAGGGCAAGAATAAGCAAGAAGTGATTTTTGCTTCATTTTGCCGATAAGGTCAGCTATCGTTTGTACAGGGCAGTATGGCATATGTTCAAAATCTTAAGTGAGATGTCAGTACATGCAAATAGTTTGATCCCTACACTGCAGCTGAGGAGCATCACCGTCAAGTCGCCCTGTCAGACAACGACAAACTAGACAGGGGTTTCCAAGACTTGCAATGCCTGTTCTCCCAAAAAGGCCCAAAGTCTATCAACATGCCATGGCCCATGCCAGACCTTCAATCGATCCAGCAGGTGGTGAAAGCGATTGATGCCCTGCTTCGTGGCACTCCAATCAAAATCTGGGAATTTGGCTCCCAACCTTTGCAAGCAAAAGTAAAAGGACTCAGAAGGAGCTTCAAAATGCTGAAAATGACAGACTTTGAGCAAAGGGAGAACGGGGGCACCCTCATGATTCCAGATTTTAGGAACTCAAAGGATGAGTATGTCTGAAGTAGAGGAGCCACATTCACATATAGTTTAATGTTTTGGATGTGGATATCTGCTTGTGCCACATGGAATGAATTTTCCTTCGAAATTCAGCAGTTCGCTGTTGCAGCTGTTTGACCTTTGAGTGGATTTGCATGGATTTTGTACCGTGTCTCTGGGAAAAGAACTTGATCTTGAACTCGCTTTCGCCTGGCTTGACCTAGGACAGTTGAAGAAACACTCAAATTTTCTAAGTCATGCAAGGCAGGTATATAGTTTGTATAGCTAAAAGGTTGCCTGCAAAGAAGTCCAACAGAATGAACTAAGGAAGCCGCTTCTGGATGAGGCTTGATCTTCTGCACTGTGTCAACGGCAGGTTGAGGGATATGTCTCATGTATCCTCAGAAGTTTCATTGATGTCTTTGGATCTAGATGTTGCTGAGCTCCGCTGGGCTGGTGCAAACGATCTTTGCAGTCCAAATTGAAGCTGGTGCTGCATGTCAATGTGTCTGTGTGTGTGTGTGTGTGTGTTTCATTCAGACCCGTTGGCCCTGCATCTTTTGGCGGAGGACGTATGCTGTGTGTACAGTGTGCATACTACGCCAAGAATCTTCGCCCTGAAGGAACAAACTTTTCCGCCGCTTTCCCGGTGTAGGTATCTTCTGCCACATTGATAGCAGGCATGACGTCATCACCAAAATGCCAATCTGCTGGTGTTCCCACCTGCAGGAGTTGGCTATATACAGGAAGGGTTGTGGAACTTTGCTCATTGACATGGAGCCTGGCCTCCAGCGAGTGAGTGATGTGTAGGGAATCAACAACCCTCAAGATTTCTGAGAAGTTTCTGCCAGTGGTGGCTGGGTACAGAATGGTGAGGCGATTCCGCTTGTCTGGGCCTGTGCAGTGAACAAAACCATGGTGTCGGCGACACGTGGCGAAACGGCCAAAGATGAAAAACAAAACCATGTTTCATTTTTTACCATGTTTCTGTCGTCTCACTTCCTGCCTATTAAGAAAAGGGCACGTGCGGGCATCGCAATTCTGTCGACGTTGCATATTTCCAATGGATCCTCAACGACGACTTTGGGTTCATATCATCTATTCTCAAGTGTTCTGCCCTTGGGCAATCCATTCAAGGTCTGTGAGCAAACATATTTTTGCAGAAGAGCCACCAGCATACCAAGCATGCTTGCAATCTCTCGGCGCTCGTCAGCAATCAAGGGAAATGCCAACTCCTCCTGGAAGTTGGCAAAGGTTCATCTTTCATGACAGATTCGCAAGTTCAAGCTCTTGTAATTGACCGGCTGAGAGCATCTATAGCAGACATGTAAGAATGCTGCATGCTTTTACTAAAAATGTCACTTTATCACTCCTCCTCTCCAGTGTCTGAGCCCTTGTTTTTCAGAGCCAACACATCCTGGAAACGCTCTGTAGCAACAGATGGTGACAGTTGACTCCAAAGCACTGCAGACTTCACACGTTTCTGAAGTCTCCTTCGACCATGCTTTGTGTTGAACAACGGAATCACAGCTAAGTCCGATTAGCTGAACCTTGGCAGAGTCCCGAGCATAAGGCATCCCCACCAGTCAAGAACGTAGTATTTCAGACATCATTGAAAATAGTCCATCTAGAGTAGTTCAATGTAATTCATATGAATTTCTGATTTCGCTTTTGGCTTTGGACGTCAAATATCAAATGAACTGAGCCTCGCACACTACGGCGTTGAAATTCTTCCACCAATGATTGACACATTGAAAGTTCTGTGGTGCATACAGGTGTGAAGTCCTCCCGGTAGTTTGAAGAACAACACATTGTGATTGCAACAATTTCTCCTTTGATGGCCGAGATGAGATGTGTGGGAATATGATATCTACAAGTAGTAGGCATATCAAAAAACAAGTAACAATGATGCATAATCGGGCCCCAAGCAAAGCTTGCGCCTTGGGATGCGAGAAGAGCATTGTCCAGCCATACTGTGATTGTCTCTCCAAGAAGCTGTGGAAGGTGAAGGTACCTCGATAGCTTCACAGTTTGTAACTGAAATAACTGAATCACAAATGCTCCCATAGCAATAGTCTAATTCCAGCCTTGCGTGGTTCGGCACTCAAAGTCCGGAAACAGGGAACCAAGTCCTATCCTGGCGAGTCGAACGGTGATGGCAGTGCATTCAAACATGCAGAAACTGGTCTGCTGGTGCCTGAAATCAGGAGGGGGAGCTTCGGACCTCGGCCACATGTCAAACCTGAACTGATGCCCTTCCTAGTGGCCCACTATCTTCCACTATTTTCCATGCACTTTCAATGCATTTCACATCTTGGTTCAACATGTTCATTCAAATAGAAGAAATTCTGCTATCTGTACACTTCTGCATCAGCTTCAAGCTTCATGAGTAAGACAAAACAAGGATTGATTGAACGGATGCAGCAACTTCGCATCCTCAACTGCTTGCAATCGTTGCTGAACAAGATTCGCCAAGGAACACTGGTGTTATTGGTTCAATTGCTGACTTGTCTGATTTCTCTGCCGCAAAGAGTTGTGTAGACTCCACCGGCGGCTCCTACTGGGGCAAACTTGCGACGGCGAACTCTGCAGACTGGCAACCTTCATACACTACAATAATATACAATAATATGGCAATACGTTACAGATCATTGCAGCAATTCTATGCAATTCTCAATCTATTGACACCTTATGACCCAGTATGAACTGACGCGGCGACCTCCGGCTCCGGAGGCGCTTGTGGCGGCTCCGCCGGTGTCTTGGCGGGAGGCTTCTTTTTTCCACAGCAGCAGCCCATGGCTACGATGCAGCTACGATGGCTTAAACAAAACCACTGGCAAAACAAATAGAAAATAGATCTAGCTCCTTCAGGACACTCTGATCTGCTGAAGTATGGATAGATTCGAAACAAACTAAATCTGTAGTCTATAGTGTATTCAACACTCTGTCTGTGTGTTTGGCTGTGAATGTTTCTTTCTGCTGCGGCGTGAGGGTGAGGGACGCAAAACTTCTGGTGGCCGTTTTCTTGCATTCTCAGCTGGCTTTCCTCTTCATTTTCCCGTAACAACACTGCTCGAGCAAGTCTGGGCCGGCTATGAGGCGAGTTGAAAAATTGAATGGGGACACGGGACACCTCAAACGTCACACTAAAACTCGAGCTGCTTCTTGATCCTCTTTGCAACGAAGCAACAGCCACCCTTGTCATACTCAAAGGTGATGGTCAAATGCTTGCGGGAGATGCCGGCAATGGGCTCCAAGGCAATCTATCAGGGGCAAGGTCGGTCCATGTTGCAAATTCACACATTCCACCCCTACAAGCAGTCCCATCGGCCCATCATTGGTGCATGTTCAAGTTGCTCTGGCTTTGTCTTAAGATGTTTGAAAATGTTTTGGAATGTTTTAAGGCTTCCTGAATTCGAAAGAGCCACAGCTTAGGCATGCTTAGGCATGTAACCCTATCCCATGCACAAATTCTGCCTGGCACTGACTGGCATCAGTACCAACTCGCAGTTTCTCTTGCCTTTGATTCACTCGGCCCTCCTGCGCAAGGCTTCAAACATCTGAGAGTCTGCTGCGCATGCAGCTCTAATTTTCTATGCATCGAATCAAACAAGATCGAATGATCGAATCGAACTATGGATCTTATTCGTTTCATTTCTATGCTTCAAATTCTTCCGGTTCCTGAGTCTGCATTCTGCTGGAAGTTGCAGCCAGTCTCACAAGCACTGTGTGAACTGGTTGCTCAGGTTTCTCACCTCAAACTTCGATGCTGGAAGACGAATGACATGTTGTGTCAAGAAAGGACCAAGCAAACATCTTCCCCATCGATATCGTCGACTAATTCTGAATGATCCTCATGAGGAATCATGGAGCTTCAAAAGCCCAGTGACGTAGGAGTAGGCCGAACTTTGCTATACTGCAACCCCATTGACCTTGGCTCAAGTTTTCCAGCACCGCTAAATCAAGAATGGACTTGCAATGTGTTTTGTTGGCCATCAGTTTGTCGAACTGGCAGTTGTTGAATCCTTTCAAACGCGGCAGTGCGGCAATGGTGTGCGACTCGCGCGAGGACAGACATTGCGTCCTGTGCGCACGCTTGTTGCAAGACGACAGCCCAGAGCCATTCACTGGACGTAACATAGGGCAACAATGCAGAGATCGTTGCCCCTATTTCATCACTGGAATCCCTCCCTTAACATCAAGTGCAGATTCCTTGATGCTTTGAGACTGCATAAAACTATGTAAAACCCAGCCTTTAACGACTGCTTTGAAGGTGCTCGTAAGATCACTTGCCCATCCTGACAGGAAATCATACCCAACTCTTCTCGGTTGTAGGGAACAAGCCAAAAATGATTAAAAATGTATGTTTGCTGTTCTGAGGCCTTGCGGAGAAAACACACCACAGCTGAAGCATGCAGCTAAGGCACTTCTGCCAATGTGGCAGACAACAGGCTCGTCCGTGCAAGCAACTGTTTCCTCGAGTCAAAAAGAAACAAAACACTCGTGGACAGCACCAGCACGCCAGCACGAGCTGTCTGGTCCAACACAAGGGATGTTTCCTCGACAACTCGACAACCTGATCCAGACAAGCATCTGATTGGCTGGATCCAGCAAGCCTTCTCTAAGCTCTTCAGTCATCTTGAGCTTTGTTTCCTGCTCCTCCTGGTCGGCCGCGGCGCACGGGAGTAGCGTGCATTGTGCGATCATTGAATTTTCAAATATGCAAAAGCTCTGCAGTCCTCTTTCTGATCGAGCCGCAACCTGCCATCAGCGCAAAGACATCGAGCTTCATCTTAACTTGAAAGCCATGGAAGGACGTTACTCGCTCTATTTCCTTGACATCATCTTTGCAGCGGTTGGCTTCCTTGACCAAGTCATCACTCTTTTAATTGCAACGGGTATGCGATGGATACGGTTTTGTACATTTATACAAGAACCTGGATCTGAATGGTGTCATATCGTATCTGCCCCTTTTCTGTGCTTCCCAGGACTATGCCGTGCCTAGGTTCCACAGGTTTTCCTGTTGCTGCCTCTCAGGGACACTCTCAATCAAATGATTCTGATGTCAGTTCCATTACAGCGTCAACATAATTTGCACGCTCCTTGGCGCGTTCAACAAGTTCAATTAATTTCAATCATACACTTGTGCCTCAACTGCCTGACGCATGCGAAGCAACTCCGAAGTCACATCGGAGCCCAGAAGGCTCTGGACAGGCTCTGGGACTGATGGCAGCACCTGGGATGAGATCCGTGAGATCAGAGATCAGGTGAGTACGGAAATTTCTCGAATGGGAAAACAATGGAAAAACACTGGGAAAGCGCGCCCAATGAAACTTGCAACATCTTGCAATGAATCGAACCCAATGAATCGAAGCAGCCCAAGGCACTGCCAGCGGATTTGGCGACGGCCCAACGAAGGATGGCTCTGCTGCAGGCGGCGGAGCGAGGCTAAAGCCTGTCCCAAGGAGAGGGAAACCCAGGGATGAAAGAATGAAACCCAGTTTCAAGAATAGAGTGCCTATTCCTAGTGAGAGAATAGGCATCATTTCAATACCATAATGCTGATATATTTAATCAAGTATCAATTAATTCATATATCATGAATTACTGTACCACTGTTTGGGATCATATAATCAACAAAGTCAGTATACTATATTCTAAATGCAAATCTGCAATGCAAATTTTATCGAATTTGATCTTGCACCCCAACCACTCGTACCTCGCCTGAGGCCGGCTTCAGCCCAGCATCAGCACGGCGCTTTAGCCTCCTTTTGGCTGCGCCTCCACTGGACTCCTGGCTGCGAGCTCTCCAAATTCTGCATGCCAAACCACCCGAAGCTGCTCCAACCTCTGAGCTGTAGCTAGATTCTTCTTCTTTGGCTTGCCTTTCAAGCTTCAGCTGGCACATCCGCAATTTGGAATCTGGTTGCAGGTATTGAGAATCGTTATGCGACTATGCGGTGTATAGACAGCCGACATAAGGCTTAAAAGCAGAACAGCTAATCCATCAAGTCACACCAGAGAAAAAACCTAACAAGATCTAACAAGTGCAGCTAAAGCCTTTCTTTTGCCGGCTTCTCCTGTTTTCCCTTCTCTTGCTTCTCTGGCTCCTTTGCCTTTGGCTTATCCTTGCTCTTGCCTGGAAATGACATTCTAAAGGAATGCAGGCAGGTAGCAAGACAAAGAAACTTTACCATTTGGCGAGTGAACGCGATTCACAAAGCAGCAAAAGCACGTCTCATGTGATTGAGACTTGTCTGGAATGAAACGCTGATGAGTGGGTATATAGGACGTCAAATGATGTAGTCGGGTGTGCCAGCAATCCAGTCGATTTGTGTCTGAACTTACTCTGTTCAAGAACTGGCATGAAAAGTGTCGAATTCTATCTCATTTTGCATAGCCATGTGGCCTTTATCTCTTTCCTTTTCATCTTTGGCCTATGCGCATCAAAGGTCAGAACCGTTGCCGTCATGAAAACCACAAAGCAAAGAATGAGCACTGGAATTTCTGGCTTGCATTGCTGCATAGTGTTCTTGCATTTCAAAGTGCGGGCACCGGTCGCAGTAAACCACTGCCAAAGAATTGGAAAAGCCTATGCCTGCACCCCTTTGTAGAGAGCTTCAACAAAGATTTCGGCAAACTCATGCTTGTGATCTCCAGTGTTTGGCAACAACTTGTTTTTGCAAACACTGTTGCTATGTCATTCCTATTTCCTGCTATTTTTATTGAAAGCGCGGAACTCCAACACGGATTCCCCATCTTTGGAGAGAATTCCGGCGACCTTCAATCCGCACGGCTGATGTTCCGTGAACAAACAACGGCACGGACAGGAATTTCGGATGCCTTCGCTGCCTTTGGCTTCTCTTCATCTCTTCCTCGGTCAAGCTATTCAAATTGAATTCAAAATTGATGCGGGGAGCATCTCAGTATATCAACATACAGCAATCCAGCCTGGCTGTATCCACAAATGCACCATGCACTAATGCAACATCTGAGTCGGTTTTCTTGATTCATGAAATAATCGAAAATGAAACTCTTCTCAGGTCTTCAAAACTTGAGACTCTGCCAACACCTCCTGGGCAGAAAGGAACTGCTCCAAACACGACTTGCTGCCGAGATGCCTTTGTCCCGGCTACGGCTGCGATCTGCACGGTCTGCCTGTCCCAACTTCCTTGGATCCATGGTCACATCCCTGGCTCCAAATCAAGCGACTGTTCCACACGGTCTAGACATGTCAAATGTATTCAAATGTACCGTAGCGAATTGTAGCAATGTAGCAGCTTATTACTTGCGACATCTTGTGACAATTGTAGTTCTTGCAGAGTGGCGACTTGGAACTCTTGCTGGATTTTCCTCAGCATAAGTGTTACTGAGGCAAGACATGGAAAGTATGAAGGAGAATGAAGGAGAATGTAGTTGTTTCTTTCTTGAAGTGCTTCAAACATGTCCAAAATATGTTCTCGACATCTCTCGACCGACTTTGTTCCACGATCAAGTCACCGTTCTTTGTGCCTTCATCATCATCAAGTGCCTCAAAGCATACCACAAACGGACAGCTAACTGAAATCGATTCTCATTGCACAACGCTTCACACAGACTCAACAAATCACAATATTCCGTGGAAAAGTTCAAAAGGCAACCAGCCTCTGCGGCGCAAGCGCCCTTCGGCTGCTTGCGTGAGGCCTTGCGTCAATTTATCCCATGATGCCCACTCTGATGCCCCATTCGGCAATGCTCCGATTGATCCAAAACTTTCCAAGGGAAATGAAGCCGAGTCTCCGATTCTGGCACGGGATCATCGAACTCCGCAACGCCCTTCAAGCATCAAGATGTGGCATGATATGTCAAGATGTTCACAACCGGGATGGTCTTTGCTATTTCCATTCCCACATGCTGCGGCTGGTTCTAACATGCCGGACTTGACATGCTTGATTGATCAGAAAACACTCCAACTGCTCACAAGCAGTCAAGATGCAACTGCAGTTTATTCATTGGTATTGGCAGATTTTCAACCCTGGCCTCTTGAAATTTTCGAGTATCATCGTCATCATCCTGTGCAAGTGAAGCGCACGTTGGCGGAGTGGCACCAAGTCTTGCAGAAAGTATCTCTTGCAGCATCAAGTCATGCTGTCTCATGCTGTCTCCAGCACCTCTTCCGACTCCGGATCTTTGACTTTCTCTTTCACCACCTTCTCCTCCTGAAAAAGACGCGTCCAACAAAGCCTAGATGGAAATTTTGAGAAGTTCCATCATGGGATATATTATATTTCAAATATCAAAGATGAAACGTGAAACAAGGACATGGATATCATTGCTGTTGCGCCGTATCTGTGAAGCATGATACTGGCGCACATTGCTTGTCTTCGCTCGGTGTATACGGATTGTCTAGAATATGAGAACAAATCCGCTCAGCCCAAGCGTTTTGTTTAGCTGCAAAAGATTGCAAAGGCATGCAATAGAAAAGCATTCAAGTGTTGATGTCTCTTTTCCTTAGCAGCGACGCTTACGTTCTAGAACGCACTTCATGCACATGAATGCAGTCTTCTGCGAATGAGGTAGTTGTCCATGGAAGCAAACATTCTTGACTTGTCAAGTGATCCCTGTAATTCCCTGACACTGCAACTCGGTTTTGCATAGAGTCCTTCTTTTTCTTCTTGCTGGCCTGGTGAGGTCGGAGTGCGGAAACTAAATCCAAAAGCCCTCAGGATTTTCAGGAGTCGTTTCAAAACGTGCAAGATTTCATCAGACAACATCGTTTCTTTCCTCTCATTTCAGCAGCGAGAGCTTGACATGCCGGAAGTTGCTGGAAGTGTGTCAAGAACTAAGAAATTCTTTGAAAGCAAGTGCCAAAAAAACTTCTTGATTTCGCTTTAGCATGGCCCTGTGCCTCCGTCGTCTTAGCTTTGTCGCTTTTGCTCTCAGTCTTAGGCTCCGGGGCTTTGGCCTCAAGGCATCTTGCAAGAACCCTCTTTGACTCTGGAACCTTTTTTGATCTGAAAATGGATCACCTCTTCAAATCTAGAATCTAGAATGCATCTTTCAACTGAACTCTATGCGTTCGGCCTTTGTGTCTTTATTGTCCTTCTTTACCTGCTTCTCGGGCTTCTCTTCTGCCTTTGCCTTTACTACCTTTTTTTCTGCTTTCCTCGGGTGGATTGAAAAGCAAATTCTAGGTTCAGCTTGGCATTCTGAACGTTACAAGACCGTCCCACACTGTCTTTGACCCTTCTCCAAAGCTTTGCTATGCTTAGAGTCTTCTCATCTTTCTTATCAGCCTTTTCTGCAGGCTTCTCAGCCTGCAAGTTAACCAAGAAACATTGGGTTTCGGAGTCATTAGAGTGAAGCAAATGAAGAAATCATAATGACATGGACAGCATATGATCCATGCCAAATTGAACAAACTCCCTCACCTTAGCGGGAGGGTCTTTCTTCTTTACCTCCTCCAGCTATCAGAGTTGCTGGAAGTTTTGATTTTGCAACTACACTACGACTGATGTTTGTGCCAAGATAGTGTCACGAAGTCCTTCTTTTTCACTTCCTTGCTCTTTGCCGTCTCACCCATGGCAAAGATTCTTACTGTAACACTTTCAGCACTTCAAGTCTTTCATGGCTGACTCAAGAAACTATGTGGATCTGTTCACTTGCTGGGTCTATGGCCCTCTTCGGAGACGGAAAACATCCAACTACAAAAAGCCCATATGGCCATGGTATCATCTTTGTCATGTGTCTTGTGGCATTTTTGGTCCCGATTCTTGGGCCTCTAAGTCTCATGTGATCATGTGTTTCCCCCTTTTGAGGCAGCTTCCAGCAGAATCAAGACAAGTTCTCGTCCGGCACTTCCCGTCAGCGTTTTTCCAGATCCTTCAGGTAAACTTCTTTATCTTTCCATGAGGTTTCCATAGTCCACCTGTTGCATCCTGCTATTTCATCATGAGAAATTCATACTAATTCTTACTATTTATGCTCGTGTCAGATGGTTCTCATGCCAAATGCCTGTTTGATCCAAGGCCGCCAAACCATCCACGCCTCCAGCGCTGTGTCCCTCAAAGACTTCACCACGGCCTCTGGTGGCAGTCGAGTGTCGCCAAAGCCAATGGTGTCCAGAACCATGAGATTTCCATCCTGAGACGTGACAGCTTTGTATGTAGCATATCATGTGTATATATATATATATCATATTAATACATTTAATCAATTCTAATTATGAGAAATATTAATATCATTAAGCAGCACTTTTCCATTCTTATCCAGCCAAGCTTCTGTTGATGTGGCTCTTCGCACCTGGGGACTCTATGCATCGCATCTCATGTCTTGTAACTTCTGAAGGTGAATGCGAGCACAAACATGATTCATATATTCATCGGATGCATCTATGAACATTCTTCGGAGGTTTGAGCACAGAGCGCGAACATCGCAGAACTTTTGAAAAGAAATTAATTGACCCCAGATATCACCTCATGATACGGTTGATGGACGAAATCCTGCACCAGCAGTTGGAGATATAATATAACTTGGACAGATTAGTGCATCCCCTGTACCGCCAAGTTCAATGTTGGGTGTCTTTTGTCATTGAGGTGGTGCAGGATTTTGGTCATTCAACTTCTTTTTTGCTAACAACCAAACACAACCCCAATGTTAAAGAGGGAGTACGCGGGTTAGTCTTCGGGCGCAAATAAAGTGGTGCAGGATTTGGTCCACCAACAGTATCATCTACACATTTAGTGGAACAGTTGCTAAAACCTCACGCATGTATAAATTAAATATAAAAGATTTTCCCAATGCCACCAAGTGACAGACTCTTCTGAGGTCACTGAAGCCACAGAGTCTCCAGCGTCAAATGCCGGAAAACCTGCAGACATTTGCAGAGGTTCACTCTCCGAATCAGAGGTTGAAGATGTACTTGTGCTAGGAAGCGAGGAGAATATGACATGAGGAGGAGGAGGAGGTGGAGGAGGATTCATGATTCATGACTGTACGTAACTGTAATAACCCGGCTTCCTTCAAGAGGTTTGACACTTCGACAATTATCTTCTACACTGGCCGCCACTGAAGCGCGCTTGTGCTTTTTTCCGGTGTCAACTCTCCCAGAAACTCGATTCGGTACTCTGCAGGAGATCTGCAGTTGGACACTGCCGGAAAGACAGTCGAGGGCAAGTGTCGAAATACGTGGAATTCATGGCCATCAATGTTAACTGAAGCAGACCCGCGATCCATATCCACAACAAAGCGCAAGCAGCTGCTGCTGCTGTATGGCTGGACCTCTCCGGACTGTTCATTCTCAGCTGCATAGACCTTTCCATTGGAGGCAATGCCCCATGACTCTGGAGCTCTTCCAATCGGTAGAGTCAAAGAAGTCCATTCATCAGAGACAAACCCAACATATGACCAATCTGAACAAAGGAGGACTTTTACCTCCCAGACATGCTGACCTGCTCGGAAGCCACGAGAAGCACGCAGCGCTGCTGCAGCCCCGGAAGATCTGGAATCATTGATTCGGACCATTTGGTTGTCTCCGTCAATCACTGCAAGGCGGTGTGCAACTCGCTTTGACCAGCCTGGTTTTTTGCTCGTTGAGGATTCCACTGGAATCTGCGAAGCTTGCGAGGCGGCCGTGTTTTGAAAAGAGTCCGCCGCCTGAGGTTGTGAGGAAGTTGCTGCATTGGTTGCCGGTCCGTGCAACACAGGCTGCATGTGGTTTGTGTCTACCGGTTCGGGAAGCGGAGCCGCTGGAGTGGCTGTTGCTTCGGCAACGTCATTCCAAACGTGCTGTATTCGCAACGCAGAGGTGCGAACCTGTTCTATGACCGCCACCTCTGGCATGTGCGTCTCACCTTGTTCGGACAGGGGTACTTCACCTCGCAACACGCCCATTGCTGACTGGAAAAGACCGGTGCCAACTCCAACTGCAGTTCCAACTGTTCCAAACAGTCCCGAGGGGGTCGGTTCTGGTTTTGCCTCTGAAGCTTCTGGGACATCAAAATGCTCCGTCAAACCGAAGTATTCAACGAGGTTCCAAAACGGCTCTTCTTTGTCCGCTGGAACTTGTGGTGCTGGCAGTGGCAATCGGCTTTGGCGCTTGGACCGCAAGTAGTTCAGCAGCAAGCCAAAGCAGTAAGGATCAAAATCCAAGAAAAAACGTCCAAAACTGTCGCGTTCAATTGAAGATTCCCATCGACCGGAGAACAAGTTGGCTAAGTAGGAATCCTCAAAAATACAAAGCGTAGAGCGCTGTGTAAAGAAGAATTCTCCGCCAACATTCAATGACAAAACATCATCTTCCTGGTTGTTACCAGTTATGATATCTACTCTTTCTTGGTCGTATCCCAACCCATCTCGTTCCTCTCGAATGCTATGCTCTCGTTGTCGAAGTTCTTCTTTGAGGCCTCGACGTTCTTCATCCAGAGCTTTCTCTAAACGTTCCCGTTCTTTTTGCAATTTCTCGGTTTCCTCTGTCAGCTCTCGTGACAATCTTTGTGCCAAGTCAACAATGGGATCAACCATGGCAACCATGTGCCGTTTAGAACCACAGGGACAGCTTCAAGCTTAGGAGCCGAAAAGCACAGAAAAAATCTGCATGTGGCAGCAGCCGGCATGTTCCAATCTGCAACCTCCTGTTGCTGCGAAAAGCTAGATGAGTCATTATACGGCATTATAAATTATAAATCAGACATTTCATGATGGATACAGTAAGTCCGCACTGACCAGTGGCAGCTGTCAGCTGGCCTAAGATCAAGTTGGCGAGGTGGCTTTTGCCAGCTCCAGTCTTGCCAAAGACCATCAAAGTAAAGCTGCGTTTCATCTGGATGTCCTGCAGCTAGATATCACTGATATCACAATATACCTTGAACAACCTTTCCACGGGCATGTGGATCACAAATTCACAAACGTTAAAATGAAATGAAGAGAACAAAGGAAGGGATCTCAATCAGTCTCTACAATATTTGGCTTGTATGTACGCATTTTATATGCATTGTGAGAAAAATCATCATAATAATACTTAATAGTGAAATAATTTAGTGATAAGAATAAGCATGTTAAATCCATTGCATAGAGATGTCATTACGGCCTGCACTTAGAATTCAGAAGCTATTCTGTCAGCCACCACTTTGTACATGGATCTTTGGCTGTTTCACATCCACACGCAGGGATGTTCATGAGATCATCCTGTGTCGACGGCGGTGCTGATGGTGTACTTGAGACTGGAGAGGGGCTTCCACTGGCGCAAGACTTCCTTACAGCTTTGCGAGAGGTGACCGTGAAAGAATCAGCTTCATGTCATATATTGACTAACCAATCTGCTTTGGTCTCGGGTCTGCAGCCGAGTGGCCGCTGACCCAATTGCTGCTGAATGCCTGGCAGTGGACAAGTTGAGTCCAATTTTTTACTACTTACTTGACGGTATGAATGTTGAGGCTTTGCAAATATTGAGTTGGAATTGTGCACGCCGTACATAAGGTAGACACGAATCAGCTGTTGTCCGTTCTTGGAACTTGAAAAATAAAAAAACAAAAGTCGCAGTGCATTGCATGATTCTTTCGTCAGGGGGCAAACTCCACCCCTCAGGGAAAGTTCACTCTAATCTCATCCTGATCCACCCGAACTTTTAATAATTCTTGGCTAGCGGTGGAGCCTCTGTACTGGATCAGAAGCGGACTTTCACAGCGAAGGGGTTGACAATGCTGTCCTGGACGACCCTGCAGCCATGCGAGAAGCTGTGCCTGTCAACCAACAAGCAAACACATCACTCCAGTTCAACAGTGGCAGTGCATCCAGATCATCTGGATGTTAAAGTTCTTCACGGAACAATTCCGAAAGAGTATCTTCATTTTGAATGCTCCGGATTGTGTCAAGAGTGGAAGAGAAAGATTGTGGCATATACTTACAAAAATGCACTCACTGCACAGCTCCGGGCTCAAATTGCCCGGAAACCGCCTTCACATCTGTGCGAAACTCTCTCTTTATGTCGTTGGCTCCGAAGTCAAATACTACTGGTGAGCCATCAAAGACGCCGTCTCCCTCGACGAAGTACCTTGATGTGCAATTTTCAAACAGATGCAAAATCAGAATCTGCCATGCCAGAAATGGGCGTGTGGTGGTGAAGTCACAACAACACAAACTTGCGGGCCTTGCCAAAACAGAGTGTTCTCCAGAAAACCCTGTCCCGTTGAAGTTTGCGATCGCTAAGAAGTCGCATAAGTCTCCACCACCTCAGGAAGCACCCGAGCAGAACCAAGAATTACAGGGCAAAATGACAGAAACACGCAAAGGAAACGACATTTGAAGCCGAACACTTTTTCTGAGTTTGTCACTGATGCCGTAAAAGCCTGACAGCATCTGACAGCCCCTGTGCCATTCACCATTTTCCAAATGCCAAGCAACCATTAGAGTTTCTTTCCTTTCAAGAATTGCCAACGGTTAGCCAGCCATAGTCATAGCAGTTCTGCCTAAAGCACTGAGCATCAGACTGACGAGAATCTGTGCAAGTTCCGGCAATGGCCCGGTTTCTTCACACAGAAGAAGGGCATGAGCCTCCTGCCATTTTTTGAAAATGAAATCAAGACAAAGAGTTCAGCTACAGAATATCAAACTGATCATAACTGATCATCTTCAGTGTGTTCTATTGGTTTCCCTTATAAGGCCTTATTCATATTTCTGAGGGGGGTACGTTTGGGGAGGTAGGTGGACCAGCCATGAAACAATATATAGATAGTTTTGTGGAATCGAACGGACAAGGAAATTGTCACACAGTCAATTTGGATCGATGTGTTTTTTCTGCGAAGGCAAGCATCATTCGCTTCATTCCTGTGATTTCCGACTTGTCCTGCAGGCCCCGAAGAAAGGTTGCCAGCTCCGTGACCTGCCACTGGGAGTAGAAACCATATAGCAAAAAATAATATACCTGCAATATACATGCAATATACCTGGAACAGACAATGTCAGTGCATCGGTGCACCCACTTGATCCAATCCCCACTTTGTAGAGCTCCCCTTTTGTATCCTTTTGTGCATTTTCACTACTTCTTCATCTTCGTCATCTTAATCTTTTTTCCGTCTCAATTTGTACCTTGCCTCACTGGCACCCAGCACATCAGGCGGCTCCACCAAGACCAGCTCCGAAAGTCTCAAAAAATCAAGGCTCAGGTTTTTGTTGGCTATGTTTGGTCGTGAGAGTACACCGCAGAACCGCTTTCCTAGACCTAAGGATGAGATCAATTTTATATTTACATAGACATGGAGAGGGAGAGAAGATTCAAATATAAAGTCCAGGTGCTTTGTAACTTCGGAGCCAGCCCTTTTTTGGGAACACCAATTCTGCAAGATTCTGCAAGAATATCCTTTGAGGTATTGAAATGAAGTCGTGAGAAAGTGTTTTTTATTGTTTTTAAAAAAGTGTTTCCTCGGTACATCTTGGATTCTGTACTTCCATCTCCTGTCGACGCTGCCAAGAAACACATGGGTTGTGACCCGATGAGGTTGAGCCTCTGTGGCACTTCCAAGCTCTCTGCAAACACGCCGCCTGCCCTTGGCAAATCAAAAAATGCTGAGATGACCATGACTCATGACAAGACTTCAAGACTTCAAGGAAACCAATCTGACATCACTTTTGGGGCTAACCCTCCGGACCTCCACATCACCTAGCAGCAGCACTACAGGCTTCGGTCTGTCAGCTTGTAGCGACTTGAGCGCAGCAGCAGCTCCAGCACGCATGTGGGCTCCATTCAGCTCAGGTTTGGCAAGCAAATGAAACGATGTAATGCGCTGCCTACTGGTATCCTGGCATTCTGCACTCTCATGCAGTCTGCATCTATTTGTTTTCTTTTCAGGCGAAGGTCGCTTGAGATACAACTAGCTTGAGATACTGTGCGCAGAAAGCCTTCTGAAATTGTGGAGGTAGCTACTGTGTATTCTACTGCCTTTCATCCTGAATGGATTCAGCTCAACTCGCATACCTCTGTGCCAGCTCTACAGAACATACAGCTGAACTCGAAAAAATACATCTGTCATGGTGCATCATGAAGGATACTCAAATCCAATAAGATACAAAATAGACAATGACACTGGCAGTCAACAGGTTTATCAAAGTGTTTGAACACTCTCCGACGCTGTGGCCAGCATTTCCTGGTGACTGAAAGGACATCCACAGATGTCAGCATAGATGAGAGTAGAGTAGTGGATAGTTTGTGGATGTTTGCCGGTATGGACCCAAGGCAGTCTTGGAGTCGATACAATAACAACAGGCCACACTGCAAACAAGTACAAGTATCATCCCATTACATGGAAAACTGTAGCAGTCCTTTTGTCCTGTTATGCCCTTATTAATGTTGAACACCGATTATCCGAGATCATCACCAGTTGGTCTCTCACCCGTTCAACTAGTTGGCCCTTCATACTGCTGGGCTCGCAAACCCTGGGAGTGGGGTTTGCGATGGCTACAGAGTTTCAGAACAGCAAGTTTTTGGTTATGTATATTACATATAGCAAAATCAACTAATCTAGAAGCCTATGGTATATATTTCAAAAATATGTACTTGCTTTCTCACACTCTTCGCGGGAAGCGTACTGTATACATTGGGGAGCTTTCGCGGCCTAAGGCGGAGCTGGGGATAAAATGAATCTGGCAGGAGTAGATTTCTCGCTGCTTGACGCAAGAGGCTGGCCTTGGCGGCATACTACTGGACGAGCAGCGAAAACAAGGTCTCTTACCGTCAACAATCGGGCCAATGGGTCACGGTGTATAGCAACATAACATTTGAAAAGCTCAGCAATTGGTTTGACAAACCGACAGGCACCTGGCATTTCTGCAAAAAGTACCAAGCCAAAAGACAGACCACAGTTTGATCCCACCAAGAGCAATATCAGAGCAATCTCGGATATTTTGAGGGCGCAAGTCACAAGGAGAAAGTGGTTAGACGGTTAGCCAAGCACAAAATGCACAAAATGCACACGTCACTTTTTGGTCCGTTCGTCTTGAGCGCTGTGAATGCTCCGTTACTGACGCATGATTTGCCAAGCCTTGGAGCCGAATCAACGTCAAAACATTTAGACAACCCATAAATGATGGCGTTGAGGCCGTTGCTGCCCTACCGAGGTATAGAAAGGTTTTGAGTCCTGAATGTGAGACAAATCAGAAAGCAAGTTCAAGCAACTTCAAGCAACGAAGCAGTTGTGCCACATGTTGCAGTTTGATTCTCCAGCCTCTTATGGCCCACTACCTGGAGCTGCTGCGCTTGACAAAGTTGGGAGTGTGGGCGCTGGCCTTAGATCGCTCCGGGAATCTGCAGTAAAAGAACGTAAAAACTCTGTAAAATCTGTAGCAAGTAGTAATGAGGCAAATTGATATCATATATTATATGTAATGAACATTAAGTTAGATAATCAGATCATATAAACCACTTTAGATCTTTCTATCTTTCTATTAAGAACCTACTGCCTCAAGAGAAATCTGGTCATTGCTGAAGCTTCAGTGCACCCTTGGAAGAGCTCAGCTCCCTGTGAGGACCAGCTGTGCAAAGCTGTACTAGACTTGGGCTCCATGCAAGCGAGCAATCACATCTTCAAGTTCTTCTGCATTGTAACAGCGGAACCTCAGAGCCAGGCAGTCATGGTGCAGCTGTCTACAAGCTGAGCTGCTGAACCACACATCCTTGAGACTTTTGATTTTGTCGTTATGCTAAGGCCAAAGACTTGCCAGTAGATGCTGGCACCACTCCAACCTCGATGTTGGATTTGCTCAACTTCTCTTCCATGACCTGCAAGAAAGAGAATGCCCCAAACAAAATCAGATAGCTCCACGAATCATTCCGGAGAAAGCCAAGTATACCTGGTATCATAGATGAAAAGACTTAGAATCATGTTGTAGTACATAGCAGGCTGGGGCGCAGCGAATGATTGACAAGCAAAGATGTGAAGAAAAGGAACCTTCCCCGATGCCTGACGCAGAGTGGTGAGTGCCAAAATCTCGGCCTCCTTCAAAGTCATGTCCTTGTTGTACTGTTCCTCACCCAAAGCAGTTTCACTGTGATGTCTCCGACCTTCTCTTTCGATTGACTGCAAAGAGATGTGGTCAAAGGCGTCAAAGGGTGGTCCCGGCCTGCAACATACTTGTGGCTCCTTCCTGTGCGCTGCCAATGGCACAGGCTGCCTTGGCTTCTTTCACATTCAACAGTCAAGGACAATATAGGACAATCATGAATCTACTTCCTGCACTGACTGAAAAACTTCCTTTGGCGCCATGTTTTGTGGATTGAAGTTCTCCATACAACAAGTCAAGATTTGGTTAATGATGCTTGCCAGTACATCAGTGAATCCAAGATGTGAAGTAGCCACCGCATCACCAGAAAAACAACTCACACTGGAGTTCTGCCCAGCCACATACTTGGTGAAAGTCCCAGAGGGATCCTGTGAGTTCAAGGATGTTGATCCAAAGAATTTCTATATGACTCCCATGTTGACGTCCGTTTGAGTTCAGCCAAATGCAATCTGCAAGAGAGTGCAGGCTGAGCTGCACACGGTGTTGAACAGCACAGGACCGTCCCATGGGTCCACACCGCCAACCAGAAGAGCGACCTGATTTTGTGAGTTCAAAGTTCACTAAGTTCTTAGGTTCACTTCTCAAGCACAAAATGACACCTGCGACTGCAGAGCTGAGGCATGTGCACCAAATGGGCGCGACATCGTTTTCTTCTTCTTGTCTGAATCGCTGAAGTCCAAAGCCAGGTCTGCAATGGCCTCAAACAGGAAACTTCAATGGATTTTGCTGATGCACGAAAAAAAACAAATAGTAAACAGTAACAAAACGCCCCTCGGCTCGAACAATTGCATGTTCGAATTCTCAAGTGTCTTCTCTGCTGCAAAAGTCGTGTTCAGGCCCACACGTTCACATTGCTTTCAATGGGCATGCGTTCATTGTATGTGAACCAATGTGCCTGCCCGTCCAAAAACCGCAACAAAACAAACGTTCCAATAATGAGTTCAAACTTTCAGGTTGCAAGAAAAAGCTGCGCTCAAGAACAAATCAGCACCTCCAGTCCACAGAGGAAGCAAAATAAACATGAAAGTAGTAAAAACATGTAAAAACATGCTGCTTTGATCTGCTTCGCACATTCCAAAGTAATCGTTGTCCATCGGCAACGCGGCCGTTTTTGCAACCTGAAAAAGTCATACACCCGAAGTGCCTGGGCTTCCACTCTGGCATGATCCACCAAAGTTCGAGCATCAGCAGTGAGACCACTCATGGCACAACCTTATCGCAGATTATGGAAATCCAAGTGAACATGTGCAGAATACTCAGTACTCGGTAAGACGATGTAAGACATTTGAGTGCAGTGATGCCCATGCGCTGCAGGTGCCCCGAGGGCTCTGGCCCATGTGGAAGTCGATCTCTAGCAGCTTCTCGATGGAGCTTGGGTCGACCAAAGGAGAAGTCACCCTGCCACAGAGATTCACAGAGCATTGATGTTACATGTTCCAAAATTCTGCAAACGAAGGATGGCAATCGCACAAAATGGCTGGCCTCTTCTCCACCACAAGAATGACCTGAGTTCTCTTGTAAGGTCCCTTGAACTTCTTGAAATATACTCAAACTAGGAGCAAGGACGTGCACATGACACCGCATGTCTGCCCAGAGTTTGGAATCATCTACTATGGCACTATGGGTTTCGGGGGTGTGATGATAAATCCTGGTGCAACTCAGTCTTTTCTGTTGCATCAAAGTCGTGAGGCATGTAATCAATCGCTAAGGTTTCAACGCCTTCCTTGGTGCAGATTCCGATCGCAGTTGAACCAAGCCTTAGATACACGCAGCCATGCACCTGCATCAGCAGCAAACCAATGATCATCCTCAGTCCGCTGCTTGATGGCCTCAATGGCATATTCAACCTGCTATCGTGTTCAAGTTGGTTTTAAATTGAAATCTTGCCACTTTCTCCAACACAGTGCTGAATAAGCGCTTATCTGGTTGACTAAGACATTCCGGTGCAAGCATATAAGGTTACAATGAGATTCACTGAACAATGCAGAGGCATCAAAGAACCCATTCGTATCCGGAAGCATCCTTAATAAGCATCCGCAAGCCATGGAAATGCGTCGTGAGATTTGCAAATCGAGATTTGTTGAGGCTGCACCTGAAATAGTCGACCTTCGGGCGAGAAGGTGTTGACCTGATTCATCCAAAGCAATGCATCGATCTTTATCAATATTTTCTGCTTCCAGGATGGCACGATGTGCTTGGCCTTCTTACAGTTTCAAAATCATCTGCTCTTAGCACCACGTTGCCGATTGAATGGGTTGTATGAGCTGCAATAGAAGCTGCAAAGGACCATCGAGGACCACACACCGCGATCGTACTCACTCCGCGACAGGAAGCTCATGCCTGAGTATCACCGATGTCAAGATGAAACGGCCTCACGGGAACCTCTGTCTGCTTTGCAAAGAGTGGACCTGTTGCATGGGACCTTCCACTCGTTCGGCCCCTCTTTGGTCACTGGATCTTTGAGCCGAGTATCTTCGAATTCCCCACCTCGCGCCGACAAGGCTCCTGTCTTGTATAAAAAGGTTGTTGCGATTCAGCATAAAACTGATTGACCTATTTCTTGCCACCAAATCCTCAACGAGGTAGACTTCACTCTAAAAGATCTGAGTCGTTTGGCGTAATACTCGCTATGATACGAAATGGTTAGTTTGCATCTTGGAGCGAAAGCTCCATGTTCTCATGTTCTGATAAAACATGCAACTGCATGCCTTTGAAAACTGCGGAAAATAAAAAGCAAACGTGGCGGGAGGACGGTGGCACTATCTCGGTGGGGCGTCCTTCTAAGTCTGAACCAAAAAGGCAATGAGAGATGCTTCAACACATGACACAGCGCAAAGTGCTTTGCCTTCAAAGCTCGAGTCGATTTAGGGCTTGTGCAAAATGGAACTTCTCTACCCTCCACCACCTTTTCTTGGCAGTCAATGCAAATTCAAATCCTTACACCCTTGCATCAAAGGGCCGTCTTAGCCCTGAGAGACATCTGCGAACATGCTTTGGCTGCGACTGCCTGTGGGCAACTTCGATACGTGCGAGTCTGCTGACGTTTCGTGATGTCTACATATTTTTACATGTTTTCTCGAGAGATACTCAAGAAGGGAAGCTTCTTGCTTTGTGCCAATTGGATCCAATTGGCAATGGAAGCTCCAGGACAGCGCTTCTCATTGCATTCTATTGCATTCACATCATGCTGCACATGGGTCCTTCGCCTCAGGTGGGCTTTCATCAGTATGCACAGCAGCTGAAGGCGAAAAATGCACGTGAAACATCATGGAAAAGTCATGAACAGTCAGAGGTTTCCCAAAGTTTCCTGAGGCTTCACTAGAGGCTACTAGTACTTGTAAGAAACAGAGTCTTGAACAAGCTCTATCTACCATCATCATCAACGGTCATTAACGAATCCATACAGAGTGATGGCATCCTGACAGAAGAAAGCTCGATCTCATTGCACATCATTGCATACAACACTGCTTCAGGCCTGTAGGCAATGGAACGCCAATAGAAAACCTGTTCCGGGACTCAACAGCATGACATACTACACTTTTAGGAGCGCGATGAGACATGTTGGCTCATGGTGGTAAATGTTGGCCTGTGGTTTCACAAAGAAGAAGCACTGATGTCAAGTCATACCTCGTCAAGTCCATGAGTTTTCAGGGAATCACATGCGATAGCCAATGGGTCAACGACGCGAGATTACACGTGCAATGCAGGTGAAGAAGTCAGTGGTTGGCACATGATCAAGGGATCTTCATGACCACCAGGATAGTTGTCGTCAATGCCAGTAGCATAGTGCGAGGGCCTAAACAAAGAGCCCTGGACATGGCTGGATGTCGATCAGAGTGGATCCATTGAAAATATGACAAAACATATGAAAAACTATGAGCGAATGCAGTCGCAAGGAAAGTCCCTGTTGGTGTCTGGCTTTCTGAAGTCCGGAGTCTCCGAGAATAAGTCATCCAGGGTTTTAGGCCTGGGTGGCAAAAAAAAAGTTCAGACTTCCGAGCATTGAAGGCATCAAGTGAGAACGACTCCTATCACAAAATTGAAATTTGATGGAATTTGGATGAGAAAGCGCAATCACGTTGTATCCCTTTCGGGCTGTCTGCCCTCTGTCCTTTTTGTTGTCCACCCATTGGGTTTCAAGCTTTGGAGGCCGTAAGCCCTTCAAAGGTGATGCACCTGAAGTTTTTGATCCACATTAGTTTCGGAAAATTGGATCATCCTGGGTCATTCTGTCACTTAAGTGATTTCAAGTCATTCAAACAAAACATTCCAATAGAATTGAATTCATAAATACTCGATTTGTCATGAGTCGTCCAGCACGCCTTCTCGTTCATCCAGCTGAGCACTGAAGACTCGCACCACACCACGCCCGTTTGGAAGCAAACGAGGAAGTAACTGGCCATGAGGCACGAGGATCCCTGTGTTGCAACTATACTAGCTACTAGCTGACTACAATGATATATAATATGTGTATATATAAATATGATAAGGGTGCATATTTCTATCAATCCTGGGGTTGTTGCATTTTCAACTTGTGATCTATTCGGTTGCTCTACATAGAAAATATATTTAGATTATTTGAAGATATGTCCATTATGTTATATACAATGAATGTCCTGTCGGGAGATTCGACTCCCGCATGTGCAAATATTTGAATGGAATTGCAGTTGTGGCTGGGGCTGTGTCACTGGTTGCGACCGTGCCATGGGCGTGGATGATTGTCTGCAGTTTGCTTTTTGTTGCTTCTCCAAGGTCTGTTGCCTTTTGAAGTTTGTTGCTGTTTGCAGTTGATTGTTGTTGTTGCTTGTTGTTTGTTGTTTGTTGTCTCTTGCTACTTTTGTTTCTTGTTTCGTGCTTCTTGTTTCTTGCTGTTTGTTTGCTGTTTGTTGTACGTTGTTTCTTGTTTCTTGTGTGTTTTGTTGTTGTTTGTTGTTTGTTGTTTGTTGTTTGTTGTTGTTTGTTGGTTGTTGGTTGCTGGTGTTGGTGTTTGTTGTTTGTTTGTTGTTGGTTGTTGGTTGTTGGTGTTGGTGATGTTGTTGTTGTTCTTGTTGTTGTTGTTGTTGTTGTTGTTGTTGTTGTTGTTCTTGTTGTTGTTGTTGTCGTTGCTGTCGTTGTTGTCGTTGTTGTCGTTGTTGTTGTTGTTGGTGGTGGTGGTGGTGGTGATGGTGGTGGTGGTGGAGTTGTTGCTGTTGTTGTTGTTGTTGTTGCTGCTGCTGTTGTTGTTGCTGTTGTTGCTGTTGCTGTTGCTGTTGCTTGTTTGTTTGTCTGTCTGTCCGCCCGTCCGTCTGTCTGTTTGTTTGCTTGTTTTGTTTCGTTGTTTGTAGGTTTGGTGGTTACTTGGTTGCTTTGTTTGTTTTTTGTTGTTTGTTATCTGTCCTGGTCGTCGTAGTGGTTGCTGCTCTTGGAGCTGGACGGGCCCTTGAAATATAGATCCCTGGCATATGACGGTTGCGGCTGTGTTTGCAATTGCTCTCTTTGTCGTTGCCTTTGCTGTCTTCTTCTCTATTGAGTTGTGGCGGTTTTGCACCAGAGCAAAGAATGCAAATAAACACGAGTGCCAAAGCACTCAACCAAACCCCGCAGGGAAAAAAAAACAGGGAAGCAAAAGCGGATGGGCAAAAAACTCAAAATCAGTCAGGAGAGCAAAGCAAACAAGAGTGACTGGAAATAAAACAAAGGAAGCAAATCTAGAGAAGCCAAAGCATCAGAAACCAAAACAAGAAAAAAAACAGAAAATGCGAACCAACCGAAAACAAGAAAGCGGAAAGCAAAAATATAATCTAACAAAAAACGGTAGAATATGAAGAAAATGCCAAATGTGTCATTTACAGTAGCGGGTGGGTGTTTTGGAAGAAACTGAGGCAAATCAGCTTGATCATGTCTGAGGATATACATCCACTAAAAAACAACATGCGGTGCTGTTCCGATACTGTTCAATCGTCGCTGAGCAATGCAAAAGGCAACCCATAGCAAAAATGAAGGGCGGGCTCTTCTCCTAAGGACACATTTGCAGTTCAATCGGTCTCATTGCCTCCTCTTCCAGCAAAGACCTGCTCACATACCTCACAGCGACTCAAATTTAGAAGATCGGATTGGTATATTGATATGGACAGAGAAACGACTTGCAAGGAGAGCACTGGCGAAGAAAGGCCAGCGAGGCTAGTCGAGCAGCATCCTCTCGTGGAACTCCAGCCCCCTGCTCAAAGTGAAAAGGATGACGACAGGGCAAGCTATCAAGCATATCACACCCCGCAGCCAGGCCTCCTCACTGGGACTGTCCAGAAGCTCTTCATAAGTTGTCACGCCTCTATCGCACTTGGGCAGTGCTCATGACTTATTAGGATGTGCGTTGAAATTGACCAAACTTCTGCAAACACTGTAGCATACTCTTATGGACAGCGCTATGATCTTGATATATGGCCTTCATCCGCTAAGCTTACCCGGGCAGCAGGCACCGACTCCTGCAAAGAAAACTGTCATCCTCAAGCTAAAGCCGTGAGGAAACTTTCAAATTATCATGTCTGTTCAGAATCATTTGTTGAAACTCTATTCACACAGAATCTATATCTAATTCAATGATTCAGATTGATTCATCAGATTGGACTATATTGGACTTGTCAAAGGATCTGTCATGAGCCTCGGCACATGGCGGTGTTTCTGCCAAGGCCCGAAGTGTCTCGCACCTCGCACAAATCTCAAAAGCAAATACATGATAATAAATGATCTTCAATATATAGATCTACTGCGCGTCTGAACCATTCACTGCATTTGAAGAAGCTTTTGCAATGTAGTACAATATATCATTGTAGCATCAATGTTCATCCAAATTCCATACAATGAGCTCCCAGCCACAAGAGCTGCTCAAAGGATACGGCGTTTAATGACTGGGCGGCTCCTTCCTGCGAACGAAGGGAGATGCTTAGTAGGCTCAGCATATCTAGCTTACAGCAACCCAAGTTGCCGATAGTCTATGGAGCTGTCCTCATCCCGTTGCCACGCATTGATGACAAGAACTTCTTCTTCCTCCTGGGCTGAAAACTGCTGAGAAACACCAAGGGGGTTCATCTTTGGAGCTCGTTTTTCCAATGTCTCTTACCAGCAGCGCGACACCAAGCTTCCCTCGCATTGTGCAAGAAGAAACTGGTATCAGAATAGGCTGTGCAGCATCGAAAAGACTTGAAGAGCTGACGGAAATGGTCCAAGTTGGTCAGTCCTACTGGCCGTGACACTATCTTCGAAGCAAACGCAATGCATCGGACGCTACAATCTAGAAAGGCATCGCGAATCTTCGAGCTTCAGGAAGGCATTTGGGCGGCTCAAGCATTTTTTCACTCATCAACTTCCAACACTTCAGGAAAGGGTCCAACAGTAGTAATGTAATTAATCCAAGCTGTCGGAAGCATCTTTCTCAATTTGTTTTGTCGGAGATTTGTGGTTTTTTGAGCTGCCCAGCCTTGGACTGTACAAAGTAATGCTATGCAAACTGTAGAGACGGGATGAACCTTTGACCCGAGTGAATCGGTGACAGGTGACCAGATCATCACGGATCACGTCTCGAGACCCTCCTCCAACGCGGACGCTTTGTGATTGTAGTGACATTAAGAGTTTTGGTTGTTAGACAAATGAATAAATGAGCTGTTTCCTGGCTCGAAAGCAGCTTTGCGCATCTTATCTCGGGCTGAGTGCTTACAGGCACATGCAGTTGGATTAATGCTTGCCGTACGAAGTTGGAAGAGAACATCAGACATAAAGAACACTGAGCCGAAGCCGAATTCTCTAGGCGATAGTCAGCAAGTTTTGGACCTGGAAAAGCCTTCAGCAAGTGAGAACGACCAAAGCGATCACACCTCGCAGGTGGGAGCGTGTCGCTGAAAGGATGTTTGACACCTCAACTTTGGCACTCCAACTTGCACTCAAACCGACCATCTGCAGCGTCAGGATCTTAGTAAATCCATGTAAATCCTTCATTTTCAGACTCTACCGAAGATTCCCTTCTATCTTCATGTGATGCAAGTTCCATCCAAGAAGAGCTAGAACACTTCAATCCACGGATCCCACAGAATCCACACGTGCAATAGACTATCCATGGGCCTTTTTTTGCAGCATCCAACTTTCAAGGACTGTGCCAGTGATCTCGCTCTGGACCTGAATCCAAGACCCCAGTTGCTGAAGCAAGCAAGAGTCCGGGAAATTTCTATCAAGATCAGAACATCCAAAAGAGGATCAAAAGCTACTTGGATGCAAACGATTGTAAATCGTCCACACTAGTTGACACCCTTTGACTCCTAACTCCAGCCAGGCTTCTGAATTCAGAACGCATTCGTGATATCAGGTGCCTCAGCAATCCACGATCAATTGGGATAATGTGGTCTTGCTGAAAAAGCAGGAGGTCCCTGGCTCTTACTGATTTGCTGGCTTGCCACATACCGAAGACACGTGTAGCCCTCTTTGTTGTCGATGATGGATCCAATCCCCTCCGGTCTGATCCAGATTTCACCTGACTTACCCGGCACATGAAAAGGTCTTCAACTTCGTTGCTCAGGGAATTTGCAACGAACATCTGAACCAACAAAAAAGATTGGCCCGCGAAGTCGATCTAAGGTGAGAACAACGGCCACTTTGATGATACTCTATCCTAGGCAGTCTGCTGTGGAAGCAATCGCTGAAGGAGCTGAAATGATATGTTACGAATTCTTACAAGGAGAGCCTCTGAACATGCCTCATGATTCCATGACTCGTGTCGCAAGCAACGCGAACGAAGTCCTATCAAAACGTGTCGACACGTGAAATTCAATAAGGGCAGGCTGCAAACCTGAACGTTTGATTTGTTTCTTCGTTTTCTCTCCGAGGGTCCCTTTGCAGTCCGATGTCTCGATGCAGGCGGCTTTGCATTGCTTCAGGGACTGGAGCCCACTTACCACTGTGAAGTAGCTACCTTAGACGTTGGAAGGAGAAGCAACTCTTGTATAGGTGTCACCGGGTATCTCCAGGCATAGCAATGCTTGCCTACAAGATGACTTCCCAATGATTTCCCTTCATGTAATCCAGGCACACTTCGACGACAAAAAGTTGAACCCATGCGGCCAAAGGCACCCAAGTTGTCACCAGGCCCGTCTCCACGGCACACCTGTGATAAATGTGACCAATGACATGCTAATGATTACATCAAGTCCCTATATACACTGTAAGAAAATGTTCAGAAATATCATAGTAATACTACATCCTTATCAGGCTTCTAGCAAGCAAAGGACCTTCTGCCAATGGCATTCCTGAGGCAGGTTGTCTAGAAACTGCAAGTGCCTGATTTGTGCCATCTCCAGACACTGGCTCGAAAAGATCAGGGTCCCTTGGTCCATAGACCAAGCAGGTATAGCCTCACAAATGCAAACAGGTCATGTGGAGGTCTCAAACCAACACTTGAAGGTGAAGATCGATCTTTCAGACATATTCCATTTCAATTTGCTGCCAAGTGTCCGCTTGCTCCCACAGTTGAGCCGATTCCCTCGGGACGAATCCTCATTGAAGATCATTGGAGAGTGTCCAGTGTCAGAGACGCATAGATCCAGCTCGTTGCCAATCACATGTTGAGTATGCTTAAAATATTATGTTTAATGCATGTTCACATGTTATGTTTTGAAACGGGCATGGCCTAATGCTCTCTCAATCTCTGTTTTAAGTTATAAGATTCCTTCCGTGATGGGAGGTGACAGGAGGTGATTCCATGTTTTGCCTCTCATTAGACTGCGGAAGCTGAGGAAGCTGACCAAAGTTCGCATCGTCCAGCGATATGATGTTCCAAACCTTTGCACTGCTCCAGTGCCACGCATTCTGCCTGCAGCTCCAGCACGGCACATTTGCGTAATAATCATCGAATTCTTCAATGTTCTTCATTCCTTTTGAATTGCCTTGTGGTCTTTGTCATTTCTTTCAGCCATCACTTTGTCGTAATAGATTCCTATCGGTTCCATCTCATCTCACTCCTGAGCAGGCTTCTTCACCCGGACCTTGCACTCTTCAAGAGTGAATACACCACTCGGTACCACGAAGTACTCGGGTTTGTTGTCACCTGGCACTTTGCTCATTGGCAGGCTTTTGAAAGACAGAAATCCTTTTGAAATGTTGATTCTTGACAAATTGACAAATGTATACAAATGCATCCAAATCCGGCATTGCATTGCCTGGCCCATCACCTCGACATACTTGTTCAGTGCCATCTCCGGTCACTGCTCTGAACAAAGCCTGAGTTACACACGCACACTGTGCGCAATTTCACGAATGCAAAAAGTTTCGAAGAACACTTCTGTTGGTTTGTGAGTTTGATGATGATTATGATGATGATGATGATGATGATGATGATGTTGTCTGACTGCCTGTGTACACAACTTCAGCAACTCGCAAGTTTGACAAGCTTCAGGATTGATGGTGGTTGTTGTGGTCGATGTCGTCGACGGAGCCTGGTATCAGTGGCGACAAGAATATCCTATGCATATCGTCAGATCTACATTTGCATGAAGTGCCCAGCTCACAACTAAAGCAGACTGAGGTCTCTGCATTTGGAAGATACTTCAAACAAACATAGCCATCAAGAGGTTTGGTGACCTCGATTCCTTCAGGGCGCGTCCACACTTCACACCTCTGAGCTCCTTCGGGCACTGTGGATAGTGGGCCGTCAACAAATTTTTGCAAATGTTCAAAAGTTTTATGTAGTTTGATACTCCATTTTTTTCACATAACTTGCGGACTACTTGCTGAATGGTTCAGGGAAAATGCAGGGATTCTTCGGTGATACAGACATGCTTGAAGCTCAAGGGCTCCTTCATTGTACTCTATGCCAACGCAGCTGCCATGTCTTACACACAGCTGTTTGCAGTCGCCAAGGGTTGCAACCCCTGCATTTGCTTCGAAGTACCTTAGGATCTATAGTATGGAACACATGCATGGGTTTGCAATTAGAATCAAAGCCTTCACTCTGTGAATGGAAAGCGATGAAAATGCTTCTGGCCACTGGGGCTGGTTGTCATAGGTCGTCTCTCCGCGGCAAACCTGATTGGTGCCATCGTCTGTGATGGGAGCAAAGTCTGCGGAAGCATCCCTGGTCGTGGTTGAAATGCTGCTTGATGTTGTCGTCGTGGTTGGTGTGGTGGTCGTAGTTGTTGTGGTGGTGGTTGTAGTGGTTGTAGTGGTGGTGGTGGTAGTGGTTGTGGTGGTGGTTGTGGTGGTTGTGGTGGTGGTGGTTGTCGTGGTGGTAGTGGTGGTGGTTGTGGTGGTTGTGGTGGTGGTGGTTGTCGTGGTGGTGGTTGTGGTAGTTGTCGTAGTTGTCGTAGTTGTCGTGGTTGTCGTGGTTGTAGTATCCTTTGATATGCACTGGTACACGTCCAGGATCTGCGAAATATCACCTGATCAGGAATTCCAACAATGCGTTCTTGCACAGTTCTGGAACCTGGAACAATCTGCAGATTTGTGCCATGCCCAACACAAATGGCTTCTTCGTCTTGCCCAAGCTTGGCTTATTTGTATACATATGTATACATTAGACATTCGTCAGAATTGTCCATGTCAAACACAAGAGCTGATGGCTTCTGTTCTCACACCTGAGGTCAAATAGCTGCGCTGGCCCACCAGCGACTCTTTGCTAGTCGGGATTGTGTCAAATGCCCGACCACCACCGTAGTGCATAATGCCTTGCAGACCAGAAGGATGAATCCATTCATCACCCAAACGTCTTGCAAAACTAAGCGCCGCAAATTCATAAATGCTAGCAATCCGAGAAATGGATTCATCACTGCATCTTGGGTGCTTTCAAAGTCATAGGGTGCGTAGCCCACCTGAGTCTCAAACATGCACAAAGACTGCACCAGTTGAATGCAATCAACTCCCGCCTGAGGATCGCCAGGTCCATCATCTTTGGATCCAGTATAGACATTGTCTCTCGGTTCGTATTGGGATTGCCAGCTGCTGTCAATATTATCCTTCACCGAGCACATCATGGACCAAACTGAGGTCAGAAAAACACGAAAATATCGTCGAATATCATGTTTAACATGTTTAACACCATGCAAACGAAAAATTTCGAAGCTTGCTAAGACTATTTGAAAATCTTTCGAATTGCAAACCGAGTGTCCCAGAACACCTGGAGATGAGGTCCTTTGCCTCAACTGTCAAGTGCTGAGTTCCTTGAGTTCCTTGAGTTCTTTTCGTTTCTCGGCGTGGGTGTTTTTTCGATGTCGTTTGTTTCCTGGTTTCCTGCCTCACTTTTTTATACTTTTTTCACTTCTTTCAAATATGTAAATGATTTTACTCTTCCAGTTCCTTCAGTTTTGTAAATCTATCCTCTGATCTTCTCGTCTTCTCGCCCTTTCGACGCAGTTGTGACGAGAAGATCAGAAGCATCTGTCGGGTCAGGGAACCATAGAAGTTCTCAGGACCATCAGGTCTCTGCTGTTCGTGACTCATCCCCAGGATGTGGCCAAGCTCATGGGCCATGTTGCCGATCTGAGTCAAAGCATCACTGATTCCGTGGAAGTTGTTTCTACCCTGGTCCTAAAAGACTCATTGAAAAGGAGGAATCCGTACATAAGTTTTAGAAAGAGGACGTGGCAAGTGTTTCTAACAAGAAATTCACGGCTTTCAAAGTATATATGCAGTCCAAGCTGCAAATCCATAAATTCCATAAATGAACCCTATCTACTCCGAGCAAGAAAGAACCATTCCAAATGATGCCAACCAGCAAAATGTGGATAGCAAAAGCATTGCGAGACAACCGATGATACGTGACATTACAAATCCTTTGAACGATCAGAAAAACACTTCACCAAACCTACAATACCTGCAGCGGCAGCAGGTGAGTTTACATCGGCAAAGCTTGAAGAGCTAGATTCAGCAGGTCATCACTTGAAATGCTGGCGAGACACGTGAAGATCATCATTGCACCAGCCCAGATTTACTCTCATATATGACGCGGAGGAGTAGTACCTAGAGCTCAACCCTGCCAACAGAGTTGGTCAAGCGGTGCCAAAAAAAATGTAAGAATGCCGTCGAATGCCGTCGAGCCAAACAGAGCCAATCAATTGTGAGAACACTGTTCGGGGCTTTCAGTATTGTCTCTCCTTATCATAGTTTAGTGCTTTGGGATAGCATCGAGTCACGAAAGGATTTGTCAGGAATGCAGGTCTAGAGTCTACAGCTGCGCCAACCGACATGACACTGAGCTTGACACCCCAGGTTCGCAAAGCAGCTGCCAGTGTCCCAGACTCCAACTAGAACATATGGCCTGCATTGACAATCATTTTGGTTTCAATAGATTTCCACCTGCCTCCCCCATTTTCACTCCTAGGTCCACAAATCATGCCTTGACGGATTCGCTTCCTCGATGAAGTTGATGCATGTGGTATCCTTGAGCCAACCATACATACCCAAGACGAAAAGCATCAAAACCACCTTTCCAGTCTTCATATCTCCAAAGTTCGAAGATGATGCTTATGCGAATAAGCAAATCGGAAAGGAAACAGAGCTCTAAAAGGGCAACGCGACATGGATTGCATGATGCCTGACCTGGCATGACATACCCGATATGAATGATGAAAGTCGCATCATTTATTAATACTGAAACACCTTTCAGCATCAAAACACACAATTGCTCAATGAGCTCTTGTCTAACGGTCCAGGCTGAGAAGGCCTGGCTGCAAAGTTTACAGTAATCTAAACGACTGAAGTGATACGACCCAACATAATCTGAACGGTGGAAAACCGCATGCTCTGAGCAGCCTCCACTTAAACATGCTGCAGCTGCTTTCTGTCCTGTATATTCCTCCCTCTTCCAGTATTCTACCCAACTCTCACTTAGATCGAGGGAAATCCTGATTCTATCGATTTGAGGGGATGTCCCTGAAGCATCTGGGCTATATGAGATTTAAGATAGACTTTGACTTAAATGGAAACTCCAGCAAAGCTCGAAGTATAAGACTTCACTTGATCACCCATGACCTCAAAAGTCAGAGGGTCTTTGGTCTTTCGGCATTTCCCTCCCGCGAAAGGATGTATGTGTCTGTAGTGTATGCATGCATGCTGAATGTATTTCATACTATCTGAATATCTGATATTATGAAAAAATGGCCACATTTCCCTGCTTGTTGCCAAGCAACTCTCCACATCTCCACAGCCGTGCGAAAAGCATTCTTCCTGTTGTTATCATTTGCCAAGCTCGCGTTGAACGTGTACTTGATCACTACCTTACAGAACCGAGGTGTTTTCAAGTCAAGCCTCGAGTGGATCCTGAATTCTTCACTCTCATTGCTGTTCCTCATGTGCCAAGTCTTGTCTAATTCTATATCTTACAGTCATTCCATTGCAACTGACAAAGATGATGTTTACCTTCCCAATCATCAGCTCAGGCTCATATTCTTTCCAAACATCTTCAGCATTTCCTGGAGGATCGCTCCTGCATGAAAAGGAACGTTGTTTCTATATATCTACCTATGCAACCAGCAATTCAAGCGGAGTGACTCAAGCATCCTTTTACGGCCGCTGTGTAAGCCTCGCCTCCTGTCTGGCCAACGTCTGCCAGAGTTACTTTCCGGCCCAGATCGGCTCCAACCAATGCCATTTGGTGGACCTGCAATTCGTGTGAAGTCTCAGGACATACTGAGGGTACGCAGCCGGGTAGGCAGGAAGTTCCATTGCTGTTACTCTTGATTGCCGACTTTTCCTTGTTGTAAGACATTTGAGATACAACAAGCAGCCACTGCGAGCAGCTCTGGAAATGTCGATCATGCTAAGCTTCCAGTTCCTGATTCACACAATGTTGCCACCTGTATATAATACAAGCTTTGATGTTGCTACCACGTTGAAAATATGAAACGACCTTTCCTTACCTTCTCCCTTCGTGGTCAGTGGGACTACCTATCACAAAAAAAACAAGAACACACCCAGAGAAGCACCTGATGCTGTGGTCGTGGTAGTTGGGGTAGTTGGCGGACCTGTGTACGTTGTCGTTGTAGTTGTTGTTGTGGTTGTGGTGGTAGTTGTTCCACAGAAGGTGCCGCCGTAGGATGCACAGTTTTCTGGCGTAGTCTGACCGTTGATTTTGAAGCACGCGCAAAAGCCGCCTGTGAAATGGAACTGTGTGTGTGTGTGCGTGTGTCTGGCATGTATGCTCGACAAGTTAACTGCATTACACTTGTAAGAACCACCCAAGGCTCTCCCAACATTCCGCAAAAAATAAGATACTGAAACCTGACATGCTTGGAAAAACATGTCTGAAATGCAAGCCTGGGCCATGGGCGTTGCAAAACATCCCAAAAAACCTGTCATTCGCCCCAAAAAATTAGGAAACTGCGCACTGCAACTCAAATCATCCAAAGTGCAAGACTTGCCGTTAGAAGCCCAAAAGTTCTGATCAAGTCAAGGAAAAGATTGAAAAACGAGAAGAAAAAACGAAACGATGAAAAGGCGAACACCCACAAATAGATTCATTAGATTTGAGAGTCATACGTGTTGTTTGCCCTGCATCCCAGTCAAAAGTCAAAACATCCAAACAAACACTCTAGATTCTAGATATCATAAACATCGATATCTACAAGTTGACTATTACGCATCATATGTTAAAATCAAAATCAATGCAATGCAACCAAACACCATTAGACCTGTTAGCCGCCCTTTATACACCCTTCTTCCGCAGAGATCACACTTGCTTTTCCAAAGCATTTCCCTATGCTCTGGCCCCCTGAAGCAATGGCGAAGATTTGCGTGCGGCACATACCAATCTTCCCTACACACTCACTGTCTCACCCTGTCTCACCCCTTGCGTTCCTAGGTTTACTCTGTGAGACCTGAGTCAAATCATGAGGGCGGCCTGATTGGTAGTAGGCATAGCAGGGGTAGTCTGGATTGCTGCAGGGGCAATTCCCACTCACTGGACCTCAGATCTCGCGTCAGGAAAGGGTGACGCAAGTACGACTTCGAGTGCGTACTACTCTCTCAGTGCCCCTGTTTTCGGCAAGCAGCATTGATTTCGATGACTTTGGCTCTGAACCAAGGCTGGTGGCAGCTGACCTTGTGGCACCTGCATTGGATCAATCTCGACCTGAAACCAGATTTGGAGCAGGAAAGCAAAGTCAAACACAGCCCAAGAGTCTCAAACGAACGTGAAATCTGGTGGAGTCTTGCCAACGCAAGGAAGTGCCAGCCTTCTCAATCTTAATGACATCCTCCTCCTCTTCTGCTGTCATCTTTTCACCCTTTGCTATGGAGTCGATGTAGGCAACATCATCCTGCCACACTGGCATTACCGATCTTTCGTCTTGTGGGGTCATTTTACCCAACTTGCCTTGGAATCAGATTTGCAGAGCTCTCTTTCTCACACAAGTGATCGCTAGGGCTCAAATACATCCGCAATCACAAGTCTCTTCATACAGCTGGACGAGTGCCTCTACCATACCAACCAGAGCTGCTGGCAGAGCCCCGCCAGCCTTAGGAATGCTTAGGGGATGCTGGCAATTCAATGGACTTTGTTTGCTGCAAAAAAAGTACAAAATCATCACCCTCTCCTGAAACATCCCTGGTTTGCTGGCCTCAAAGTGCCCTGTGTATCTGTAAGCGCGCAGATCGGACCCGCCCGCGCACTCGTGTAGTTGAGACCATTCCAGGCTGAGACCTGCTTAAATGAAATTCATTTGGTGCCAAAGCAACGTGTAGCTTCCTCTATGGTGTATCTCTGAATCTGCTCAAGACATCAATTGCATCAATTGCATTCAGTGCATTCAGTGTGTATGTCTGCCAGTCAATCTTCCAAAAAGGACTCCACTGTCGCCACACCTGGCCGCGATTCCTTCCAATGCCAGATCTGTCGGTTCAGCGCAGAGGCACCACAGCGGCACTCAAGGCCGACAAGGCCAAACACATCAAGGCCTCCAACAGGACGTTTATCAGTTTGTCGTTTATTGTGGCTGCATCATGGCGGCAGGTAAGGGAACAAAACAAAATCTACAATTTGCACACAATGCCGGCATGATCTCCAAATCAAGACTTTCCGGCTCCTCGTTCTGTGCAGAAACGGAAACACATTTGTGGAGCAATTGCCTTGGATTTCAACACTCAGTGTCTCCACTGAAACTTCAAATGATTCAAGCCAGTCTGTTTGCATATATGATGCATCGTGCCATTACTTTCACTTGGCAAGTTACTATCTCAGAAGAGGTCCAGCGGTAGAAAGGGAGACCCAGCCGGCAAGTTCCATCATCATTCCACCCAAGGCATGCTTCATCACGAAATTCGACAACCTTCAAACCAGATTGTTTCTCCCAACCAAGCTCTGTTGAACATCTAGAAACTATTGTTGGAAAGCTTACTAAGCAACATCTAGAAACTATTCCTAACATGCAACGCTTCAAACATTTCAAGTATCTGTGCCATCCGAGTATCCCCCAATGGCCCCATGAGAATCCTGTGACCTATATAGATTGATACGAATAGATGTCATCATGGCTGACCTCCCCAGCTGGCTGATCAGTGCCATTGATGCAGCCGAGCAAGGTGAACCGCACATCGCGGCCTAAAGAGATGTCAAGAGAAGATTGCAAATTGAAGAAACTGACTTGTGGACCATAGGCCACGCGGTATGCACGTGAGTTGTTAACACCCAATTGAGCAACCGCCAATTCACGATTGTGTGGACCAACGAAACCACATCACAAGCAAAGTCAACTCAAGGAAATTCAAGTGTTTTCGTGTGCACTTCTGTTGTGAATGTGCTGTTGCCCTATGAGGATGTCCATGTAAGATCGAATGTAAGATCATCTAAGATGATGTAAACGCAAGAAAGGTTGTTCAAGAAGGTTCGCTAAGCACCAGCACTTCCGCTCGCAACGACTCCTAACTCGGAATGAAGCTCGGCAAGTTGGTGACGAGCTGAGTCTGGCATGGAGCAAGTTCTTGGAAGTCCGTCGACTGAGTTGCTCCAACGTTTGAATGCAAAGCCAACTGTGCATAGTGCTCCCACAGCACAATACAATTACAAAAGAGTCTCCTGTAATTGTAAGCTGAATATCTTTGTTTCCAAGATGTTCCAACAAAATGAATTGCCACTATGCAAGGTTCACATGGCGATGGCTAGTAAAGGGCCGCAGATTTGGTCATGTTAAGTATTGAAATTCTTGAAAGCATCCATTGGGAGGTTTAGAATGGTTCAATCGTTTTGAACCACACCAATACGCCACCGCAACGGTAGCCGCTAAAAAACAATCCTTGTCTCATTCTGATTCGGTGTGGGTAGACATGCTGATCGCCTGGAAGTGGATGACAAAGCACCACTCCACAGTCACACCTGCGCCACCGTCGTGGTCGTTGCAGGCCTTCGCTTCTGGCAGATGTGGACTGCGCATATTTTACCAACAGGTGAAGTCTTGTTTCATGACCGACGTAGCACTCTCAGGCAGATTGGCCTCTGCAAGACATTTCAGAGAGCTCCATGCCATCAACTGCAGATTGACAGCTCACATCACCTTGCATGGCATGACAGATTCAGCACGTTCAGGCGAAACTAGTGATAAATCAATGAAAAATAGATGTGTATCGTTTCCATCTATATACATAATATGAAGATGCGAAGCATAGTACATGATAGTAAAATGATGATAATTGTAATTGCAACTATGTTCTGTAATTCCACGCTTTTGTACAATTTTTCGAGACACTGACCATGAGTGTCTATTATGCAGGAAGCAACCAAGGACATGTTACCGCTTCCCGTGACACCATGACAGGGTAATACCCTGACACGGTGACATGGTGACACAACTCTTGCACCAAGGCACGGCGTTGGAAGCCGATTAGATGCTTGCGTTGCACACCAGGATGGAAACCCCAAACCGCCCAGCAATCCTACGGCATTCAAAGTCAGAAACTTACGCAAACCAAGTGCGAAATCATATCTGCCTGAAGGCTACGTACGGAATCCACAACAAAAAGAAATGCGTCCTGAAACGGTTCTGCCACCCACGAAGCAAAGACATTGTTGCCTATCCCAGCACGCAGAACCTCTTGTCTGCCGCCCACCTGCCATTCATTGATGATTTGTCACTAGGCACTTGAAATATCAAAGTCCTGATTGTCTCTCATGGATTCAATCTACCTGTTAACAATTACAATGCTGATCGTTTTTTCTACGTTGACACCGTCAAATCAACGCTTCCAATGAGGAAACCTGCACCTAGCCTTAGAGCATTCTTGAGCTGTACACCATCCCTTATGTCCATGACGCTGACACCAATGGGAACAAAAGTAGAGCAATAGTTCTCACATCTTATGTATATAATGTATCTTGAATGAGTATATACATATTCTTCCTTGACTCTGCCGCTTCCTTTGTGGAGTTCTAAGTTCCAATCGGAAGAAATAATCATCAGCACAGAAACTTGAAGATAATAAATAATTGGTCGGCTACAATATCTACATATCGTATGCACATATATTATATAGCATATACATATATATCATATATGGACTATAGAACCTAAACGTTTTTCTATCCTGTAATAATATACTCTGTGTATGCGTATGCATACGGTATAATGCGCGTATTCGGAGGAGTATACACACGTATATGTCTTCAGACTTAGCGCCTGCCTGCAAAAGCAGTGGCGCTGAATTTTTAGAGCATCCAGTTCTGGATCCAGTGCAATTGGCCTCAGACACTGCCACAAGGATCAAGTTGAGGAATTGGCATTTGATCAGGTTCCTATCTTTTTTGCAGCTTACTTCTTCCAGCCAGTGTCTACCTTAGCTTGTGTGATCAACTGTATTACCTCACTGCCTCCGATGCCTGGCTTGCAGCTGCAAACAAGTTACTTCTGCCCGGATTCTGACCAGAGCGGCCAACCACAGTGCAACGAGCACATGCAACAAACGAAACATTCAATAAGCAGAGGAGGTCCTCAGTTCCAAAGGATTCACAAACAAACTTCCAACTTCCTTGAAGATTGTCCTATTTGTGATTTCAGGCGCTTACGTCTCAGAGCTAACCGTGAGAAACCACGAGCATCTTCACCTGGATTCTCTGATTCTGCATCTTTAAGACCAATGTGAAGGAAGAGCAATGACTCCTCAAATGATCTCAGAGGTGAATTTTTTCCATCTTCAAAGCTTGAAGTGGTTCTACTACCACTACTACTACTACTACTACTACTACTACTACTACTACTACTACTACTACTACTACTACTACTACTACTACTACTACTACTACTACTACTACTACTACGACCACCACCACCACCTGGGATGTCAAATGGTAAGGCAGCACCTCATCGAAATCATCCCAAGTTCGCTGTTGGCTGAGGAATCCTGGTTGTATGTGTTTCACCTAGTGCGGTTAACTTTTGTTCATAAGATTTTTTCCACACATCTTTTTCCCAAATTTTTAGTGGACTCGAAATGTTACGTAGAGAATATCCTAATATGACAATAATCAACGTAGATCCTTCATTAACCCCAGCAACAACGGTCACCACTTCACCATTCCCAACCATCCTGCAACCCCTTTTGGGTCATCCCGACCACTTTGCTGAGGGCAGAAGCCTTGCCTCTGCTTCCATCCTGGTAAAACATGGTTGGCAAACACCTCATGATTGAAAGGACCACCACTACTACCACTACTACCACTACTACCACTACTACCACTACTACCACTACTACGACTACTACGACTACCACTACTACGACTACTACGACTACCACGACTACCACTACCACTACCACTACCACTACCACCTGTGCATACTCTGTGTATTCTTACCTGTTCCTTCTCCCGGTCTCTTCTACGTGACTTCAAGTTTCGCCTTGATATCCGCGGTTGGAAGTCATTTGTCCATACTTCACCATACCTGCACCCTACCTTTCCAATGCAATCTAGCAGCAGGATGTGGCCTTCACAATCTCGAACTGTAAACCGTGGTCTTTGGAGCCCAAAGCGACATCCAAAATGCAACACAGTACGTGTGAGTGTCTGTCTCGTGCAAACAGTGCAAGCCTTTTCAGATCTTTCAACCATACTTGGCATCACATGTTCAAGGAATAGCAGCCTGGAAATCAAGACCATCCCATCATTCTTCAAACTTCAATCAATCATGCCTGAACACCAAAATTCAACCGATTCTTGTGAATATCAATTTTCCATCATTGACCTTTCTGCCAATCCTCCACCAAGAACTGATGCTTTGGGATGCCGACCGCACCTGCAAAACTCTTGCACTAGCCAGGCAAAGCGGCAAATACATGCTCTTTTTGACAAGAAAACACTTCACATGCTCATTGGCTATGGCTCGAACTGGTCGAGTGTGTGATGGAGAGTTGAAATAGCCTCACACGCAGCGTTCACTCACAAGGTTTGGACCCCTTTTCTGAGATTTTTCTTAGATGCCTTGCATATACCGCGAAGGATTGAGGATGAATGGCTGATTCCTGGTGAATTTGATTACCATTTCGATGTTTTGTTGCTCTGAAGCCCCGGTAGCCTTGGCTATGCTCTATGCATTCAACCATGAAACGTGGGGAGGCAGCCAAAGGACCTGACATCCGTACTGTTCTTCTATATGTTTTTCTCTCATATCGTTCTGTCTTTCTCAGATACCCCAGCAGTTGGCCTGGGCAGCTCCACCATCGGCACTTCCGTCCACACCTTTCCCAATTCTGCCAAAAGTTCGTTACTGAAAGCTCAAATGTTCGTTTATGTTCATTGATAATGACGGTTTAGATAGGTTTAGATAAGTTTGGATAAGCTTAGTCGCCCAGCGTCAGCAATGCCGGGATGTCTTTGTTGGCCATGTGACCAAAGTCTCTACTGGCCTCATGTATGGCACCTAGAGGCCCTTCTCGATGCACATGGAAAAGCGCCTCTCTGGTGACCTGCCAAAATCAACGAAGAACTTGGATATTTTGATACGGTTTTTCCGTGTCCTTTGTGAAAAGTTGATCCATTGAAGGTGAAAGTAGTCATTTTGGTGTCTGAACACCAAGTGCCCTGCATGGTGCAAAGGTTGGAGTTGGAGTATGGCGTCAAACTTTCCTCGGCCGGAAAACTGGCGGAAGCGGAAAAACAAGTAAAACAAGTGAACAAAGCGCATCCCCAAAGAGGGAGCCAGAAAAGAAAAACAAGAGAAAAGTCAAGCCTGGAGCATCTGCAGCATGAAGAAAAAGCTGGGCTGAGTGTGACAAGACCTACCACTGGGAGATCAAAATGAATTCTCTTCGCATTGCTGCCGAACTTCATACATTCTCCAACAGTGCCTGGCCAACTTGTCCGGCAAGAGTAAAAACTTTGACATCACTTTGGATGTCTCCTTGTAACAGCCTCAGGGGTGCAGGTTGCGGGAAGAATCAACAGTGCAAACCAATGCGAGAAGGCAAATATGCCCTGGCACTTCTCCCATGGTCTTTCGGAGTCTACCAGTCTATCCTCCCATCCAAAAGCAAAAATCATCATAAGGCTAGCACTCTTTGGCAGCAGCAATTCTGCTTTTGCGCTCTGCCTCCTGAACAGACAAGATCGAGACTCTCAGAACGTAAAGACTGACTACATCTCACTACTGTAGTTGCCTTTGAACATGTCAAAAACAGCTAGTGAAAGCAATGAAAGGACTGCAAGCAGTGACATGAAGATGTCTTCAACCTGATCATCGATGTTTGCCCGTGCAAGTCTCCACGTTGCAGACACTGATTTTCCCTATTTCTCTGGAGCTGTCAACGGGTTTCTCTACCATCCCTCTGTCAGGAGGACTTGGACATGAAAAATGTACTAGACAAAGTCCTGCCAACTGGGAGGCCTAAATGCTTTGTATGCTTTGTTGCAAAAAAGAAAATGTAACTCTGCAAGCTGCAAACGGCAATCTTCCGGTTTGCCTCTTACATTGTGAAAATGGACATACATGCACCAAATCCAGAAGCGGGCCAGTCAAGCTATGTGAAGAACAAGCCGATGCCCCGATTTGGTACTCAGGAAACGATGAATTAAGGAAAGGCTCTTTCGACCTTTCTTGACTTTCGTCTACTAAAGTCAAGTCACGGTGTCCCTAGTGACTATGATTCGATGCCTTGGCACCGTGCACGGGAAAAAATTAATTTAAAAGGTGCATTGGTTACAATAAGTCGGTCTGTGCAGCAGCCAATGCAGAAAATTCGCGGTTGGACGTGTGGGTCATTGTGACATCCACAACATTTGAATTTGAGGACTAGTTCTTCAATGGAACATGCATGGAAAAACGCCAGGAGGAGTGCACCAACGCTTTGCAGCGCTGTTCAAAAGCCTCAGAGTTGCCGTCTCTGAATTCAGCCTTTTGCAGGTTCTTGGCCAAGTCTTTCACCAGTCTAGTCTCGGAAAGCAAGATGCCTTCAGAGGGCCAAGGAATCAAAAAGTAGAAGAAACCAAAGATTCATGAGTGAATATCAAACTACAAGCAGTTGCTGCACCTCTCTGTCTCTTAGTCTGTCTATCTGATTGATGGTTTAGTTCAAATGGCTAATTTTGGCCGTGTCACTCAGTAGTGTTGGCTTGGAGTGCGGATTGACAAGAGCAAGGAGGAAGGCATCTTGGAGAACTTTGTGCGAAAGCTTCTGCATCGGTGCAATATCGAGTGAGCTCTTCAAGGTATTCGCATGATCTTCAGTGCCCGAAAAGCCAAGCTCAAACTCCAGCAAATGTGGGTGGCGAGCTGATACTTTTGGCACCTCCTGGTAGAGCTTCAAAACTTCGGCATCCTGGAGCAGTTTCGCTGTTCTATTTCTACATGTGCGATCAATTCCTTCTGGCTTTTAGGCTTTTAGCTGCCTTTCAATTCCGTTCGGTGCAACAAAGTTTAATTTACAACTCGTGGTCTTGTGGATGGCCTATGGTTGCCTGATGTTGCCTGTCCTCTTCCAACAGTTTGCGAAAAGAGTTGTGGATAACGAAGTAGCTGATCGTAGAGCTCATTACTTCTTGACACAAACATGAGAGCCACTTGGACGTGATAGGATGGTTGGGAGTGCTGGCAAGAAACCAGCTGCTGATCCTGTCAGACAATGTCAAATAATGTCAAAAAAGGATCAGAAAGGGCAAACAACCGCAACCAAGGCCTATCCTTCCATGATTCCATGTTTTCAGAACCTTCAATACTGTTTTGCGACAGAAAAAGATTCTCTCAAGGCAGTCAAGAAGCGGAAGGTTGCACTTCAAAAAGGGGTCGTATGGCCAGGTTTCGCTGTCCCGTTCGAAAACAAAGAAGAAGCCGTGGTCTTTTCCTTCGAAGGAGCCACAGCTCTGATCATCCGTAGCGTCTGGTTCAGTCAGGCCATGTCTTTTTGAATTTTTTGATTTCTGCTTTAATCCATCCAACCATGCCATCACAGGAGCTCCACTGAACAGAGTGGCATCGACCCAAATGCCTCCAAACTTTTCAAGCAGGGCCAGCCTCACAAGGTCTGAACGTTGACCAGGTGGTAATTCCCAGAAGCGTTCCCATCTGCACAAATGTGGCAGTAAAGCCGGAAGATCTGCAGCTGACACTTTGTGAAGTGTGAGCTCTGGATTTGTCAACTCCCAGCTTTCTATACAGATTTGGCAGACCAAAGGTGCGGTTTGCCAACCTTGCTCCCAGTAAGTCCAAATCAAGGGGGGTACTGGCATCTCAGAGTCCCCTTCCTCTGTTCCTTCCGTCTCTGATGCTTCCGATGACACGGATGATGTGTAAGATGTATCTGATGTATCTTCCTTCTCCTGGAAGTCTCTCAGCTCCTGCAACTTCTTTGTCTCTGCTGTCTGGAGACCAGACCTTCCGAGCATTTTCGTCAGAACTACAAGAGCCACAGACATCCCAAGAAGAGCTGGAAAAAAGGTCCTGGAACCAAAAAGGCTCAATAAGCGGCTCATAAGAAATGGAACTCCACCTGCTCCGAGGGAGGACGCAATTGCAAACATTGCAGAGTCAACCGAAGTGAGCTCTTGTCTTTCTTTGGCCATGCTGATGGTCATTGCGTATGAAGGGCCTACGCCCAACGCAACGCCACTGACTGCAAGCAAAACAGCCGGCAGTGCCATTGGCCAAACTGAAGCCGGAATGCAGCTGATTGAAGACACCACTGCCCCTCCTATGATCATGTACGATGGCTTCAGATTGAAGCACTTGCAAATGCAAGGTGCCACCACAAGCCGACTCACCTCAGAAGGGGCTCATGTTGTCTCTGAGAATGGTGAGATGCAAGAAGACTCTGAACAGACACGTTGAAGACACTCAAATCACTGGTTTTTTCTCGCCGACAAATTCTGCTTTTCTCGTGAGCTGTCGTCATTTGAGTCCAAGTTGCTGCAAAGAGTGTCCAGAAGATGATGTTGCATAGAGAAGGCAAGAAGGAGTCGAAGCCAAGCTGCGACATGGTTGTGATCAACCATGTGCCACACGCAACCTCAGAGCGGGAAAGACTGTTTGTCAGAATTCGGATTGCATTCCAGTAAACTCAGTAAACAAACATAGCAACGGAAAGTGGACCATTCGAAGATGTATTTCTGATTGAAATCAGGATTTCCATTCCCATGTTAGGCTTGCCGGAGCGTAATATAGTGTGACATAAATGAATCTCACAGGTGGCCGTCATAGCAGCATGAAGAACGAAAGACCCAATGACAAAAATCACACTGTCACAACGCAAGAACGGTTTCTGAACGAAAAAAGTGAATCACTTTTGACCCGGCCTCCAATCCGACTGCCAGAACGCCCAAGCAGCTGCAACTCAAAGTGTAGACACTGGGCATATGGGACTGAAGCGACTTTCTGTTGGCTTCTTTCACGGTGTCCTTTTCATCCTTTTCATCCTTTCCAACCTTTCCACCCTTCATTTCGAGTGCTGTATCTGGTGTATCTGCTGTATCTGTTCTGTTATCTGTTTTGGTGTTGGTCGGGTGAGGCAAGGTGAGGAAAAGGAGAGAGGAAAGACCTGTGAAGCTTCCTGCTATGTAGAACATGGCCTCTCCTCCGAAAGCGGATGTGAGCTCTTCCAGAAGCACCATAAAGACACATCCCAATGCGAAGCCACCTCTACAGAACATCTGCAACGAATCTTCAGCACATCAAATTCTGAAACTCCAAGAGATGCTACTTGACATGAAGAGCTCTAAAGGCGCAATGACAAAGAAGAAACATGAAACCATCATTACCAACTCTGGACTTACCATGACTAACATGCTTGCAAACATAGGGCTTCCGTGCTTCCTGACTATGGGTGTTTTGTAAAGCTTCCCAGCCTTGGTTGAAGCTTTGAGCTGCACTGCTCAGGCTGGCATCATCATAGAGCTCGGAGACCAGCAAGTTTGTCATTTGTCCAATCCATGGTCGAGGCAAGACTTGCAAGGCAAAGACCGGGGTCAGAGCAAAAATGGATTGACTTGCAACAGGTAGAACCATGAAGAAGACTCCCAACCACATCAGCAAGGCGCAAAGAAGATAGTGATGGTAGCTCTTTGAGACAAAAGCCATGAGGCTGGAGGCCAAGCCCGAGGCAATACACATCACTGCTTGAGCTGCTGGCAACCAACCAAGAGTCTCAGGTTCAACATCTGCGTTCTCAGCAAGCCAAGGAATGCTGGGGCCAAGCGCACTGCAAATCATTCCAAAGACCATTGTCGACATCGTGTAGACGACAAGCCGCAGGATTCTCACCCTCGAAGATCTTTGACTAGCCACATTGTGTCCTGCCTTCTGCGACATTCTGATAGATCGTCACAAGCGTGTTGAACAGAGCAGCCTAAATAAAGCAAAGGAGCCGAAAAACGGCTGGCAAAACTGCAATGATCGATGATCTGATGTGAAATGTGAAGCAGAAGATGAATTTATCGCTGTGTACAGTGTAGGGAAAGCAAGAAAGATGCGACAATCACAATGGTCACAGGTCACCAACTGACGACTGTTGTCCTCCAGTAGCGCTGCTGGCAAAAAGTGCAATGACGACTCTGACAATGCTGTGTTGGCCAGCCTACCAGTGTGCGGCCATCAAACCATATATAATATGACACTATGAACTATGAACAGTTCATTCACACACAAAGGACAGGTTTCATCTTTGTCTCCTATCTACCATACATAAGGCTATCCAGCTTCCTGCATGTCCATGATGACTTTCCACGTTTGAGATGCCCGACACACCACACGCATCTAGGGCAACAGCACCAAGCAAGACTGGTGCAGCTCGGTTCGCTGCAGCAGAGGCAGTCTGGTCCTGACAGATTGAAGGACCAAGCACAAGGCAAAGCGAGCAACTGGAAGGGCAACTTAGGGCAACTATGCCAACAGGGTCTGAACATGTCTTCAAGATGTGGGTTTATTGTTTAGTACCAAATCAGAAATTTGATTGTTCAAGGAATCAGAATCTACAGTTGATGTTCTACAGCTATACGGTGGTAGGAGTGATGTGTTCAAAATGTTTCGAGGCCAATCAACGCCACATCGAAACTGCCTCTAAAATGCCTCTCCAAATGCCAGATGCCCGAGGCTGCGCAGGGCAAGCCTTCAAGTTTGGATGTCTGAATCAGGCGTACAGTCGCACTTCGCCGAATCATGGATGATCTATTCCAGATAGAGGATCCAGTCTTGAAAGTCACATCAAATTGAGGCATTCTCATCGAGCTCAGCAAAACTTGGCACTGAATGGGCTTGCAAAATCAAAAAATTCAGTTCCTTTAGAATGCCAGCACATAATGCATCTCAAATTCTGCTAGCATACCACTTTTTGTTGCAAAGTCCCTGGCAAGTCGTCCGGCCGCACCGAGAGCACTTTCCTGAGGTCGAAGGTGTACGCCAGAAGCAGAGAGGCTGTCAGCTGCCTCGCTTCGAAAGCTTTGAGTGAGAATTCACAGCGTCAGAAACCACTAGGAACCTTCATACGGAAAACTGGTTGCATCATTTACAACGTGGTGGCATTGAAATTCAAGCTTCAATGCAAGACAATGGTCGCGAAACCATACAGATTCCTCTCAACATGCAGTATGTCATGATATGTCATGATTCAACATGGCAACAAAAAAAAGACAAAACAAAAATTGCAAACTCACGCAGAATCACTCGAAATCGAAGGCCGAAGTGTCACCAATGTCCTCACCAAGGCCACGGCCCTGGCCGGAAACTGCACTTTGCCATCTTTCACGTCAGAGACCTGAAAGCGAAAGATTTGGAAGAAATTGTTAAATGCAAAAAGAGATGGAAAACTGCGAAGAAATCCCGGTCGCTCAAGAAACACAGTACCAGGAAGCATTGATCTGTACACCCAGTGGCACCTTCTGCATTTGAAGGCTCGTCAGCGGCGGCAGAACATCGAAGACAGCCTGTATGGAACAAATCTAGCATCTTTGCATATCCTTACCTTTCCCGTGCATACCGGTGTCTGAACCAATGAAAACTCCTTGGCAAAGCTTCTGGATTTGTCTTCTTGCGAGCGGGATCCACAAGATGCTTGCAAAGTTTTTAAGCAGGTGGGAAGTGTTGACACCATCAGGCCTTGTATTCCTCAGCATAGCCACCGCCGGCCTTCTAGGACATGAAGTTCAACACACTCTTAGACCTCTTACGTATTTTTGAAGCATTTTCAAATTTTGAATATCTTAATATCTTCAAATCCGGTCACATTCGTGACATGATACTCCTGTTGTTTCAGGCGCAGGAGAAACAGCAGTCACCAATTCAGCAAATCGTTCACGGCCTCAGCCTCGATGACGTCCATTTGAACAATTCAGCGCTCGGCCATCAGAATTTCACTGTTTTTGGATGTTTTTGGTAGCCAATTGTTAGCTGTTTTCCATTTGAATTCTACCAAACGGGTTCATTGTTTCATATTGTTTCGTTGTCTTTGACATCAGAAATTATCCTCTACTCATCCTTTATCCGCAGCTCAGCATCCTATGAAATTAAGTCTTTCCGGAACCAAAGAAGATCTGTCTGAATCTATCTTTTTGGCTTTAATTGAAGCACATATTGAGCAACGAGTTTGAAGGCATCGGCTGCGAGGACTATGTTGTAAGACATTTGACATTTGAATCCACATACAGTATCATACAGTCACTGTTCTTGTTTGATAGCATGTTTTCAAATGTTTTCAACATATACTGGCTTTTGGTTTGCTGGAGCCAAACATGGAGGGCTGATTTTGATAGTTAGAAAATGTACGTAGGAAAATCCGAGTTCATCTGGTGATCAGACACCTCCATGAAACAGGCGGCTCATCAGAACAATTGAGCGAACTGAGACAAAAACAAGACAAGTCACACGAAGTCAGAAGTCACAAGTCAATTCATCAAGAGGCATCAGACCTATCCTTATAGTCTTTGTTTTCTTCTGTTTTCCTTTCTCTAGGTCACATGTGCAGAGCTCAGAAGCTCTTCAAGTCTCGAGCTATCCAATCCGCCATCGCTTGTCGCGAAGTTTTGGATGGGTCCTCTGCTGTCTTTGCTTGGGAGGAAATGGAGTCCAGCACTGAGTCCAGCTGCATCAGCGATTCTATCCTCTTGGAAATTGGATCAAGGTGGCTCTGATCGTCGTGCGCCTGATGCCACTACGGCTTGGCACAGAACACAAGAAAACACATGAACAAAATGTATCAAAGTAACAAAATAGAAATATCAAAAACACAAAACATGTTTACCTGGTTGTCTCCAACTGCAAGTCGAGGTATGCCAGATGCTCCGTGAATACTGAATACTACTTTGCCGGCTATGTTACTCAAGGACAAACAAGGATGTAGTATGCACGTACCAGTATACTGTAGAGGGAGAGAGACAGCGAGCGAGAGAGATACTTGAAAATGAAGACATCATTCGGCATATAATAACCCTTTCGCAAAAACTTTCCTTTCCCAAAAATTAGAAATGAGCTTCCATTCTTCATCTGAACCGAGGGGCCCAAGAAAAAGCATCAATGTGGCTATCTTGCCTATCTTATAGCGTATCCGATTTATCCTGCAGTGCCATCAACCCAGGTCCCATGCAGGCCTCACCCTGAGTGTCACGTTGGTTGAGGTGACTTGCATGGTCTTGAATCAATGATGTCTGCTCAGATTCACAGCTCGCATCCAATGCCGCACAGAGGGCCAATCCAAGGCAGCAAAATAGGGGGACCCGGACCATGGCAAAGATACTGACTCCCGTGTTCGATAGCGATTGAACCGTACTGCTGCATGCACCCGTACAGTTCCAGAAATATGTGCTGAGTTTAGAAGCAAACAGAACCGGACAATTTTTGGCATCCCCGCTTTTGCAGGCTGTTTTGTTAGGGGGTAACTAATTACACGACATTTCGAAGACTCATCTAACACCTGCACTTTTTTCACCGACAATTTCACATCGTGGTATTCCACCACCCACCCACAGCACTTCCTTTTTGTAGCGGGTGGTGCGTCCAATCCAAGCCATGCTGTTGGTACAGGTTCTCCAACAGCATCAATCACACCACAGCTGCTATCAATCCCCTTGGATCATCAAGTCAAAGCTGCAGTGTCTCATCCTCCGTGCTCTGCGCAGCTTTGCACTTCAGGCATGTAACTTCCAGGCCGCCTTGGACAAAGCAGAAGTTAGACTTGCCGTAAAACCAGCCGCATTTGGTTCTCCAAGTCACTGGGGGTGAAGAGGCTACCATGGACACGTTGAGATGTACGACTTTTCCTCCCAAACTTTGAACCAAGCTCGGTAGGTTGCCTCCGTCGACGATGCACTCTTTCTCCAACTCCTTCATCTTGGCCTCGAGGTCTGCCTTCATAAGCTCCATGTTCTGCTGGAAAAAGTCTACCTGCTTCCTGACTGCTGCGTCGTTCTTGGCCACCAGTTGTGCCAAGTCTGCATTGCTTGGTCCCACTGTCCAACTTGACGGAGTCAGGGGCTTGTTTGCCGGAGTCATTTCCAACGCCTCCTTGGCATACTCCAGGATCATCGCGGATTTCCATCTCCCCAGGTACCCCACTTGAGGGATATCCCACCCTTCTCGGATGAGATGTAGTGCACCGGACCTTCTCGCAGAGTGGCCTGTCACCGTCATCTGGAAAGTCTCGCACCATGCCTCCAGTAGTGGGCCTTTCCTCGTTGGGGTGAGGTCCGCATTCAAGGCCAACTTTGAATGAAGTCCATTGATCTTCTTCACCTTATCCACCAAGTCCACCGTGGTAAAGAAAGGACACTCCCAAGCACAGCTAGGGCCCATGCACAGACACTGCAGGGTACGTCGAACTTCGCCTCCTTCTTGATCGCACTTGGATGTCCGCCAACACAGCGTGACCCTCTTCGACAAGTTGTTCACCTTCAGATCCCTGACTTCGAAGAACCTGATCTCCACCTCTCTGAGCATCCACGCCAATCCAAACTGGAACAACTCCCTCGCAAAGAGAACCTTCGTGCCAATGTTCTTGTTCCTGTAGTTCGCTTCCTTCCTCACATCCAAAGGGACCTCAGGAGCCTTCTTCCTGGGGCCTCTTCCTCTGTCTAAAGCTCTTTTGGACATCTTGAAGACCCTGTCAAGTTGAGGGGTCCACTCTCCTCCTTCCTCAACATGCATGAGTTTGGCTTCTGCGAGGTAGGAGGATCCCGACTTGTAACCTGCTTCTTTAAAGGCTGTCGCAATGGTCTTTATCTTCTGGACGTTAAGCTTGACCACGTCCGACTTGAGGACCTTCTTGACGGTGAGCCTCCTGGAGTCCTTAGGGGCCCTGGAGGTATCCGAGTAAAAGTCCTTCTCGATGCCCACCAACAGTTTATTCCTCTTCCGGTTGACTGCCGCCATGAAACCCTTCCTGCTTCCTCTTGATTTGAAAACTACTTTGGGTTTTGGTCTCTCCTTTGGACTGCTCCACCCCATTCTACTTGCAGACGGCTGTTGCAATGGTTCACCACCCCCCTTCAACAACCTTGACAAGGGAGGCAAAGCCCTCAGTCCTCCTAATGGCGGCAAGTTGCGACTGAACTCATTCCACTTCTTGCTGACCAGCTTTCTAAGTGGAGACATTGGAGTCTCCTTCTCGTTGCTGCCCATGGATTTCGCAGGCTCTTCGTCTTCACTAATTTCCTCCACCCATGTTGGGCTCCAGGTGGCGGTCTCGTGCTCCATCACCGGGTCCAGGTCTACAGATTCCTTGTCCTGCTCGGCCTCTGTCTGTTCTCTTTCTTCTTCCCCCGGTTCCTCCTCTACGCTCTGCACCTTCAAGCCATTCATCTTCTCCTCCTCACTAAAGTCTGCAACCTTCGAGCCATTCATCTTCTCCTCCTCACTAAAGTCCGCAAAGTTCCCGCTCTTTGGATTTGCCGCGGACCTGACCAGCCTTCCCAAGAGCCTTGGTCTAGCCATTGGAGGGCCATATCCTGTCCTTCTTGACGTCTCCCGTATTTTCATGGTGACCGTTGGTGTCCACCACCAGTGAAGACAGGCCCGACAAGTGCTGCACAGGCACCAGCAATGACAGCCTAGGCCTACCGCCAGAAGCCACACCACCAGCATCCATGGTCCCAGGGTCCATGGCTGGTCCCCACCAAGTTCCGAGGAGATCTCCATCTAGCTTAAGCCTGAAACTAGTGCAAGCCATTGCAAACAACCGAAAACACACGAAACCCCTTTTTCGAAACACCTAACTCATCCCAAGTTATTGACCACTTACCCTTAGCCTTTTGACATGGCACTTTTGGGCACCTCAGATTTTCAGATCACGGAGTCCCAAGTGCCACAACTTCCTGTTGAAGTTGCCGCCGAGCCCCACAAGCTCGGATCAGTCGTAGGTCCCGGCAGCTGGTAGTAATCCTTGTCTCGTACCGCTGGCGTTTCAATTGCTGCAGCTAGCGGCTCAAGACCTTCAGGCAGCTTCACCTTCGACCAAATGCTTGGTCTGCTCAGGTGGTCTGCCTCCACATTAGCCTTCCCAGGAATGTGAACTGAACGGAAGACTTCTACTCCCGCTTCTTCTAAAGCCAACGACATCTCAGCCCCCAGCCAGTTGAGTGTCGGTGAAGAAGCCGCCAGTCTTTGGCTCAGCGCCAACGCCACCATTGAGTCCGACTGGGCATCCAACGTCACCACATGGCCTGCGAACCTCTTCTTCCAGTGTTTCAAAGCCACCAGTAGACACAGAGCTTCCAGCACTCCCTGTGATGACGACGCCCCCTTTTCTATGGCCAGCAGCTTCACGTCATAGTCATCCACTGGTGAAGCTAGCGCCCCGACTGGGGCTCCATTGACTACCAACACTGCTCCCAGGCCTTCTGGTGATGCATCACAGCACAGCCTCACCTCCATCTGGTTCTTGTTGCCGATGGAGATCTTCCTCATAGGTCTCGCCATTGCAGCCTCCGTGAAAGCCACTAACCACCTGCGAGCTGACTCCAACCTCGCCACGGCAAACAAACCCTTCTTAACTCTGCCATCGCTCTTCACTTTGTCCTCCTCAGCCTCCGTAGACTTCATGACTGCGTACAGGACAGCCGTGACCCATCGTGACCGAGGCAGGATGTTTGCCAGCCAAGCCGTCTTGCCTGCAAGGGACCGCAATTCCTTCAGCGGTGCCATTCCTTTGCCTTTCCAACTCTCCAGGATGGCCTTCGTCTCCTCCAAGAACTTGATGGGCAATCCAACCACCAAGGTGTCCTGGTCAGGCAGGGAAAACCTGACTCCCACCCACGTCATGTGGGCTGCACGTTCTCCCTTGTGGAGAGCTATCTTGATTTGGAGAGCCAACATTGTATAAAGGGTCATTGCCAGCGAGCTGCTTCTTTCCTCCAAACTTCCTTTCAAGACCCATAAACTGTCATCTAAATACACCTGGTGGCAAGCCATTTTCGGGTCCATCCCGGATTGTAGCAATCTTGCCACCATGGAGGCGAACCTGGAATATAACAGGGGTGCCGTGCGGTACCCAAACAACAGCGCCTGGAAGAGTAGCAGCTCCCCATCCCGTGTTGAAGGAGATAGCGCATGGCGATGTTCTTCCCGATGCAATGGCAACGTAGTGAACGCGTCCATTACGTCCACTACTGCAAACTCGACGCCAATGTCCTGACCTTTGTCTGGCCATTTGCTATTCATCTCCTTCAGCATTCGCATGACATCAACCGGTCTTGGCAGGACGAGCTTTTCCGGGAGGGAACTCTTAGAGTTCCCCCCCGAACGGCGGAGATCAATCACCACCCGCCTCTTCTTTTCTCCACTTTCTTTCATTTTCAACACCAGGCCCNGGATGGCCTTCGTCTCCTCCAAGAATTTGATGGGCAATCCAACCACCAAGGTGTCCTGGTCAGGCAGGGAAAACCTGACTCCCACCCACGTCACGTGGGCTGCACGTTCTCCCTTGTGGAGAGCTATCTTGATTTGGAGAGCCAACATTGTATAAAGGGTCATTGCCAGCGAGCTGCTTCTTTCCTCCAAACTTCCTTTCAAGACCCATAAACTGTCATCTAAATACACCTGGTGGCAAGCCATTTTCGGGTCCATCCCGGATTGTAGCAATCTTGCCACCATGGAGGCGAACCTGGAATATAACAGGGGTGCCGTGCGGTACCCAAACAACAGCGCCTGGAAGAGTAGCAGCTCCCCATCCCGTGTTGAAGGAGATAGCGCATGGCGATGTTCTTCCCGATGCAATGGCAACGTAGTGAACGCGTCCATTACGTCCACTACTGCAAACTCGACGCCAATGTCCTGACCTTTGTCTGGCCATTTGCTATTCATCTCCTTCAGCATTCGCATGACATCAACCGGTCTTGGCAGGACGAGCTTTTCCGGGAGGGAACTCTTAGAGTTCCCCCCCGAACGGCGGAGATCAATCACCACCCGTCTCTTCTTTTCTCCACTTTCTTTCATTTTCAACACCAGGCCCAGACGGGATATTGTTCCTCCTGGGTAAAGCTTGAGGCCCTTCTCCTTCTCAATCCTCCTCACGTAGCCTTCTTTCTCGTACCGCTGGATCTCGATCTCCGCATCAGCTTTGTTGTCCTCGACTGAGGCATAGTTCTTGAAACCTTTGCGTTCGAGTTCCGCTGCCATGTCTGCTTCGCCACCCGTCTTCACATCCTCTTCAGCCATCGGTGGGAAGATGTTGCAGGTCTTGATCTCCCGCTCGATGCCCAAAGGGCACCCAAACTCCAACCAGTCTGGTACTTCACATTCGGGATCACCTGACCTTTCCTGCCATGAACGAAGTAGTCTGAAGTCCACCTGTGTCTGGTAGGTGCCCTGCTCCTTCAGTCGGACCGACGGGGCTGGCTTGGTGCCCCACAGTCTTCTAAGTTCCTCACGCCACTTGGTCACCAGATCTTCATGCACCTTGACTTCCTTCGTGCCGTAGGTCTCCGCTGTCTCCAACACTCTTCAATGCAGCCTCACGAACTTTTCCCAGGCCTCCCTGGACGGAAAGCCGGAATGGTAGCCATCCACGTCGGCCTTCCTGATAGAAGCAACATGGTCTCGATATGGGAAGGTGGAGGATAAGTCCCCTGCATTCTCTTTGTCCAGGCTGATGCAAACTACCTTCATCTTTCTCTCACTTGCTTCCTCCAAGATTGCCATCGAGAGGAAGTCGGTCTTGCCGCTAAAGTGGTGGATGAACTTGAAGATCCGGTTGGACACGTACTCTTGCTCCGATTTGAGTTCGCCTCCGATCTCCACTCGGTCGCCCTCAATCAGCTCGTCTTCCTCATCCAACTCTTGACCCAACCTTGACTTCTTCTCCTGTGGCTCTTTGGGTCCTTCACCACCTCGGCCACCTCTGGTAGAGCTCGAAGATTTGCCCCCATTGCCAGCTACCTTCGTGTAGATGAGGAACAGCACCGCTTTTACTTCTTCGACGGGCAATCCTTTGAAGGGTGACCAGGACTCTTGCATATGGTGCATCGATGAAGCCGTTTCTTTCGGCCTTTGCATTCCTCCCCTGGAGGAAGTCCTCCACACTCGCCATTCCCATTGTTCCATGCATAGCACTCCTCCTCCGTGGAGCCTGATTGTTTGCCACCTCCTTTTCCTCCGCCTCCACCTTTTGACCCTTTCTGAGTTTGACTTCTTAGGTTCACCAACTCCTCCTTCTCGGCCTTCCACTTTCTCTTCTTTGCTTCTCTTCTCAACTTGCTTGCAGACATCTTCGGGGCTTCTCCTCCTCCCCCATTGTCCTCCTTGAGATTCTCTGCATGCAAGGCTTGGGAGCCACCCCGCAATCCGACCTTCGCCACTTCCTCTTCCGGCGTCAGCTGCACTCCCCGGCCCCCTCGAGCTAACCATGCCAATGCTGGTACATGAACTTGTTCCTGCCAGAACTCCGCATCCTCCAGCACTTTCTTCCACACGACTGGCCAAGGTTCTGACTCCTTCCATCCAAAGGGAGCTGGTTCTCCACGATCTATGGAGAGCTTCACCAAAGCCAGCGTTCGACCAAGATGCTCTGCCCTCGACTTGTTCTCGGCTTCCACGATGAGGTGCCAGCAGTTTGGATACCTGCTGACCAGGCGCTCCATGTGATTTTCCCACTGCAAAAGCAGGTTCAACGGCAGCAGGTCTAGCATGATGAAAGCTGTGCGCATCACTCTGAACGACGCCAACCATTGTTGGTAATTTGCTGGACCAGCCACCATCTTCGCCACGAACGACCCGTCCTCCTGCATGACAAAGGTTTGATATTTTGTCGATTTCAACACCCTCCGAGAGAAAGGCGTCCAAATCGCGAAGTCCGTAAAAGGAGGTAGAAGAAGAGTCTTCACCCTCCTCGACAACGCCGACATCTGTTCCAACGTGGGGTTTTCCTGATCTGCAGGTAACCCCCCCATTTTGTCCACATAGCGATTGTACCAGTGGGACCGCATGTCTTCTCCATGGCATATGAACTCTCCCTCGTCCTGCTGGTCCAGGAAGTGCCCATACTTGAGCTTCCTTTCTGTCGACACTGTTGGAACACTTACCTTCGTCACCGCCTCTGAGGTTGTCTCTTCCCAGGGATTCTGATCTCTCCAGTCCTCCAAGGTGCCCCCGCTTTCCACAAAGGCCCATCTCTTCGCGGCCCGGTACACCAGCCCCAATTGACTGGCCTCCATTACGGTCAGCCGCCGCCCTGAAGGAAGAACAGTCGCCGTCACACAGTCGGTGAACGTCGACTTCACTCCTTGAGCCAAAATGGCCGGAGTGGCAAACTTCCCACCCACCCTCCAATTCACTACAAATTGTCCTGCATGAAAACTCCGCATGCTACTTTTTCATTTCACACTAATTTTGTGAACCTGGTTTAGGGCTCTCCACAGTCTTTCCTTCGCGGATATCTCTGACTCTAAGGTGACGACCCAAGGCACCTCTCTTTTTCGACAGCTATGTGGCTATGCAGCGAGGCTTATGCCCGTTTGTGCCGTTTGCAGCTCCGCAGTATTGCCCAAAGAAGCGCCCCACGGAAACCACGGCCCAGAATCGCCAGAACAAGGCAAATGCCCAGCAACTTCCAAGCTGGAAGACCTGACTTTCAGATTTGCTGATCAGACTGACGAACATTGTCAATGCTAATCTATCAAAGCTGGAAGCTGAAAAAGGAATGAAGAAGAGATTGGGGAATGCAGCTCGCCTTGACCAGCTGGTGCCTCCTTCAAATCTTCAAAGAGATTAACAATTGAGAATGCACATGAAATGATATGAAACGGGTACGGATCTTGAAAACGGACCTTGTGCACGTTCAAAGCTTTTAAATTGTGTAGATTGTTTTGCAGTAAAACTCGGAATGTGGACTCTGACAGAACTGTCCTCGAAGAGTGCCTTGCAACTCACACTTGGATATCGAAGATGGTGGCAAATTGTCTGAAGTACCGCGTCTGCCTGACGTCCAAGCTTCACCAGGGTTCACCACTTGCTTCGAACAAATGAATACCAATTGAAATGTTCTTATATGTTCTTTACAGTCTTGACCTCTTGAATCTTAGAGCTGAAATGTGCGAACACACTTGGGAATGGATGCTAACCGGACCTGCAGACATCAGTCAGAACCCTTGCCTGCATTGGGCCACTGTAACGCCAACCATTGATCCGAACTGCCGTTGATCGGATGTCGCCCCAAGAGGCTGCTTCGCGGTCATCCTTAACGTGAACACATGAACACAGGCAAGCTATGAACTGCTTGCTTCTAACAAGAATCAAGAACCCCCCCAACTAGATTGCAAGACATCTCTAGACTCTAGATTTTCAAGCAGTGCGCACAGAAGAACAAAATAAATAGAAATAAATTCTGATCCATTCGAATTCCTACTGCAGCAGAGAGAACCAAATCTTTCACAGGTGTTTCTTTCATGTGTTTTCCATCACATGGGCACAAAGGCCTTAAAGTCAAAACACAAACACTGTTGCCCGGTTTTCGGTGAGAATTTCATGTCTAACATCTAACAACTTTAGGATTTGAACGTCCAAATCTTGAGACAAATCTCTTCCAAGAAGGAGAGACCCTCGAATGCCACGCAGCGCTCAATGGCAGCTACTTGTGCTGCACTGAAGCCATGTCCGTTGCAAGTACCTGCAAGGACACTCAGGTCATCCATGGTCATCCTACATCTGTTGCTCAGATCCGAAGCTGTGTCTACGAACTTGTCATTCCGCGATAAAGAAGGGTTGCCAATAATTCTGCCAGAAAGGAGGCTAATATGAATAATACAATATTATATGAACACACTGTTGCATCTTACTGCATCAATTCTGAGCATCTTCGGTCTGAAAGCCCACTTCACAAAATACTTGAGCATGCCACCATGGCAAGGCAATTCCACGTAGTGCCACCAAAGCTTTGGGTAGCCCCGCAGAATGCAATGATGTCGAACAACCTCCAGGTCAGAATGAGAAATCCAGGCATTTTTCTGTACGCCTTCCGAACGCCACTTCGCATAAGTGCGCCCAAAAGCTTGACTTCATGACATGCCAACATGCCATCTGTTGTGCGACCAAATCTGGGAGAACGTCTGAATCTATGGGGTTCTCTATTTCTGTTCCTGTTTGATTGAATTTCATTGTTGCTCCAATTTTGCCTCCTCTAAATCTTCAGAAGTCCCGGTGGCCCCGCAGAGTTGCGGTAGCCCGCGGGCACAGCGTCGAGCAATGGCTGGGCTGGCCTGAAAGCCAAAACATCTTTGAAGGTCTACCGAGAAGTCTCTTTCAGAGGTATCAGCTCAAGCTTTCGACAAGTGGGGGAAACTGGTCCGAGGGTCGATTTTGCACTTACTTTGCAAGTTCTCACCGATGCCATGATCAATGTCAAGCCATGTCAAGCTCTGTCTGAGGGGCAAGCTGGGTCCAAAGGCACGATTCTCCAGTGCGGACGAATCTCCACAGCATCACCTAGTTCTCCTTGATCAACAAAAAGAGAAAACAAACAGAGTATCAACTCTACCTGGGAAGGCTTGAGGATCCCGAGGTCCTTGGCGTTTGCTCCTTCAGAATTGCTCCTGCTGGTGTCTTTCCTGGTTTTCCTCTTCCCCATACTTTGCCCGCAGTTTTCGATTATCTTTGCTTGACTGAACTAATTACTATACTCTTTAGTATCACCTTCTGTTCTGCATACAGGAGCATCTATCTGAAGAAACAGGACCCAGGGGACTGAACAAACCCAACTCCGTGGTTCTGCGTGGAATGTGACCAAAACCTTGCAGCTTGGCTGCTGGCCATAGGTGCCATTTGTCGAAGCAACGAAGTGGACCAGGTGTCGACCGGCAACCAAACCTTAGAATACAACAAAACGTCAGGCATTCAAAACATTTCCAAAACACATCCCTTCAGATACACAGTGACATAAAAAGTGACATCCACAGACCTTGGACAACTTGTTTACAACTTGTTCTCTGTTGAGATGTGGGACATCAATGACAGCTTTGAGGCGAGGATATCCCCAAAACATCTCCACCTCCACAAGCTCACCTGCAGCAAGATCATGGACAGAAAGAAACGACATGGAGTCATGGACAATGAAATCAACGTGTCTGTCCCTGTCCTGAATTTCTTGGGAGCAACGCGCTTCCCAGAAACTATGGCGATATCATTTCAACTGTAAGACAACTGACTCAGTTTGGTTCAATTCTCATCGTCTGCCTGCTTTTATGGCATTGATTAGACCTGCTGCGGCTTGTCTGCCAATCAGCAAGGTTGGGACCAGACTGAGCTGACCTTACTGGGCTACTCAAGACAATGGATTCTTCAAACATAAAAGCATCACACCATTTCTCTGCTCTAATCAATTTTCCGCTTGAATGCGAGACGAGTCACCCTGTGTGCCCGCTACAAGGGTCTCGGCCACCTGAAAAAACGTCCAGTATCAAAAGATATTAACATGCAAAACTGGGAGAAGTGGGTTTTCGGAAGCGTAGCACCGAAACCAGAGTTGTTACTCTCTTGCGACAGCTTAGGCTTAGTCTTTAAAAGCAATACTTGTCACGTCTTTTCATACGCACCGTCTGCACCTGAGCATCCGTCTCCTCCGAAGCCTCGAAGTCTGCGACCAGCAGGGCTGAAGCCCCCGCCGCAGCACTGACGGCCGACTTCTGGGCGAAGCTGCAGCGGCCACGCCGTGCCAGGTGGAGACCACCGAAGCCTTCGAAAACTCAACGGATTGGTGTGGCTTCAAAAGTTGGGAATTCACTCATGTCAAAGATGGTTTTTTAAAAAAGGACGGCAATGGTCTGCAATGGTCTGCAATGGTCTGCAATCTAAGGGTTTTTCGGTACAGTAGTAGGTACCCGGTCGCTTGGTCCATCCTTTCAAATTAAACCTCGACACTCTGTTCCTGCAAGAGGTTGCCAGGTGCAAGTTGTTTGATCTTGAGTGATGTCGGAATGGAGCTGGATACGCTGAGACGCTGCGACCACTATCAACTCCGTCTGTTAAGTTCGTTCAATTCATTGATTATCTTTCAAACTCTGTCTTTTTTATGACACCTTTTTAGACGTTTGTGACTTGTCCCTCTATTTTTGGTCCTGTTGCATTTCCCAAGTTGCGGGCCTTGGGCGCCATCACAGCCGAGGTCTTGCCATGACAGAATCCCTCGCAGCCGATCTTCGGGGCCCGGCGCCGCAAAGGTGGAAGTGGCGCCCTCCGTTGTGAACTTGACATGGACCGATGCGGTTTCCAAATATGTTTTTATGCAGTATGCTGCGTTTATAAATGTATATATATATATATATTCACATACATACTTACAATGATATTGTAAATATGTTGTTATATTTTTTCAACATTTGTTGATATCTGTGAAGCATTTGATGTTGAGGTATGTGTTGCTAAAAAGGCTGTTATGATTTGTCGCCTTTTCAAAAACAGACTTGTCAGGACTGATCAAGCAATCGATAGTCATAGCTGCTGTGCAAGCAACCTCGACACAACCAGGTGGATCTCTGCTTGCATAGGCCAGTCGCAAGCTTTCCGGGGACAAGATGCACACTTGGGCTGGCAGTCTGTATAAAATGGCCTGAGAAAGAATCGGAAAGAACCAAACCACATCAACGCCTGGAAAGAAGACCGAGACAGAACGAGACATCATCAAATCCCTGAAAATGCCCACATTTCCATTGCCCAAGCACGAAAAGCAGGCCGAATTCGAAGAGCATCTCTGCGACACCGGATGCTCGGGGCAAGCCATCGCAAGAGTTGGAGGAAGGAAAGGCTAAAAGGCTGAAAAGGCTGAAAAGGCTGAAAGTAGCTCCAGGGCTTGGCTTCCGCTGTTGTGGAGTCAGGGAGTCAAAACATTCTGTTGAAGTATGCCTGGACGTTGTAGTCTGAGCAGAAAAGCTACAGGCGCCACACCCTAGAACATAGACAACTTCCAAAAAGAAGTTTCACGGGTATTACCCCAGAACACCGCGAAGTAACCCCTTGAAGAATTACACATGCATAATCTGCATAATATATCAATTTGTTCAGCCCTTATGGCTGTCATTTGCTAAACTTAGACATTACTTGGCCCTGGGTATGCGTTCTCTTGAAATGGGCTACATAAACGATCTTTAGTTCCTGTGAAAATTGAAAACAATTTCATTCAAATCACGTCTTGATCATGAAACTAGTTGAAAAAACTTCCAGGGCCAGTGTTTTTTCCACCCGCATTATTCACCAACCGAATAACGCATTCTCGCAAAGATGAGCCCAAAGGGCTCCAATTTTCTATATCAACATGAAACTATGGGCAACAGCCAGGTAAATCCGCCCCCACTTTGCGGGGCGAGTGACCCTTTCAAAATGAGTCAACAGGCGAACGTAAGTAGATGATGCCACTACATCAATGGTGGATCTGTGAAAACTGAGTCTGTAGAATAAAGAGGAATTCTGCAGGTTAGCAACGTCTGCTATGGTGCTGTTCCTTGTCCAGTAGTGATAGTTCTACTCTACAGACATCATTCCTCCGCGTTCCCAAATGTGAGTGGTCTACATATCAGCTGTAAAGCCGGCGCCTGAGCCCCTCTACAAAGGCTGAGAAAACCACTTTGGCAGAAGCCTCAAACCTAAAATGCAGAGGTACCCCTTGCACCAAATGTGCCTGACACGCGTGGTGAGTGGGTGAGTATGCTGAATCCAGTCAACACAATTCAGCTGCATGCGTTGATTGGATTTCATGCATTTCTGCTTCAGGCTTCCAGGCAGAGTAGAGAAAAAGCGCTCTCAACTGTCCAGGCCTGAATTAAAAAATCTGCACGTCAGTGGTGCTCATCCACAAGAAAGGTCGAAATCGACATGACCTTAAGAAACTGGAAGGAATTCCACAGATGATCGGATAGCTGGGCGCAAAAAAGGGCCACTCGTACTGCCCCGTAGCCACTGTCAATTTGCAGTTGAGATGCTGCCTGCGTAGTCAACACCTTAGGGAGAGGATAGCACGACCACGGCTGGGTCGACTGTGGTTACGTGGTCACATACAGGAACCTGAACTTTAAGTTATTGTGTTTCATCAGGACAGTCTCGTCACATTCAGCTAAGACAGTCACCACAACAAGAAGGCGCATTGTCAAGGTCAAGAAGCGGTAAGGCTCTTCGGATGGGACCTAAAAGCAAGAAAATGCCTGTAGGAAAAGTTGCAAGCTTCCCATCGGCTGATATCGGCTGCTAATTTACCACATTGAAGCGACTCATTTTGGGGGTTGCATTGAGGCCACCAGTTCATCGTTGAAACAATCCGGGCAAAAAAAGATTCAAAAACAGCCCCGCGCTCACAACAGTGCGATTTCTTGAGACAGGGACATGCACTGAGACTGAGTTCAAGAGGATAATCAAATGAGCACCTTTGAAGGCACAAATTCAACACCTTCTGGCCGATGTATTACTGTAAACAGAACAGAGCAAAAACATATATTAGATCAGGAATATGATATATGCCAGTAATTGGCAAAGCAGTTGTGCGCCTATGGCGTGGGTCACGCTTGTCATCTCTTGCGATACCAAGTGCCTTCAGGGCCAAAAAAAACTGATTATGCAGCCCTAAGTTCCTCCCTGCTTCTGACAACACTGCCAGGCTCTGCAGTTCTCAGTTCATCTTCTTGTGTCACCATGTCATGATTGTCATGCCATGTTTGACTTCTCCAATTCTTTGCATTTCCACGTCAGACCTCTTCATCGTTTGCGAGGTCGACTCATACTCCCAAGGAGCTGCAGGAACGGTCAACACCCCGAGGAGGGATGCCGAGCCCCACAGAGCGCACCTCAGTTCGACATCGAAATCTATTCATTCATGTCTGACAGACTGTCTATTTCATGTGTCTATTCAATCTATCATTCATCTATTAGATATGTTCATGCACCTTGAGTTGAGTCTCCTTCTCTAGGATCCGCAAATTGGATCCATACTTGTGCAAACAAGACACATCACAACGAAAAGCAAACCTGACAAGCGAAGATTTCGTATTTGAAAGCCCCTGCTAAACAAAGTGCAAGAATCTGGAAGGTGTAAGGCAAGAAGAATCTGCGCTCTGTTGAGGCAAGAGACCTCGCCAAGACAACTTGTCTTCCAGCACATTGCCCACATCATCCAGTTTAAACGCCTCAAAACGTAGGGCAAGTTGCGATCGCATGTACCGCAAGGATCCTCTCACCCCCAATTTCGTGGGATGTATCATATTTATGTGTTTGAGAGTGATTTCCAAAACGTTCCTGCTGACTTCTTGGATCCTCTTTGATCCTCTTTGTGTCTCTCCATCACGGCCTGGTTGGGTGAGCTTGCAGCTCTACTGATGGGAACAACCTGGCTGACCTCAGATTCAAAACATCTTTAAACCCGATAGAGTAAGACAAGACACAAGATTCCAAAGTTTCAGACAAGTTGCCCCTGTTGTCTGGTCAGTTCTCACTGCAATCTGAGTACCATCGTCTCGGTGGACTCCTTAGCCAGAGTTGCACAAAATCAAGGTCTCATGGACTTTGATGGTACTTGATGTACGTAGTATAGATCCAACATTGACCAACATTGTGTACATCTCAATTCCAGCCAGGGTTCTGTTCAGGTTCGAGATCAAGCTAAGGCCAAACTGCTCTGTACGCCTCAAAAATGTGAATGGCATGCTATAGAGTCCGAGTGCGCATCGTTTTGCATCGTTTTCTCATTTGGAATGAAGCAATGAAACTCAAAAGGGAACTCAATCCGAATGGGAACTCAACCCGAATGGGAACTCAACCAATCAAAACTCACCGAATGCAAAAAATGCATTCTTGAATGCACATGTTGCACAAACCAATTGCACATTGAGTGGCCACATACACAAACCAAGAACTGCTCCAATCAGGTACAGCACGGTGCCTCTTGCTTGAAGGCTTGAAGGCTCAAAAAAAAGAGCAAAAAAACATGCAGTTTTAAGATCAAACAAAGACTTAAAGAGATCAAACAAACGAAACAAACGAAATGATCCAATAAACTGACAATGATTCTTGAGATTCTCCGGTGCCTATAGGATTTGGACTGATAAGACGTCACCAGAAGCATGCAGTGCACGACCCAGCCTTGCACACCTATTATGGTCGTATACGGACCGAAAATCTCTGAGCCTGGGTTGCTGGCCAGGGACTCATCGATAGAGACTTCGCAAGTCTTTTCACTACAAAATCGAGAATGTGCATTCGATCCAAGAGGCAAGCACAGAACCAGAAGCCAATGCCGCCTACAAAGTTGCACACTGATGTCCACCACACCTCAAGTACAAGGCCGGATCGAGGTCTGCAATGGTCTGTTAATTACTCCTGATACACGGTCCTTAGAAGAATTCCAAATGTATTAGCGTCAGCCTTCAACATGGACTCCGTAGGGATGCCAACTTGCCGCAGAGGAACAAATGTATTCGGCGGAGTCGCCCAGCATCTGTTGTGGATCAGCTCACAAATTCCGCCAAGGAAGAAGCAAATGCCTGAGGTTTGGACGCAGTGATTGGATCGGTGCATGCAACATCATGCACTCTATTCAGTCCAAAGCGCAAGACAAGAGCTATGCAGCTATATAGCGTTGTAGTGTAAATCCAATGTAAATCCTGTATTGTTTGAAGTCAGGATTACAAGCGCAATCTGCCTCCAAAGACCAATGGCCACTCTACAATTTGTGCGTGAAGATCCTTCAAAGCACCATCACAAGGCAAGTGTTCAACTTCTACATGTTCACTTTTATCTCTGCAATTAGTCGTGTTCTGTTACAAGTTGTGGTCTCCAGTTCATATGCATCGTACATGAACTTGATTGTCCAACCTCTCCCAGCTCGAACATGTTCGCCACGTTCGCCACCTGGTAGAGGATCGCACCAATCAAATAGATTACCCAACCTCACGAGGCTGGCACAAGAGAGTCTGTTCTCGAATCTTCCAACACTCTGAGCAAGAAATCAACACAGTACAATGTTGATGATTGCTCAAGAATGAGAATGACTTTCAGCTCAGAAAATACAATGGGCCTGCAATGGAAGACAGCGGCTGGTACCAATAGACATCACAGCTGCTATTCCCACCTCTGCCAGGATAGCAGAAGTTGAAAACATGGGAGTCCAAACAGGAATGGTACGCAGCAACACCCGACTTACTAATATGCCTTGACTCTGGCTGCTGTCGCTGCAGGTAGATTCAGTGTCACCTCCAAAGTTCAGAATGCGGTCCATGATCCATGATGGTCCATCATGGTCCATGCCAATTTCGATTCCACTGATACTCCGGATGCACAAATATAGAGAAAAAAAGGGATACGAAGAAAGTCGAAGAGTGACAGAAGGCCTTCTTCTCTCTGTTGCAAGAGACGGTAGAGGGCCTTCCAATCGCACCACAAGAAGTTCGGACCTGGGAAGCCGACTTGCCATAACATGCGGAATGCAACTGTGAGAGAAATATTAATGCAGAAAAGCTCCGAGCTCCTGGCGTGTCAGATTGGTATCAGTGTCCATATTGATTAGCTCTACATAGCCCATGTAGATTCCCGCACCAAAAATAGTCGTGCCAATTACAATCGGCATCCGAGATATCCAAAACCTTGCTTTCATTGTTTCCAGGCACAAAATTGAATTACACTGTCATTGCAATCATTGTCATCTCCTGTTGCCGTCACTCTTTGAATCCTTACAGCCCTACAGTGCCATCAATTCTATGTGGAATCAATCACTAAGTCTACAGTCGTAAGTCACAGCCAGTTCCGTCCAATCATGCCGTGCCACTCCATCCGATTCGGAGCATCAGGCCAGTAGAACTCAAACAAAGGCTGCCACAAGAAGAAGAGGCATCCCTCCATCTTAGCCAAGGCGAAGCCAGGTAAAGACTTGCAATGCTGTCTGAATTGAACTCGTTTGACGCGAGGCTGAGCTGCAAACAAAAAGGACTCCAATCCTAGGAACATCTCCACATCTCCACATCTCCACATCATCCAAAATTTCCAATGTTTTGAAACTCATATCACTGAAAGATACTGGAAGTATCGACATGCCAATGAAAGTTCCCGTGACAACAACAACACCTGCGTCCCAGAGTCCAGTATGCGCAAGTCCGTCTGAAGTTGTAAGCCGAGACAGTCGGATACCAGTACTCGAAAGTACCCATCCTTCAATGGGCTGAAGCTTCTGGCTGCTGTCTTCTCGCATGTCTTTTTGTCACCACTCTATTCAGATGAGTCTTCTATGCAGATATATGCACATCATTGCATATCTCGAATGGCCATGATCGCCTGTTCTTCAGGTGGGTCGACTCCACGTTTTCTCCTTTTGCTCCCTTGCTATCTCCCTGTCCTCAGACAAGTTTCCACACACAAAGGAAACGTGCTGGTACAAACGATGTGGTAAACCAAGGATGCCAACTTGATGCCAACTGAAAGTTCTCCAAGCTTCTCCACTTCAAATAGCTGTCTCTCCAGTTGCAGTACCTCAGGGCAAACAAACCGATGGACACAACATCCTGCCATTCGAGTAGCTGTGAAATTCCCCGGTCTCAAAGCTCCAAACTCTGCATGGTAGCCCCGCTCGATGAATTCCTTTGTAAAATCATGTAGATCATCTACCTCAGATCTCAAGGAATCTTGAGGGAAAACTGAACGGCTTTCAAAACTAATCAAAGTATCAAAACGAGCTAACTAGTAGTTAAACTAGCTGACATTCTGCCTGGCTTCTATCCTCTCACAAGCTTAGGTTCTTGCAGGCCGCCTTGAAGGAGGCAGATCTTCCAGCGGTCCCTCGGCTGAATTTCCATCACGGACGCAGATTCCAAGTATAACTGTGCAGCATGTGGCAGCATGTGCATGTCCTTTCCAGGCAAGAGTCCTGTGAAGGGTCCTGTGAACTGGTGCGGCTCATAGGCGGAGTGCGGAGAGAAATCAGTGGCTCTTTCAAATGCGACATCTTGCCTCGATGAAAATCATGAGACCCAATTCGTTTGCTGAAAATCGGACTTGCATCACGCATTTCATCCAGCATTGCTGATCTTTCCCAGTCCAAGGCACATCCCACAAGCACAAAGGTCAAAGGTACCACGAGCAAACTCTTGGCTAGGCAAGCAGCTGAAAATAGCTGCTACAACATGAGTCCTGCCTCCAAAAGGACTACACAAGCTGTAACTACAAAGGCTAGATCTGGATTGTGGCATTTGCTGCAACAAGCGCTGTGATATCTTGGCACTTTCCATCATCTGATTGGGGTGGTTGTCTGTCAGAACCTGTGTATGTACCCACTGGTTGTCGTTCAGGAGTTGGAGTGCAAAATCTTCTGCATTAGTACGCCGGATGCAAAGCCTTTCTGGAGATCATTCAGCACAACAGAATTGATCACAAATGGCTGTGGCTATAGCTGTAAATCAAGCTGCACAAGAGTGAATTTCCGATGATGAACGACTCTAAAGCACAAGCCTTTCTCTGTATATGCGTGTTTCTTGATGATGGTATCAAAGAAACAGCATATATGACATATCATATGCACTTGCGCGGATCAAATGACCATCGGAAATAGGATGCTTCAAAATACTTCAAACTTCAAACACATCTGTAAACAATGTTGTTGTTCCTCTGACCCACCCCCGGTGACATATCGACAACCATCAACTTCCCGAGACCGATATTCAATATTTTCAATATTCAAAGCAACCTGGGAAAAGGATGGAAAAGGACATAAATGCCAATGATGGGTTGAAAGTTCTGTGGGTCAACCATCCACAGAGCACAGCAATGTGCAGCATACAATCATAGCAACATGGCCTTTGACAGCCTTTCTATGGCTGACAGCACTTCAGCGTTTTAAATTTTTACCCGAAGTGAGTGCAAAACGGTGAGGATGACGGTGAAACACAGTCAAGCGTTGTCAAATTGTCAAACCACTACAACTCTTTGGGAGAAGGTTTGACCCTGACCAGCTCGTGACATGAAATATCAAAATATTATGAAGCCGCATCTGCATCGATCAGTACTTGCAAATTCCTCAGAAAATCTGGCAATGTGTGGCTTGCAAAACGGCACTGGAAAATCTGCAGAGATTTTATCCAAGAGCTGCCAAAATTCTCTGGAATATTTGGGTTTGGTGGAAGCCGATGTTCCTTCCTGGCGATGCAGCAGCGCAACACTCAAGTGCATTCGTGTTTGCATGGTTTGCTCCAACTCACTGGAATTCTTACGATACATCCAACAAAGTGCACTACTCAACTCATCAAAAAATACACAACCACAACAGCCGCGGCCTCCATTCTTCATCTGTCATGAAGGCAAACAGCATAGCATCAGACACCTTGTGGCACCGATTGCTTAACACAACAAAAATCGCACAGTCAGTAGAGTCGGTTTTTTGTCCGTCATTGGAGCCAGGAAAAAGCTAAGCATCCCGCAGTGCCAAAGATGGACATGAAAGTTACAGACACTCCCAAGCAAATTAAACCTCCGACGACCTTGGCTAAACAGTCAAGCAGGCTTTGTCCACTCTCAAGGAAAGCAAAGCAGTCGATTGCTGTCGCACGAAGAACGCAGGTTCAGAATTGCTTGAAAGTACTCGCGCAACTTCAGATCAATGGCATGCAAGCAAGCTGCAGCTATCATTTTGGGCTGGGCAATAAAGTCCTCCGAGCCCACATCATTGAACTGTTCCAAATGAGTCACCTTGATCGGACAATCCCATGTCTAATCCAATGTTGATGTGCTGCAAAGCACTGCAACTGCGAGAACAAAAACATCGGATAACTCATAAGATGCATACAAATGTGAGTTGGGAAAGTGAAGTCTACTTGATACTTGCTTGTTTCATGCCCAACTTGTTGATGAACCCACTTTGCGTGCATCTCATCTGCTTGCTCAGGAGCCATGAGCCATGTTAAGTATCCGCCAGCAGTTGGAATAGCGATGTTTCCCAAGGTCTGGAAGCGTCAAATGGTCAAAGATGGTCAGTCAAACACCTTGTCCACAAATCATTTCAAATTTCAAATTTCTATCTATTTCACCTGGAAGAGAAAAGTGCTTCCTTCCAGCGCCCCGATTGCTACAAACTCACCGGCAGCAAGCTTGAGGGCCCTGTGCGGCAAATCGAAACATCAATTCACATGTTTCTTTTCGCCAATGAAAAAAGCACTAAAACAACAACCGGGCAAAACTCATGCATTGCTAAAGTACACATAAAAATCACACCATTGCGCAGGAATGTTTCTTTGCCATAGCGTGTTCGCTCACTTCAGATTTGCAACACGCAGGCCAGTTCTGCGAGTTCATGCACAGTTTGGCAAATGTCATTCTGTGCTCCCTGTTCCCACCTATCTGCACCCTGGCAATAGTTGTCCGAGTTCACTGCTACCATCACATATGCTCCTGTCGAACCAAAGCTACATTAAAAGCACCTGCAAGCTACATGTTTGTGTGAAATCATACTTACGAATCAAAGCTGCTCGGGACAGGAAAGTGGAAATCCTGCGCTGACATTCAAACTAGAAAAGTCCACACTCATCTTGGCGGTGGCTGAAAATTCGAGCCTGCGTTCAAATACCTCAGGATCTGCTCAAAGCAGCTCAGGCAGCAGCAGCAGCATCCAGTTACTGCACGGGTCACTGCCTGAATTTCACAGCGCTGGCTAATTCAACCGCCTCCGGCCATTCAAAGTGAACTCCGAATTTTCTGAGCTTCAGACGTTTGCATCCTCGTCATCTTTCTTTTTCGCCTGCCAGGATCAAACTCTATGTTTTTTGTGCATCATCGTAGGACAGTCTCACCATCTAAGCCCCTAAGCTCGATCTATTTGATTCATTTGTATTAGACCAATCAACAAGATAACTATGACAAAGTTGAATTGCAGATGGTTGTGATCGCCTGACCGTGAAACAGGGTCACCATCGCATATAAAAGTCTGAAACATGCCAACAGCACCTTATCAGAGAAGGGTGCAGCTTACGTGCAAAGAGTTTCTGAAAAATCAGACTTATCTTGGTTGTTTCTGCATCAAGCAAAGGAAGTACAGGGAAAGATATGGAAAGATAGGAAAGGCATAAAGGCATGTGGCAAAATCGTAGAAACTCAGGGTCAGACTGCACCAAAGGCCAAGCTGCCAAGGTGGTAAGTGATGCCCATGAAGAAGGCGCGAACGATGGGCGCACATGGCACCTCCAAGATGCAGATGCCGCAGATGCAGAACACAATGGGAAGGGTACACCAATGAGGAACACACTGGGTACCTCCATATCAATGATTGATCATTGTCGTATACAATGTAGTTGTGTATCGATCTATATATACAATACATGTGTCATATCATGTGTCATGCATCCATCTATTTAAGTTGATGCTGAGCAATGCGCTTTCTTTTTGCCATTGTTCAAAGGGGCGTTGTACCAAATCTGAATGGTGTACGCAACAACCTGAGTCCGCTGTGCCATTCGATGAACTATTTGCTGGAAAAACACAGCCATCTTGCCCATGCAAAAGGAAAGATATGCAACATCTACTTAAGTTTATATACAATAGCATACAAAGTGCACGCTTTCTCTGATGACGATTAGAGCTGAGAATGCAACAAATTGCTGCAGAGCCAGGAGAAGCCTGATTCGAAACAAGATCAAGGAAGCACAGCACAAATCGGCGACAGCACACATCTACGCACATCTGCAAGTCTTTTGTCCCTCGCACACGGCCAAGCAACTCGTAGACCCACGCAGCTAAGAAAATGTAGGCTAAAATAAACAACCTTTGTGTCCGTGGTCCGAATGCTGAATGTACACGGAGAAGCAGCAGGTTTTTCGAACCAGTCAGATTACGTACCATGCTACATCGGTATGGTCATGACCGTACCATAGCTTGAGGAGTATTGAATCATGGGAGCATTTGATGTGCTTTTTCAGCTGAGCGACCGTTCATCCTGCGTGTGATCAAATGTCCTTGCAACACCCTTTGGGACCCAGCTGTGCACGTCATATGCTGCCTCGGCAAGAACAGTTCTGCAACTTCTGCAGGAAAGGCCCGACAGAAGAGACTACACATGTCAGGAAAACCCCACTTGACAGGCCGACACAACAGAAAATTGATGAAGGAATTCTTTCGACAGGAGCAAGCAACTCAATGAAGGAATTGGTTGTACAGTACGTCTTGCGTACGACGCAATTCAGAAATTGCACAGCCAAGAAGCTACTTCACCCACAGAGACGATCAAAGCAAAACCCCATCTTGGTGGAAGGCAGAAAGGCAGATCACTGAGTGATAGCATGTCATACAAAAATATATACGAAATATGCTTTTTTAAAGGATCAAAAACGCCAAACGCATTCAAACGCCCTGATCCAAACGCATTTTAAAGGATATCACGAAATCGCAAGATGTGCCAAGGGGCACTCCAAGGACGAGCACAATGGCACGCATGGCCGTGTGCAGTGAAGGGAGGAGAATCAGAGTTGGCACCTGAGGAGCTGTGCACTTCATTTAAAGTAGAACCAAGTCGCCAAGTGCTGAAGTGCTGAGTCGAAGTCGTGGTAATTAGATGTAATTAGGTCAAGGTAGTGTCATTCTATGTCATTCTCATTCAAATTAGTGTCAATTCGATTGAACAAATGGATTGCTCTGAACAATTCTGTCTATGAAGCGGTCTCAACCATTCGACCCGCGGCCTTATCGTTACTTCGTACAGTCCACCTTAGGACCAGGCGTCATACAAAATCCGGATAGTGGCCTTCACTGCCACGATGACAAAATTGATGGACTTGCTCTTGCAGCCTGAACAAACTTGAAAAGGATACGAGAAACAGATCAACCACAATCTAAGTGCCATCAGAAACACACCACAGCAGAAAGCAGGCTCTTCTCTCAACTTCAAAGGACAGCCAAGGCACACCAGAAGCAGGATACCCTCAGAAGCATTCACATCTAGTCTTTGGGACTTTCGCAAGCATATGAGCGGCTGACTGATTTGCTGTTGTTCTCTCTGCATACGGTAATTGCTGAACTCGTTTTTTGATCTCGTGCGGATGCAAAACCATCTGGTTTTGCAGAATTTCGGGTGCTATGTGCATAAAACCACCTCATGCCCGCAAATATGATCAAATATGCATGTCAATCAAGCAGATATTCGTTTAGTGGTGGACCACCTCGTTTTCCATAGAAATGTGCATTTCCAAGAAGAAAAGACCGTATCTAAATGAGGCATCTCTTCCCTTAATTGGTCGTCTGCCCATATGTGTTGCAATGCACGCTGCTCCGGTATCTTGCCAGGTCTCCCAATTCCTACAAGGATGGCAACCACGGCGACCAGAATGTCCAAATTTCTGTCACCTCACTACTGAGAAACAGATCGCTTCTGAGTAATTTACAATCAAATACTTTGAAAATAAGCGGTTCAAAAATGCTGTTGCATCAGATGCTTCACTGTTTCATACTTATTCTATCATTGAAGCATATTCGACTTGGGTTGGATCTGAACATTGAAAGACTCTGTTTCGCCAAGTGGATATAGCCAAGAAGCTTGTAGTTCGAACTTTGGGCAAAACCACCTTCGAGGCCATGCAGACTCGACGTAGACATATGAAAGCGTGCGAAACACGAACAAAATGGAACAAACATGTGAGAAATTGTGAGAGATACCTTTGGGAAAAATGTTCAAACCAGTGACCCGGATATCAGTGAGAGCTGATCAAGATCGAGGCCAATTACGTTGAAATTGCAGTCTCGACTTGAAAATCACTGTGAAATCTTCAAATGGCAAAAGCCCTTTTGTGTCACATGATTCCATGTTCCATTTCCAATATCTTAAGACCTGAAGACCTGACCCACCGCGTTTTCGAAGCAAGCTCTGATAGACTCTGTCCATGTAACTCTTTTTACTGAGATCGAGAGAGTGAGAGCGAGGGAGAGGGGGAGAGTAAAAACATGAAAACCAAGTGGTTTATGACACAGCAGAATTTTAGAGGACTTTCCTACAATGATGGAATCTGCTTCGCGCCTATTTTGAACCTCTGGAGCTAACATGCAATAACTCTATCATCTAAACATCTAAACTCAGCATTAATGGGTGCCGCCAAGACACATCCCAACCAGCATCCACAATGAGCGCATTGCCTCACAATTCCATGAAGAGCCCGCAGTAGATCATTGGATGGCCATTTCAAGCAATGTTTGCTTAAAAGAACGGACCCGGAATAAACAGGTGTTTATTATTTTGGACCTCGCAGATCGGACTCACAATGATTCTCTTTTTGGGGATCCTTGTCTGCTGTCTCCATGGTTCTTTTGAATATTTTGAAGAAATTGGCACCAGCACTGTTAATTGCGAGTCCTCCAGCTTGTTGTGAGTCCTCTCAGAAGTAAGCAATACTACACACAATTGAGATTACCTATCCTACTGGTATGTTTACATTGAGTCTCCAAGATTCGATATAAGTGATGAGTGAAACAGTGAAACTTTCATACGCAATCCTCACATCTTTCCCCACCAAAGACTCCAGACACTGGACTGTTGTTCATTTTCTCTTGTCGCTGAGGGCCATGCTGAATTCCGTGTGGAAAGCTCCATAAAGGAAGTACAGGCCAGCTATGATTGGCCCAACAACACATATAAAAAGCACTGAGTAGATCACCTCAAATCCCATGTGCAATGCCCTCGCTGGTTCAGTGGTTGCTTCTGTAGTGCTTATGATAGCTTTGGAAGACAAACCAGAATCAACATATGATTTGAATGAGGGAAGAACGGAAGAACCGACTCTAAGACCAAGACAAGTTTGCAGTCTCATCGACTTTTAGCACTAATACTCCAGTTGCAACCCTTGCAACCGTCACTGGCCAAGTCCAAGGGCTGCACTGGCTTTGCCACCTTGTCGATTAAGAACATGTATAGATAGCTAAGAACGACCTTGGTTGAATGTTGCAATTTTATCTCCAACTCTATCTCAACGAGTTCAGCTGAAGGTGGCCCAAACTTGAAACGTCAAAATCAAGCTGTTCAACAAGGAAAGGTCGTCTCTATCTTGCTCTGAGCTGCTGCACCAACTCCTGGGAGACTTCATGTTGCTGATCAATGATATCAATGCTCTGATGAATGTGTGTGCATGAATTCCACGCCCCACAGTGTCCTACAATCATGAAGACTTTTCGAGACTCAACAACTTCCGCAACACCGTACATCACCTGGCACCGCCGTTGGAGTTGGAGTTTGGTTGCAAAAGTTGCTGCAAGCTCAGCCGTTCCATTGCACCGTCACATGTTTGACACCTGTCTCTTTTAATGCTTTCTTCGTCTTCACTTACACCACAAAGTATCAATTCTCTTCAACCATTCGGGCATACCTCGGACGCAGAGCCTTGAACAGTCTCATTGAAGGTCCTTAGTTAGAGTCTAGAGGCTTTTTATGGGAACATATCATGAACAAATTGAAGACAGACTTACTGACCAATGACCGCAGTCTGAATTCCTGCTGAGTTGCTCAAGAGTCCAGGCGAACTTCTCCTGCCCAGGTTGGGGAATTTCGGTCCGAACTGATTCCAAGCGAGCATATTCACTGCTGTTTCAAATAGCAGTCCTGCATCCATATATCACCTATGTATATGCAAAAATCCAGAAAAACATATCATGGGGCAAACGCTTTGAAGTTGCCAGAGGATATGAAGAGATTCTTCAAGACATGACAGGTTTCCCAACAATAGGAAGTTGTCAGACGAGAAGTCAAAACAAAACAGAAAAGTATTGAAACGGTGGCGGGCCGAAACCGTGCCTAGCCCATATAATGTATATATATATATATATACATATAGAATCATCATACAATTATGTGTGTATATATACATGAACTACACCTCTGAAAAGTATGTCAGATTAAGATCAAGAGATTTTCCTTAACCAAGATCTGCGCGTCGTGTGGCTTTCAGTTGCCGAGTGTAGCGCTCCTCTGGCAAGCAATAGCGATGTGCAAAGCCGATAGTCTTGACGTCTTGAACCTTGGAGTGCAAATGACGCAAGGAGAAAGTTTACACCAGACAGAACAACAGTTTGAAATTCAGATGTACTCTGACTCTGTTTGAGATCCTCCCCAATAAAGAGCAGCAAGGCCAACATATCGCAGAACCGTTGCAACATTAAATTCTCACGAGAAACCAACTTTGCATCAAAGTCTGACGTCTGCGAGAAGCTGCCTTTGTTGAAATCGCAAGCTGTTCAGAAGAAATGGCAGCTTCAAAAATGCTGGTGCTTTGTGCTGCACACAGTGTCAACTTCAAAAATTATCATGCAAGATATGGGCAATATTTCGTTGATACAAAGCCCAAGGTCGGATTGCATGGTTTGCCCGGAGCTGAGCTGTGAGCCATCAAAGCTTTTGATTCCTTTCTCAGTGGTAACAGACCTTGCAGAAACAGCTGCTTCACATTGAGATACACCATCCCATCCATACCCCTTATGTTCCAGACGGCCAGTTTGAAACATATCTGTGTAAGAAAGATTGCTCTGTAAAGTTCAATTTTGCATATTCGGAGAAGCCCATTTCGTGTGAAATGAAGAATCGGCATTTGAGTTGGGTTGCTGGAAAAAGAAGGACATGCCATTCACAAGGCCAAAAAAAACAAACATCTCTCGATGCAAGGCGCTGCAAACAGGAGTGGAAGCTGCCACTGTCCTCCGGACATCTTTCCACACAAATCCTCAGGGAGCAATCAAATTTGCGGTCGTAAAAACTTCGCACCAATCAAACTTTCTTGTGCTTGTTTCCTTTCCATGTTTGGATCACCATAAAAACAATTCTGGGAAAGCCAGATTGGGTATGATAACGTAAACTGTGCGACAGAATGGAATGTTGCAACATGGTGGAATTGACATCTCTCAAAGTATAGCGCAGCCAAGCGATGTGCGACAACCAGATCAAAGACTCTCGCAAATCAGTACACAGACGGTGCAGCTTGTCTGCAATGCACAGTTAGAAGTGCTGTTTGTTTGTAGAGGATGTTGTGGCGCTTTCCAAGCGGAATCACACAAAGTCCACAACAGTCTTATATTCAATCCGGGTGTCGGATGAAGTAAATCCAAGGTATCACCTGGAGATAATACTTTGTTGATCAAAGACACCAAATTTCCAGACCTCAGCAACGCATCAGACAGGATTGGATATACTTCAGAGCACTCTGGCCATGAATCAGAAAAAGGCGAAATCTGGTGAACTGACGTGAAGTGATATCCTGAAATATGCGACTCCGAGACTGAACGAAATGACCTGTGATGCAATACACTTCTTTCCATAAACTCCTGCACTCTTGGACTCCTTCGGCAAGTCCAAGGTTCGGGTCTGTGAGCTCGGTTGGCAAGCTGAAGTCGTTCAAAAGGGCCTATCCACCCATTCCGAGAAAATTCAACTGGAAAAATTTGAAAAGTGAAAATACCATGCCTCGCTTAAACTGTTGTCTCCTGGCTTTGTACACCAATAAAGCAGTGGCTTGTCCTCAAGGCGCACAGCACTTTCTAGGACTTAGTGATGAGCTCAACTTGTGACCGATATCAATGCATTGACAAAAGGACAAATTGGAATCAAGTTGGACAAACAAAATCAAATGATTTGAATGAGAATACTATCGCATAGCATCGCTATAAGTAGAATGAGTCGACTGAGTGATAGGAGCGATAGCTCATTTCTTTAGCCAAGGTTAGTGGTTTCTTTCCAGGCTGGCTTTGGAGACAACTCAAGCAGACAACGTGCGCATCACTTGCGGATTCATTGTGTGCCCTGTTCGTTTTGCATTGCCCAAATCTGCCTTCACCGGGTCATCAAGGCCACAAAGTTCGCCTTCCCAACTGATACCTCAGAAGACAACAGTTTCAAAGTCATGCAGCCGTGTAAGTACTCTCAATTTCATTCAATTTCGTGCATGGCATCCATGGACTCGATACCAAATTCGAGAAACAATCTCATGGTACCAATATGTACCAATCATGTAAGGTTTGGCCGAGGAATATGCCGTAGTATATTCGTCGGACGTCTCCATGCTCAAGTCCATAACCTTAGGATCATGGGGTCGCAGCATTGAAGTTCAAAACCAACAAACCGACTATCAAGAAGCAAACGAAGGCCTACTGCCGCAGAGTAAGTGCCATGCTTATAATTTGAAAAAGTCCAAACATAGCCGCACCAAATAGCAGCACGCAGAACACCTTAATGTCTCGGAATCAAGCAGTACCTACCCCGTGATTGCTTGCAACATGCTTGCCATCAGAACCTTCAAACGATCTCTTCTGCACAGATTTGATGCGCACTTTTTGTCTTACTAATCGATGTTCAGAGGCTTTGAATATGGCCTCGCTTTGCTACTGTGGCTTTTCAAATGAACTCATTCTGAAGGAGACCTGAAATTGCTGTTTTTTCCGTGAGGCCCGAGGCTGGTGCACCTGGAAGGTGACTTGCTAGTGGCCATGACCGGCCCAGCGTAAGCTGTGCTTTCATGCCCAGAGATGCATCTAAGGCCCCCACATTGGAACAAGATGCGAAAACAAAAACACCAAAAGAATCAAAAACGACAAGCTAACCATTACTAAGGCGTTATGATGCTTCCCAAAGGGCACGAGCAAAATCTAAACTGTTGGATGTTTTCAGCAAACCATGCTGCCGCAACCATGTCTTCCTCACTTCCCAGGCTTTCAAAAGGGCATCTTGCAAGCGTCTTAGACTCGCAAGAGGTAGTGTTGCCAAGGGGCAAGGGTCAGCCATGCAGCGTTTCAAATCGGTTCGCACATTCTGTAAGCTTGGCAGGGTTAGGTTACAAACAATTCCGACCAACATTAAAAATATCATCGATGGTCTGCGACATCCACTTTCTCCAATTCTGTGACAACCATCGGTCAGCCTGCCACGAAGACATGTTGTTGACATCTGGTGCCGGAACTTTCATCATATTGGCCAACATTCCAATGTTTCGCTTTTGCTTCAGATTTGCAAAGTTCAAACCTTTACACTTGACTTCACTTGCCCCGTGCCAAGAACTGCAGTGTTGGGGAACTCGTCCTCCATTTTCTGGTGATTTTGGTGGAGGTGGGCTCCAGGGTGTTGCTGGAGGAGGTGCATCTGGCAGATGCAGCGGTGCATCTGTGCGAGGCATTTCAAGCAGTAGTTCCTCAAAATTCCCGGCCCAAGCATCTCGGTTTGTGAGAAAAAACGATAAATTGAAGAGATTTTTGACAGTAGCAGGAAGCGAAGTCAATTCAAATTGTGAAGTGTTGAAGGGGCCATGCTGAGGCTCTTGGAAAACTGCCCCTTTGCCGACCCAAGGTGAAATAAGCATCGATGTTGTTCGCAAACCCAACCTTCTGAAATCAAACGGATGACCGCACTTTGGATGCTTGCCGGGGATGATACAAGAGGACCCATCTGCCGGGACACCTTCATGTGGAGGGATAACATGGTCATAGAAGCCCCCAGCATCATCATAGGCAAGGAAAAATAGAGTGCGGTTCCATGAGGGCCCAGCACGAATAGCCTCATAGACATCTTTCAAGATCCGTTCACCTTTTGCAATATCATGGCAAGGATGATCACACGCTTGAAGTGGCGGAAGGATCCAGGATAGAGCTGGCAGTGTGCCGTTTGCTGCTTGCTCATAAAAAATCTGCTGACTCATGAAACGGTCTTTATGCCTGGCGACACCTATCATCGCAACATCTGGAGAGGAAATCGCTGAGCCTGCATCAGGATCATGTGGATCTCCCCCATGACAGGGCTTGCCATCCAGCCCACATGTGCTGTTCATGAAGAGGCTAAAGCTCACATTGTGCAAACGCAAAGAATCGTAGATGGTTGGCTGCGGGAAATACGTCCCATTTCCGCCACAGTCGGGGTAAAGAACATTGGATGTCATACCACAGCTGGTTGCTGACTGGGTGAAGAGGTGGTTGGGACTGCTCGCCGTTGGAGTTGCAGTGAACAATCTATTGAAAACTCCAAATTGCTTTGCAAGGGCGGCCTTGATAGGAATTTGCTCTGGCCCAAACATGGTCACTGCAGTGCCGTTCTCGGAGGCACCATTGAACGCTGAGAAATTGTCTTTCTGCTCCGAATATGGGTAATGGTTTGGATTTCCGTCCTTGGCAAACTTGGGGGCGAAAGTGTCGTAGCTTGGACCCTTCTCACAAACGTACAAAGCCTTTCCGCAAGTGATGTTGATCTGACCCTTGGACCAATCTGTCGGATCCTTTGGTATGGAATGACCTTTGATGCCATCAAAACCTGGCAAGTCCATGCAACCAAAGAAAGCATCAGCTGCATGGTTCTCCATGTAAAGCACAACAACGTGATCAATTTTCTGCTGCCTGGGAGGGGGGGACTTCAAGGGTAAAGCACCAAGCTTATCTGCAACATCTTTTGGTAGAAAACGAAGCACATCAGCCTTCAGCTGCTCCAAATGATCTGCAGTCCAGGTGTTGTGAGCCAAACCCCGAGTCCAACAAATCCAAGCAAACAAAATCTGCAGCTTCCTGGACGCCATGTCGAAGAGCGAGAGAAACTTCGCACTGCGCAGACCCTTCTGTCTGCTGTGTTTCTGTGAAAGTATTGAAACTGAAAGTTTTTCAGTAGCTTGTACATATAAGACTTACATCATTTGCTTTCTTACTTCCTCTTTGAATCAAAAGCAGAGACCCACGTCTGTCTTTCAACCATAAAGTCAAGGGTATACAGTTTGGGTCATTCATTATGATTCGGTATGATTAATCTGCGTGTTCCAGTGCCTCCACTGATTTGCTACAAAAACTTTGACCCAAGATGGCAGAGTTGGTGAGGCGTTGGGTCAACAAGCTTCCAAGGTCAAGAAGCCGGAAAACTGGGAAATGACAACATGCTTCAGGACACGCTTCAGGTCTCAGTAGCTGACGTCTGTGCAAGTGCGCTTCCGAATGTGTGCTTTTTGCTCTTCCTCCAAGAAAGCAACTTGCATGCATTGCATGCAGGGAAGCCAAGAACAAGATGAGAAAAGAAAGTTTGAGCTTGCTGTTTGTTGGCAACACACAGTGGGTTGACATCATAAATAGCATCATCGTTTGCCAAACCGCTGTTTTGGATACTGTCGAGACTTCATCGCCTCTGTCAAGTTCGTGTCGATCTCGTCATCTTTATCTTCTGCCTCAGTTGACAAGACCTATGCAATCTGTGGTATCACTTGCAAAAGTTCAGTTGAGGGTTCCAACAATCCGCATATGACACTTGCAATAGGTCAAGTGAGGTGAAACACAGCAAATAGAAGCACTCAAGCACAGAGACTGCAAAACCATCGCAAATAGGCGCGCGTTTTGGTTGCGAAGGTGTCAAGCTGCTATAGATAGCAGGAGTTTGCGTTCCGCTTTTTTAGATGTAATCTGCATGCAAAAAATGCATTATGTTTTTCTGTAGGGCCCCCAAATGGATCCAAATGGTGCTTCTTCATGAAAAAAGCTGAGCAAGCAAACATCAGAAACACAGATTTTCCCTTGACAGCGTATAGCGACAGTGACGATGGATGCTGATGCTGATGCTGATGATGCTGATGATGATGATGACGACGGCCACGACCACGACCACGACCACGACCACGACCACGACCACCACAACAAGAAGAAGAAAAACAAGAAGATCATCATCAACGACAAGATCAACAGCAGCTGCGCTGCGACACGGGGCACTACCTTATGCCAAAACAAAGATTATGTCACAGCATCAAAGAAATGTAAAGTCCCCTGCGTCTTTTACTTTTTTATATCTAGATTGCATTAGATATATACGCCTCCGTTTAGGGTGGTGTGATCATCCAAAACAAGCTCCCAAGTTTCCGAGCTACTTCTCGCTCCTGCCGCTCAGGGTTCCAATTTTCTGAATGTTTTCAGTGTATTTTGCATTGAAATAAAAGCAGATTGAAATACTTCGCAACATCTTCCAAATCAAAATCTTTGAAACGTGTTCATCACCTTCCGGCCTTCAAAGGCCGAGACTCCTCTTTCGACATTGCAAAAGAGGTTGCAAACCTATGTGAAATGGGATCAAATTCAACTCACTGCACGTTCAGATGTGAAGAAACAGAGCTTCTGTAAGATGTTTTCAGTTTTTACTGCATGTCTGAGCTCTGAGCGCTCTGGATCTCCCGCAGGTTGTCGACCCTGACCCTTCGGACCCTTTTTTCTGGGCGGGAGCTTTGGACCAGCCAGAGGGTGCTCAAAGGGGAGCGAAGCCCACAGCTGTGAGCAAAATGCTGAGGCAAACCGGAAAAGTTGCAAAGTCCAAGATTTTGAGGGCTCAACAAAAGGCGATAGACTCCGATAGACTTGATAGACTCAACAGCCCAGCTTGTAGTGTGCCATAAGGCCTCCTTCCGTGTGAAGCACACTTTTCTCAGGCACACCGTTCGGCATGGAATTTAGTCTGCAAATCTGCAAACTGAAAATTGGATGATCTTGCAACTTTCTGCAAGATTCCTCGTTACAACCTCAAACACCACCTCCCAAATCTCACGAACAACTCCTTTAAGGAAACAGCAAGTGTATCTGCGCGTGCTGAAATGGATATCTCTGCTTCTTTTGTTTCAAGTTCCCTTGCAACCTCTCACAGACTGACAGAGCTTACGAGGAGACGAAAGCTACGACTCTGAATTCATCTAGCATCGGCGGTCTGCAAAGCTTGTGGCTCCGGCTGCTCGCTCATCCACGGGTGAGGCCTATGGTGACAATTCCCTGCTAGGGAGCCAAACGCAGACTTTCACGGGGCATGTGAATAAGAAACAGTATGTAAAAGTTTCTGAAAAAGTACGTATATACATATATACTATGCAGACTATACATATACTTATTTATATATATATATACCGTACATATACGAATGATTATTATACAATATATGTTTCTGATGTCTTGGATGTAACGTGAATCCGCAAAGGGCTGACTTCTTTCTGAGAAGCTGGCTCCATCACTTTGATTGCTGAAAGGGTGCCCTTCCTAGGTCTGAGCAGACGAAACATATATTTGACCTCCACATTAAGATGGGGTCAACAGGGTTCACTTAGGATCGCACTTGATGACCTCACCTGCAACTAGCCCATGAGCCTGGCAAAAGGCGCGCATGCGGATTCCGCCATGCATTTGAACATCCGAAGTGTTTAGCATCCGTTAGTCGTTCGCTCGAAGATCATCAATATATCAATAGTCTTTCATACGCAGAGCCCCTTTAGAGG
>DF239382.1:0-64070 GCA_000507305.1 Breviolum minutum Mf 1.05b.01
GACAATGGGTGTGTTCTTTCATGACCCCTGGAAAAACCTATGTGCGCCAACGGTTTCTGCTCCAGGTTTCGGATTTGTGATCCCAACCCACTTCCAGAACCACTTCAGGTCCACGGTACCTCCGTGGCTTTGGCATTGGGTTTTGGAAGATTGCAACATGGTGGGTTTGGGATCCATTTTCTCTACAAGATTTCAACTGGACAACATTAAAACTGACAGAATCCCGGTGACATTTTCATGCAACATCCCGATCTTCATCTTTGGGCTTCTTGATTTTTCATGTCTGAACATCATTCCTGTCTAATTGGGTACCTGGAGCATCATCCCAGTTGGTAAGTGGTTAGAAAATGTTAGTAACTCCAATTTGCAAGGGGTCCCACAACCCGATCCTTAGAGGACCTACGATCACCATGGTTATGAACCGTGTATACAAGTCCCGGGATGATCCTCCGAGTAGGAGTTTCATCTTTTAAATCAACCCCAAACACCCCCGCTCTTACAGGTGATTTCTGTGAATTTGTGGCAGGCTTAGTTTTTTGGAAAACCTTTTGTAAACAAAAAACAGGTTTGTGGCTTTCTTTTAAGGAAAATCTAAGGGCACCCCTTCAATGCCACAGCCCCAAGAAATAGCCGGCCTTATTAAGGGATTTTCTAACCACCATCATTTTAGACTAAGCTTCTATAGAATGACAAAAGGAAACTGGGTCATGTCTCTTTTGTTCATGTTTGTTTTGGTGCCGAGGTTTCCGGTGGAAATCCTCCATAATTTACGGAAATAATTTGCCAAAGTCGTCAAGACATGTGCGGGGAGTATCCAAAATAGTGGGCCACCCTATATGACCACATTGGGTTGGTTTATTGTAACCCCACAGAATGATGAAAAACTGTATGAATTTCAAGGCAATCTTTACCCAACCATTCTGGATAGCCACCATGTGAACGAAAACCAGTTGGGAGTAAATCTTCTGGTGACTTCCTGAAAATTCCCTAAAAATCAATGGAGATTTGTTTTACAGCGGATCTACACATCATGGGGAAGCTGTTGTATCTGCAATATTCTGCCATCATATGCAGTCTTAAGTCTTAAACATCCAACGCAAAAAGCTGACAAATCCGCTCAAACGACAAAGATTCTGTGGAAAGCACAATCCAGGGTCACATCACATGATGTCTCCAAAATTTAAACCTGAATATATACAAATATGTATATAGCCAGCTATATAGGTATAGCTGTACATAAATGCCTCATGTAAACATATATGGATAAACAATTGTATTATGATTTATATGATGGTTTATCATGCTCACTCTTCACACATCAAATGGTCATGGAAACTCCCTATGCACACAGGCTGCAGCATCTTCTTCCTATATCACATCTTTAAGGGAAAGCTAAGCTCACAAAGGTTAAAATACATACATGTAATATTGATTAACTAACATATATATCTTATATCCACATAATATACAATTGTACACATATAAATGTGTATCTGCTGTGTAAATATAAATATATAGACATTTAGATAAAGAAACATGTAGTATGTATATATATATATATATGTACATGTACTTATGTGCCATAGCTCAAAATTAAAACACCAAGCATGCCATGGTCATATGTTCAAGTATTCCAACCAAGCCAAAAGCCAAGATGATCAGATCATCCCTATGTAGAACTAAAATGGCCTTAGATATTTTTTCTAAAACACATCCACCAAAAAAATCAGTCGTCGTGTCATATCGTGTCATCCAAGATGCTGTCGAGTGTTGATAATGGTCGTATGATGTTCATGTGCGTAGGTGGCATTCCTCAGTGTCGTCACAGCATGGGGTGAAAGGTGGATCAGTTGAAAGGTCGATCAGGCACAGCAGTTAAAAGGTAGGAAAAGGGTCCATATTAGTAACCATTTTGCTACTTTTTATATACTATTTTCACTTACCTAGTTGGTGGTTGAACCAACCCATTTGGAAACAGATGCACAAGTCAAATTGGATCATTTCCTCAAAACGGGGTGAAACTAAAACCAATGAGACAACACAACCGGCAAACAACTAGATAACCTACCTGCCATTTTTTTTCAGGATTAGGCTGCTGTCATTTCTGCTATACATGTCAACTTCCTGTAGGACCATAGTCTTTGATGAGGGTGCGGTGGTGTAGCAATAAAACTCTGAAAGTTCATTTGCAAAGGTGTCACGCTCTAAAACCAACAATGATTTCCACCAAAACTCAGCTGCACAGCACATAGACAGGGTTATAGGCTTATAGGGTTACCCAACCATTTCCAGTATGAAGGGATGTAACCCTATTACCATGTCTATTAGCAGCTCAGAAAATCATTGGCCATTTTTCCAAAATGTTCAGATGTTCAAATTCATTTTGCAAACAGGTGGAATTTATGGGAGAACTCCGCAAATGCACATCCACCAAAAGAAAGGCCTGACACTAAGCAATGATATAGGACAATCATCAAACCATATGGAAAATCCTATTTACAGTGACCCTGCAAAAACTAAACTTGGCTTTCTATTCTTTCTTTTATGCCGGCCAGAATGTTTGATGATTTTTTTGCGTAATAACAAAAATTACCTGACTTGGAAACCAGAATCATCATTCATGGGAATCTAACAGCAACCCAACCTCCACAACCTCCACAACCTTCCCCAAAACAACCGATAGATAGGACATGATTCCTTACAGCTTATTACTCGGACTTTTTTCGGGGCTTCCTATCCGGAAATTTCCATACCAAACCCAACTAGCAAAAATCCTTGTTAATATCATCCTGGTGTAGTAGCATCATGGCAATCCATCCAACAAACAATCACGTCAAACAAAACTTGGATTTGTTTGTTCGATGCTTGGAAAAAGTTCCAAACATATTCTCCCAAATGGTGGTTTATTTCATGGTGATTTGCCATGGTAAAAAGTAAAAAACACATCTTAAACAAATCCAAGTAAAAAAGTTGACGACTTCCAAGAGACCCAAAGTCAATCAATTTGATGTCGCTGCGATCCGGCCTTTTCCGGTGACTCCAAAAAATCAGCCGAGAAAAGAGGACGTTTTTTCAGTTTTGGCATCCTTAAAGTCATGGGAAAAACACACATAAAAGTCTTAGGTAGTAACACTGTAACACGTTGTTTTGTTTCTTTTTGTTTGCAAACAACGAAGTATGTTTGGTGAAAAATCATGTATATAGTTATGAGAATATATTACATATTACATATACATGCCGTTTGTAACATGAATCTTTAGGAAGGCCTTTAAGTTCTGATGAAGCCGAAGCCCGATGAATTTCGGCGCCTGAAGTACTGGTGACCATGGCTGCTATTTCCAGAGCATGATTCCCAAAACTCCTCTTTCGGCGCGTTAAAACAACAACAAAGAGAGGGCCAACTTGAAGGTGCTGTTTTTTTCCATGAAAGAATTGTAAAATCTATGCTAGTTGGTGGTTGAACCAACCCATCTGAAAAAATATGATCGTCAAATTGGATCATTTCCCCAATTTTCGGGGTGAACATAACAAATATTTGAAACCTAGTATGGGTACAAGGTGGATACCTACCTAGTACCAGTTGTAAGTAGGGTCCCTTAGGGTTGCAACTATTTCGGGTTGTAGATTTGGTGGCCTTGAAATATTTAGATCCCACGTATCATCTGTGGCTTTGTTTGTTTCAGAAAATGTATAGGGGACCAATCTGCAACCTTGCTTTAAGTTGCTGGGTTTTTCATGCTGCAACTTTAAAATCTTGGGAAGTTTCGACTATATATTTTCCCACTTCCAAACCGCCCCTATGCTTCCGGAAAAAAAAGGGGGATTGTATGGATGGCGGCTCTTTGATTTTGACACTTCTCTTCAATCCTTGTTGAGGGACAATGGTGCTTTTTTTGACAAAGCCTTCATTCTATACATCCCTGAAACCTGTTTTGAAACCTGACACATCACCTGGAAAGGAAGGACATCGAACGACCCAAACCTCCGCTTTTTTTAAACCAAAATCCTCCTGGCAAGGTAGGGATGGGAAAGTTTTGAAGATGAATTCCTTCCTGATTGCTTGGCGAGCCTTGAATCCATGCTTAGGCTCAGGGGTCTCCAACTTAACCACCAACCAACTCATCATCCACCGACCAACTCATCATCCACTTGACCCATTTTGTTCTGTAAACTATGGGTTAGTAGTACATCACTTTTAGGATAATTTCCTTGCTCCAACACTCATCTTCTAGTTGGTGGTTGAACCAACCCATCTGAAAAATAGTAGTCAAATTGGATCATTTCCCCAATTTTCGGGGTGAACATACAACATCTTTGAAACCACCACCTAGTCTTTCTACGTTTTTTTTTCTATTTTTTTTTGTGTGATCAAATTCACAAACCTATCACCCATTTCCTGGCGTGGGAAGAAGGTGGCATGTCCAGGACCACGATCTTGGAAGAGGATATTTTCAGCCTTCAAATCCTCGGCAGTGAGCAGTGAAAAGACCCCTTGTTTTCCATGAAAAATTATGAAAATCCTGGTGAATGGTGAGATCCGAAAATTACCCACCCTGAAAGTAACAGCAAGTTCGTACCTGAAAAAATAGGCCTTTTGCCAGAAATGAAATTCATTTTCCTACCATTGATTTTCAGGGGTGAACTGTTTCGTCTCAGGGAGGGTACGGATTTAATTACAGTATTTTAGAAAATCACCATATATTTGGGTATAGTTTTCCATCTTTTAATGCTGTTGTACGAAAAAAGCAGCAAAAACACACCTCTTTAATACAACCCAAAGGACCGTGTTTTTTTCCGTTGCAGGTGTTGATCAAGCTACAAAGAAAGGTTGGTTCCCTCCACATTTGGGTCTTCACAAAATCTCTTCATGGAGTTATATAAACAAGTTGCCTACATCGCTGATTTCTTCGTGGGAAAACCCCATGTTTTTGACCTTGACCAAGGCTCTGTATGTGTCAGCTGAAGTCGTTCATGTAAAAACTTCAGGGCCTTCAACGATTGCCTCGGACCACGACTTGGGTCCCCATCCATGGATCCTGATTGGATTCTCAATGGTGTATCTCAAGGGTTGCACATCTACAAATATAAGTTTGGTTCTTTGTGAGGTAATGTGAATTGTATAGATATAAGTAAATACGTACGAACATCTTCCATAGGAAGCCTTCCCTCTTAGATTAAGAAACCGAAATCAATGACAACGTGCAATGACTTTGGTCTTAAAAACCGTTAGACCATTGCTCCAAAAAATCTGAAGTGGACATACTCAAGTCATGCCCAAGTTTTCGCTGGCTTCTTGTACACTAAAACTTCTCTTGTCAGGGTCCACGTTTAATCTCTGCCACACAATGCAGTGCTTTCTAATTCAAAAACCCATAGGTTTCGAGATCCATCCTACTATGAGCTTAGAATGTTAAGAGCTTTGATCTCCAACAAAATCATGGAGCGATCCCGAGGAACACCTGGGAGGTAAAGTTTGAGAATCACACAAACCTCCAAAATTCCAAATGTTTCCGAATCTTTGGGAAGATTTCGGTGGGCGAACAATTTGTTCATTTTCGGTATTTTCGGTGTTTGGAATATCTTGATTCCCTACTAAAAATATCTAAAAATGTAAGCCTGCCGTCATCCTGGTGGTGACGAGCCAGCATCCTGGGGGGTGAACCTTAAGGTTCATATCCGTAACCTGAACAGCCTGATATCATGGTGAGTCAACCTACACCTACCCCCCCAATAGCCGAGGTCCCTTATGATCAAGGATTATTATGAAAACCATTAGTTTCCCTTATATAACAAAGCCTTATTTATCAAACCCGGCTGTTTCTGAAGGGGGGACAACGTTGGGGGGGAGGGCAGGTTGACTGGTCATTCTTTGTCCAAACCTTGGTAGCTGATGATTTGATGACGACCTACCAAGACACTTGGCCACCCGTTGCACGTCAGCCAACCACAGCCTGAAACCAACGGAAGGTTGATGACACTTCAAGGCTTTTCAAATTTGGAATTTTTGAAAATACAAGACTTTAAGTGGTTGAAGTTCAGCTATTTAAGTAGTTGTAGTGAATTTTGGAACCACCCACATTCGGAAAAAAAGGATGGGCAACATCAAAAATCTGGGTATGTACCAGAATGTGGTGTCAAAACGGACTCCAGCCATTGAGAGACCACATAGTTGTCATAGCCTGACCCAAGTCTCAACTCTGCATAGCGATTATTACCCCAGTTCAATTTTTTTGCTAAATTTCTTCATCCGAAGGGGTAAACACCGCGACTTTGCGAAAGCACGCAAAGAAGAAGTTGCAGCTGCCATGCGCTCATCTATGTTGGCTCCAGGAAAAACGTGTGTTTCTTTCAGAATGGTCCTGCCCAAGAGGTCTAAAGACTATTTTATTAATGGTCTTTCTATGAAAGACGATTGTTTGGCCTGACCACGCTGACCACGCCCAATCACGGTGACAATGCTGAATGGTACAAATGGTATCTTAAGATCTATCGCTCATTTTTTGTTCTTGCGACCAGTCAATGTTCCAGCTAAGTCAGCAGTTGTTTTCACTTCCGCTTCTGGGAGCTCTTGTTAAGCCTAAGGTCACAGGTCAGCCAAAGTCTGGGGTAATCAGAAATTTTCAATTACCTGAAAAATATTCTGCAAGGAAGGAGCTGGCTGATCCTCCATTTCAGGGATAGCATCCTGGTAACCAAGCAACATGGAATTTGACTTTTCGGAACCCCTTCAATTGCCAGAAAGTGCTGTCCTTAAACAACCGTTTCGGAGAATCCATCGCCTTTTCTGACGTGCAGGGGACCGCAGATAAAGGCCTAAGATGAACACCCAAAAATATATTACCCGATCAATCGAAAGGTTGGGGTTAACAAGAAATGCAGAAAGAAATAACATATACCGGTATACCATCAATTTATATAAGTCACGTTTGAGGAGAGCCATGTTGTCCTCATCGAGCCATGTGGCTTCATATCTCGGGTTGCAACCTCATTGGCACCAAAGCTGTCGAGACTAACGCCAGATGTTAAAAACATTCAAGTGCCAGCATGATAGATAAAAACACCAACACAGACCAGTGGCGCCACTTCTTGATTTGATGCAATTGATGGCCCAGAGCCTGCAAGGAGCTAGATCGACAAAAACGTTAAATTTTTTGCGGTCCATAGCACAGCTTGAAAAAGGAAATCGTTTCTGAATCGCACGTGCAGCCATGGCACATGAATCTTGGGCTTGATCACCCAATGCAGCTTTCGCAACCTGGCAGACTTTAAATGGGAATACCAAGTCAAAAAATATTTCGATGCTGATTCATTCATGATCCATGTTGCCCAAAAAAAGGAATGAGCCAAGCAACTCAAAAGACTTTTTCGCTAAAACCAAATGTAGCTGTGCAAATCGAATCCCAGCTTTATAGGCTTCTTCGGCTTGATTTGGTTGCCTTGGGCAAATTCGATGGATAGGAGGGAAGGCCACTATTTTAGATAGATCTAGATGCAGGCTGGAAACATAAAGCGTGGCGACCTTTCCAGCAAACCCAAATATTGCGATAACGAACTCCTTGGCTTGAAATTCCATGCATGTTTTTCATGGCCCTGCAAATGATGCCTTATTTCTTGATCGGAATTCCGGAAGATATTTTATTTAGGGGATAAGCTACGTTCGTTTTCTTTTAGCCTAGGCTCATAGCATGCAGCATAAGTCAAAGACAATCTAGGATCTGTAAACCGCTCTGGTGACGACAATGCCACACGAAGACAGTGAGTAAGCCATTCGTGGACAACTCTGCCATTGTACCCTTTCAAAGTAAATTGGGCTTCATCATTTTGTTTGATTACCTTGGTTGCTGGGACGCTTGTTTACAAAGACTTTCAACATTGGGGCAACCATGGGCCGTTTTTGTTTTAAGTATATTTCATGATTAAAAAAATCAAACCCGGTTGTGATAACATGTCTAGCTACCATCTTCACTGTGAAGGGCCCCTGCGAGCAAGGGATTTTTTCTGCAGAGATGTATGCCTTGAAATGCCGGTAGGCAGAATCCAATTTCTTTTGCAATCCCTCCTGGTCCTCGCCAAAAAAACCATTTCCACCAGCAGCATCCTAGGCAGATGATGGGCGTGTGGCAAGCGGGATGAGGAATCTTGTTGGAAATTCTGTGGCCAATCGGAAAGGGCATCATGGCGAAAAAACATGAAAAAACAAAAACATCAAAATCAAAATAACTTTCCTTTCAAGACCGAAGGGCATTGATGCACCATTTGAAGTAAACATGAGGCCTAAATTTATTACATGGAGGGAGCACCACTTGATCAACTGCGGATGGAAGTTCCTGATGCAAACCAGTGGACCTTAGTTGTGCAAAGGGATGCTGTACAACATCACCTGCAACTACCACAATTAGGTTTGAACTTTATTCGATCAAAACAGATTAAAATATATATGAACACATTCCCCAAAACAGAAATGAGTTACAAACATCGTGTTGAGGCATTTGTTGCACCAAGAACTGCACTTTGTTGAACATATTGCCCCATGAAGGACTGTTTTCAGCAACCTCGAAGTATCTGGTGCCAGGTTGTCCGATCCCCATAGAACAACATTGATAGCACACCGATAGATTTGTTCCGCCTTTCCAGCTCGAATTGAATCCAAATATGAGTTTGAAAAAACTCCAGTCTCCGCGAAGCTCCGTAAATGCGAAACAGTGGGCATTTTTGGTTAAGAGTTTCCCAGCATTTGGGCCACACAACCTTTTCCCTTCAGGGTCCACTAAGGGATACCGACCCCAGAACATCGAATTGATGCTCCAAGCTATTCTTCTCCAAACGCAGTTTAAAGTCTTACGCTCATGTAAAAGAGATTCATCAATCGAAAAGAGGAGCCATCGTGATAGTCGTGAGGATCTAGGTCGCCATAAAGGAAGTGATATAAATATCCCGAATACTTTTTCGACAGGGCGAAATGCTTGCTGTCTGCAACGGGCGCCGTCTGCATAAAGGCCAATTGGAATGTGTTGTCTGGTGGCATCGCATTGTTCCAGCCAAGGCGATTGCATTGAATGGTGGTGGTCCCAGAAGGCTTTAATTGAATCATCTGGCAACTCGACTTTGCATTCATCAAACAAGTAGTTGATGATGACGTGGGGGTCCAAGACTTCCAGATTAACTACTGTAAATCCTCTTGGATCTTTTGGGTCTTTGATGGGAGCACGAACTATCGCAGGTTCCTGGTGTTGCTGATATGAACCCCGTTGAACTTCATGAAAAATATTAAATTTAATTACCCTTAAATTCTTCGAGGTAAAACCGACCATAATACAATGTATCGTTCCTGTTAAATATCTCGACCAGCATATACTGCAGAAAAAAACATCATTCATAAATAATGCAAGAGTCAATAGGAATCTTGCAAGCGTTCCAAAAATCACGGCTAGAATTCTTGCCAGAGAAACTGCCAAGTTTTCGGCTGGTTTCATGGCAATGTGTGGCACCAACTTCCTAAATAAGAAGGCCAATCTCGATCAAACGTGAAAAAGTTGGATTTTTTTTTCGAAACACAGGCCAGGTTTTTTGAATTCATGCAAAGATTTTGACGCAGCCGAGATTCCCTTACATGATTCCGCATTGTTTTCATTGCACGTTGGATACTGCAAACCTTGCTGTACAGGTGACAAGATTTGACAGGAACCCCCCAACATTGTGCAACATAGCTCCCAAAGTATATAATGCTGGCTGCTGTAAAGGCAACCTTGGAATCGTTAAAATATGTAGATCGATTTATCTTATTTATATATATATTTTTATGGATATGCCATTATGCCATTATTATATTATAGATTGTTCTACTTTTTGAGATACCTGCTCCTCAGATTTCACCACCCAAAAAAATCCCATGACCAATGAACCAAGGAACGCCGCCAGCGACATCATCCAGCACAGATTCGGCCATTGCTGCGACTTGTCCACCTGCGAAGGGGGGCAATTATCATAATACCTGGGTATGTTTTAAGCTCGGTCGTTTGGATCTATCTATATGTTGATGCGATCAAACTGACCAGCAAAAAAGACTTGCATGTTTTTCTTCCGCAGGTCAAGGTAATGTTGTAGACGCTTCCCATCAAGATTGTAATGTCACGTGGGCTCACGCACCCTTGGGTACATGCTACTGCCCAACTGCATTAAGAACTTCTTTGCCATCTATGGTTGTCACAGTGAGCCATCACCCAACACACTGATTAATAATACATCAATGTTTTCAATCTTGATACTTGGATGTTCTTATATATATCCATCAAGGTTTTCTTCCGCCGCACGCTGAATTCACCACATGTAAATTAATATGGGGATGCACTGACGGCTTATTGATCTAAGTACTAGTACTAGCTAGCTAGTACTAATTCAGATATATATTATATTCTAAACTTAGTATATCAAGATGATGGTGGCCAGTGATTATCCAACAAAGTTGGGGGTCCAAATGATCCAGTTGAACAAGCTTTGCAAGTTGACTGCATATAATGTATCCTTCAAAATTAATTTAACATCATCATGTGATATATTGAAGTTCTTCAGAGACAACTGTTCGTGGCTCCACAACCCGGGCAAAAAGAAGGTACCCCCAAATAGGCCGAACAGCCCAATCCTTTCATCCAGAATCAGGGCAAGGACTCTCAGGAATTTGTTTTCTTAGAAAAAGCAGTCTTGTACTCCTGGATCACGGTGTTGGCTCTCTCAACAAGTGGATCCATCCTTTCAACCTGTGCAGACAAATGTCAGTTGTTAAATTGTGATTTGTTTTTTACAAATCCACCAACTTCAATCGACATATTTTCAGGTTAGGGATGGTTGGGGGTATCCTGCATCGATCTAGCCAACAGCCGGCGTTTGATCACTAATTTCAATTTAGAAAAGTAACATCATCGTTATCGACCAGGGATTGCAAGTTGTCTCGAACGTTGCTAAGTGCAACTTTGTGCTTCTGCAAATCCTTCCGGACAGCTGAGGCCACTTCTGCGGACCTCGGCTTTTTAAGATGCATGGGAGGAAGAAAATTCAGAAAAATGGATCGACCAAAACATGTTTCAAAATTCACTGTGGTAAGTACACTCAAAAAAAATTGCACTGATCGATCGTTGGTGAGTAGGCAACCCGAGGTTTTAATGACCTGTTTTTTAACTTGTTTGAATTGCTCCTTATATTATATTAAATCATCCCTTCTAAATATTGCAATTTGTTTTGAAATACAGTCCTAGATTAATGTGTGATATCATGTGGGAAGCCATCTTGAGGGAAACGGCCCTACAGGAATGGAACCCTGAATCAGCGTCCACCAATCCATTCCAATCCACCCTGAGCCCACCAATTGAGGTGAGCTTCATAGAACTGCTGGACGCATCTTTCTTTGCCACATCTTGGATGCAGCCGATGAGCTGGTTCAGAGCCTTGGCATCTCGACATTCCCGAGCAAAGACGAAGCCGTAATTTACAAATAATAAATTTCATTACTTGCAGTGCTATCATATATATCGATCCATTCCATTTTGGCTCATGTATTATATCTGATCTTGATGTAACATTATCAAAGCAGGTGTATGAAATCTCACTATCAAAAAACACCCTTTCAACAGGCCTGCCTTCTTAGCATTCGATCGCACACCTTGGATCTTCTTTGCTTCTTCACGGTCTTTCTCCTTCTTTTCTTTCTCGGCTTTCTTTTCTTTGCTTTCCTTCTTCTTACCTTTCTTGTTCTTCGTCGAGCCTTTCTTGTCCTTCTTTCCTTTCTTGTTCTTCGATGCTTTCTTCTTTTTCTTCTTTTTGTCGCTACTGCTGTCGCTACTCTCACTGTCACTCTGACTGCTGGAGCTGTTGGAACTGGAATCATGCTTACGTTTCTTCGATTTCTTTTCAGATTTCAAAGTGGCACCCATGAGAGTTGTTAGGACAGTATCCTCAGAATCATATTCCGTTTCAGCATCAAACACTAGATACTGCCGCCAAGCTGGGTCTGGTGTTTGCAGGTCAGGGTGATCCCTAACACACAAAGCTTTAGATTTTTCATCAAGTGCCTCCTTTGATGCTATAATCTCATTTGCCAACTTAGCAGACTTGTATTTCTCTTCAATTTGGCTCCTAATCATCCAAACACGAGATCCCCTCTTCCCAGTGGTTTTCACCGACTTATACTGCAGCACGAGTTTGCTCGAGGACCAATTCTCTTCGCTTTGCAGCCAATCCTCGAAGAGGACGGCAAGCTTTTGAGACTTGTTTCCACCTTAAAGCACGTGGGGTAAACAAGGGCATATGTGCAGGCGCTATTTTTTTTCCAAAAAAGAAATCACCATCACAAATTTCCATTTGTAGGGCCTACATTCACTACCAAATATGATCAACATAATTTGGCAAATTCAAGTCACCATCCCTGGCATTCTTTGCCATCTCGAGGACTTCATCCGGTGAATTGGGGCCTAAGTCTGTGGATCACAAATATGAGTAATGATAACCCGAACATCGAAAGATATACTAGCTATACATGCATGCATGTACTTATAAGACTTTGAGATTCTCAAAGCCCCCGGCTAGATAAAGATCGATAGAATCTCATCCTGCGGGCATGAGCGATGGGGTCACGTTCTCTCCGCTTCCCTTCTTTGTCCAACTTTGCCAAGGACTTTTCTTGTTCTTTGATTTCTTCTTCAAGTGCCTCAGAAGCTGTTTTCATCTCCTCCAGGTTCTTTGGCGGCACGTCACTGTCAGTGGTGTTGCCTCGTTTCAAAACCTCTCCCACACCTGTACTGTTGGATCTTTTGATCTCTTCTTGTTTTGTCTTTTCAGGCGGGGTGGATTTAGGTACACTCTTGGGTTTTGCAGCTGCTTTCTTACAAGCAGGTTTGCTGGGGGCAGGAGCGGATGCTTTTGTCACTACATCAGGTCCCTTCCCCTGAACATTCGAACCCCGAGCAAAAATCGTCGACCTGGAACTGCTGTTTGGGGAAGGCGTGACGGAACTAGGACTAGGAGTAGCAGTTGGTGTTCCCGAACCAGTTGAACCATCAACTACTTGTGGAGATTCCTGCATCTGTCGAAGTTTCTTCAGGGCAGCCTTTTCTGACTTCTTGATTTCCAATTGTGAGTCAGCGGTATCATCCAAAGTTAGAGAGCTGGAAGATCTACCCCTTTCTCCTGGCCAACAACAAGACTCTTAGTCAACGTTTTTGTAACCTCACCAGTAAAATATCAACAAGTCACCCATCACATTCTCAATCACACAGGTCCTACTTGTAACACAAGTTTTTCATTCAGACCACTCCCATCCTGATGCCAAAGGTTGAGCCACTTGAGTGGCCCGTTCGGTGCGCTGCTTGGCAGCAGCCAACACTGCAGCTAGATCGGGACCCATGATGAGGATACCAAACTGTTTGGCACCACACCACACCTACCTAAGATCCTTTTCTTCTAAACTCTGCGGTAGCATAAAATATCTAAAACATCCACGCAGTGTACCATCAACGTATGTAGCAGACCAGTCATGACGCCAGCCCCAGTTTGATACTAAATATTTCCCACTCAACATTTTTTTGGGGGGTGGTTGGGGACCACGGTGGGACCACGGTGGGACCACGCTAAAAAATAGCGTTACCACGCTAAAAAATAGTGTTACCACGCTGGACCACGCTGTTTTTCCCAATTGCCCATCAAAGCTGTGTTTGCACATTGAAACTCTGAAGGACCCACATTACCACAATCTACTCATGATTTGGTTGTCCTGATATAATTCGAATGTATAACGTTTAACTTAGATCCTTCCTAGTTGTGGGTGTCCTTGAAAGAATTGATGGATGTACAGAGCAGCTACACTTGAATTGGATTCAATTAATGGTGGCAAAACTTAGTCGCCCCCTTTTTTTTTTTTTCAAAAGAGGCCTACTTTTAGAGAAGGTTTGTACCGTCCCTTGGCCACCTCAGTTTTCAGAAACTCTCTAATTGGCTGCAGCTTGGCTGCCCGCCACTGACGTAGTGGTGTTGCCTAAGCTTACATATCCATCCAATCTTGCAAATCTTCATCATTACAGGAACTAGAGTTGGGTTCAGTAAAGGCCCAGGTACATTTTTGATGGCGTCCTCCAGGGACGGCAAGGAAGCATCATCGATCATTTTTTTCCGAGAGGTATCACCATTTAGAGCCTTATTAGACATCGACAAAACAAATTTAAAAGAATTATAGTCGAAGTGGCAATTTCAGAACCAATGTTTCCAAGACACATGCTTGAGGTGCAACTTCACCACTGCGGCTCCATACCTTTTTGGATACACCTGTGATTGCCTGAGCCGTTTGTTTCCGCACCTGGGCACAGACTTAGACTTGAGATCCTGTTGGTGGCATGGAGTACATATATTTTAAACATATAAGAACCTTCCAATTGCTAAATGATATATTAATAGCTTGATACTTAGGCTAAGACCCAGACACCTTTTTCTCACCTTCTGAATTGGTATAGCGTTTAACCAGCTCAAGCCGCTTCTTGTTCAACTTGTGGCGTTGCTTCTTGGTGAATTTTCGGTATATTTTGCCAATCCAAGGACTTAGTGGCAACAGTCACGATGGATCATATATATATAGGGTATAACACATACGCTACAACGAGCTAAGTCCATCACCATACCCCAAATAGCTTGGAGGGCTTTGGCGTCCGAGAGCCATATGATCCCATATGACTCAGTAGTGGCAACTCAAAATTCCAGATCATGCATGTACAATCTTTAAAACAAATCACTTCATCTCACCCGATTTGATCCAAACATTCACTGAGTACCCTGGCAAGTTTTGGGATGACCATTTCATGAGGGCACCAATTGCATATTGAAACGTTTTGATTTCGCCCAAAGATTCCATTATCGACGTTCGCGGTTGTTCAATGGCAAACCACACACCACGAACCAGCGCGATTCCCAACAGGAACATCAGTCGTGCTACAATCCTGGGCAACACGGCTGAAGGGAATTGGGGAAGTGAAGGCACTCATATAAACCACAAAAATCCACAAAATGATCAAGGGAAATGCATTTAATGGGCTCTATTCCTGAGCTTTTGGACAAAGATCAAATTGGAACTTTGAACGCTTTCCATGTTGGTATCGCCCTCGGGATTTGATGTACACCGTTTACTCGTCCCTCTGTTCAACCATATAAAAGTTGAGCAGGGGGGCCCACAGTGAATGAGCCCCCCTGCTCGACACCTCAAAATGCCTTGCAGGGCTTTAAACATTCCTGTCCTCGGTGCCAAGAGCCGGATGTAGATGCATACTTAGTTCTGCTGAAGTAGGCCTATAAGAATGTGTTGTGGCTGGATGCTTGGTGTATGGATCCATCCATTCATATTCGCTTATATAGGGATCTACAATCAACTTAAAATAGGGCCCTTGCACAGTGAGGATGTCGTCAGTGTCAGGGCGTAAGGCGACATCATAATTCATCCTTGGCGTTCACCGCTAACCCAACAAAAGTAGTACTACAAATCTTAACAATTTTGATTTGCAAATTTTATGCAATACCCGACCATGTTTATCTTCAACATAATCATCATGATTTTCACATGGGGGGTTGCCATCTCATTCACGTGGGATGTAGGTCCGTCTAAATTTCTTGCCTCACCAACCTGGGCCCCTGGCCCTTTTGCGTCGACCTGACCTTCAGAAGATAATCAACATTGATCATGTTACACTACTACGTACATGAGTTTCTGAAACTTCCTGTCAATCCCACATATAAAATTCAAGGTCCCGGGCGGAAAGCGTTATAAACAGCCTTCTCCCCACAGAACATATCGAAGATCATCAGGTCCTGAATGGTTTTAATTTGCAATGGCTACAGAACCAGAGATTGAAATTTCTAGATTGAAATATCGTCTTAATTGTTAACCCCCCGATGCACGGACTGAGTTTGCCCACCCTTAGGTCAGCAGCACTGCCAACACTCTGCTGGGCCACATAGTCTGCCATATGGATCCTTGGCGTGAGGGCCGAATAACAAACTCGATCAAATTTTTCTGAAACACCATGGCCCAAAGACCCACAGGGTATAGAGGGTTTTTCAGTTAAGGCGAGCCACGCTAGGAGTGGCCATCCCATGGCTAAAAGCATCCGAATTGTGGTAGTGGTCATTGTCAGTGGTGACCGATGCCACTTCATTATGGGACCGAGGGATAAAGCCCTGATAAAGACTTCCCGAAGCACAGATTAGAGAGCTGTTGCAAATGGCTATTGTAATATATAGCAAATTAGGTTAGTCATAAGACTAATTCAAAATATTTCAAAATCATCAAAGCCTGCAGATCAAGGGCAAAGCTTGCAAAATGAAACTATAGCGACATGTTGAGTCACTTTGATTTTCGACCGTTTCTTTCCAGCTGCGATCACAGCCTTGAAGGCCACGCACTTATAGATATGCAACAGCTATTGTTGCTCCCGTTGATCATCGGTAAATCAGACCCCAATTGGCCAGTCCACTGTTTTATGCATCCATGGTTGTTCAACAGTTTCTTGAACACCAATAAAAAACAAATAATTTACATGAACCAAATTTTATATCAAGAAGTGAAGGGCTCCAATTTGGGAACAGTTATGCTGTCAAGTTTCTTGACCATAATGGGGTTAGTGTAACCAAAACTTCACACGAGCTATTTTCATTGCCCTGTGCCTGGTGCATCCGGCAGGGGCACCCACCCAGTGATCACACAGGCCAGTTCCCACCTCAAGTAGCAACATGGGGGGCATATTGAATTGAACGATCGAAATCCGGAAGATAAAGGTGCCGGACGCATCAGAAGGCCCACCGAACTTGTTCCAGCAAACGGAAACGCCATTCTTTCCATTCACCTGCCGTATATGGAAGTTGGGATATATTAATTAATGTTAAATAATCTGTTGATCAAGTTTGGTGAATACGTGGCCTGCAAATCGGGATAATCAGGGAGAGATGCATTCACCATGTCCACACGAGCTTCGTCCACCGGCGAACAATAATACGTTCCAGTCTTGAACCTAGCAACTTCCAATGGTACACAGTGCACAAAACAACATTAGTTTATTTACGATCGTCAATTGAATTTAAAACTACGTGAGGCCCCAACAAGAATCCAATAGTACCAGGCTCTTCGGAACATGACGGGAGGTCCGCCGGAGCTTGCAAAGTAAATGACCTATAGCGGCAAATTAAAAAAATACACACCGTAAGGTACTTTCACGTAATATATATATATATATATATATATCGATCGATCGTTACAGCCCAGACTTGCCTTGCCCAACTGAGGATCAAGCTTTTTGGTTTCCCAGTCATCCGGCAGAAAGCAGTGCTCCATCGACGACAAGGACTCCGCCATCAGCTTCTTGTTGGGTACCTCCGCAAAAGTTCCAAACAAAGGAAAGGGGGTATCGACAAATCTATCGTATTTTTGAAGATTCGATCCATCATGAATGACATAAATGACTCCCACATTTTGAAAAACAGGCGTACCTCATTATCCATCCTTGCCCTTTTCTTAGGGGTAGCCTTCTTCTTGGGAGTTGCTTTCTTTTTGGGTGTCATCTTCCCACGACGTTTGCGGGGGGGGTCAGTACCTTTCGTTTTTTTTGGTGTTTCAAGGATCTCAACATTTTCATCATCAGCTTTTTCTTCTTTTTCGGGGAATAGCTCTTTAGCAACCTCAGACTTCTCTTTCTGCTTTGCATCTTGCTTTTGTTCAGTCTTCTGTTTCTTTTCAGCATCCGAATCTTTACTACCTTTGCCTTTTCCTCCCTTACGACCCTTTCCTTTACCTTTTCTCTTTTTGGTAGCTTCCTGTTCCATCTCATCTTTGTACCCACGATCCGGATCTTCTACGTCCTCTTCAGCACCACTTCGTGCAGCTGCCCTGAGAACTTTCTGGGCCTCCCAGCAAAGCTATAACTCTATTAATTATAAGTTATCGTATAAAAATATGCGTAGATTTGCGCAAACATTACTCCACTTACATCGAAAGTCTATATATCTAATAGAAGAACGCTATATATTATACTTGATGGATAGCCTCCAACAAATCTGATCCTTCAACTTGAAGCTTTTTGATTTCATCTTCAGCTTGTTGTGCAAGAGCTTTACCCAACTCTGGCGGAAGCTTCACCAAACCCTGATCTTCCTGGCCGATCGTTGTACTTTATTGGGATTCAAATTTTAACGTGGCAACATTCATGCCAATATGATCAATATGAACATGAATAAATAAAAGTAACCAAGCCTTGTGGGTTCCCTTTGTATTCTGGCCAGCAGTTTCTTTTTCTTCTTCGCTAGCCAAAGCGGGTTCAACCACATCAGGGGTGATTTGGCCAGGTGGGATTCCTCCATCTTGATCTTCCTCCTTACTTGTAACTTGATCTTTACCATCTTTACCAGTAGGCTCAGTAGGCATTTCATGCAACTCGATTTCAAAATCTTCTTCGTAGTCCAATTCTTCCTCAGGATCCTCACACCCTTCATCAAGTTCAGTTTCGTTTCCCTTTTCATCTTCGCCCTGGGCATCATACGGCATTGTCTCTTGAGCATCCATTGATACCTGTGCTTCGGTTAGGGCCAGTTATAGGGACATGATATTTGGGCAACAAACACTGCAGGTACTAAGAAATGGATGTTCGCTATCTATTTTATAGAGACCGATATTGTGAATTTAACGGTTGATACATCTAGCCTCCATAGCATCCCTTCTTGCTTTGGCTTTGGGGGCATTCCTCCCCCGTGTTGGTCTTTTCTTTCCTTTTGATGGTGATAGTTGATCGGTTGCCTGCCAAAGTAACATGAAGCACAACCGACTTTGACATGTTGAATCTGTTGTGGAAAATTAACCCAGCTAGAAACACTAAATCGATCAACGATGTATTCTATCGAAATATATTGATCGAAATACTCGAGCAGCGGCATGGCAGGATCCTATACCTATCTCCCAGGCCGGGCAGTGCATGTCAGTGCCTCGAGTCTCGCCTCCAAAACAGTTTTCAAGAACTTCATACGAGCATGTCCTTTCCTGCAGAAAGCGGGGCATGTGAGGAAGTGAGATCGATTTTGAATTAATTTGAATTCATGATTTTTTTGTCAAACTTGATCCACAAGTCCTAGCTATTTTACAGGGTGCCTTACACGCTGCGTCCGCTGGAATCTGTTTTGCACATAGCAAGGTAGACTTCTGTTCAATCCTGCTTCTGTAGCCGCCCAAGCCTAGATCAAGATCAACGGTTACCACTAGTGGTGAAGTTTCACAATTATGCATATTAAAGCATTTATTTACAAAGATCATACCAAGGTCTGTACGCGGTGTTCTTGTTTGGTGCTAAACGTGTTAAGCTTGTGCTCCATGCTCAGGCCCACCAGAACTTCCTGCACACAGGTTACTTGAAGCATGAAGGATTTAATTTGCAGTGCGAGGGTGGCAAATATCATCAAAAACTAACACATGTTTGCAAATTACTTGCGAAGCGCTGATATAGCATCAAACATGCATCAGGTTTATCCTATAAACATTGCGCAGTATTGTAATCGATCCCAGAAATCCTCCACTTCTTTCTGCGGCGGACAGTTGCCACCAAAGTTGGCCAACCATCCCACAGTAAAGTGGTAGTTGCAGCTGATGTCGAACTGGCAGATTGTTGGAAAAAAAAAGGGGTGGGTAAAAATATTGATATGAATGAATGAAGGCTGACCAATGGAAGCCGGGGGAACCGAACCCTCTCCAATCGTTTTGCTGTTTACATCTACGAAGCTGAAGACCTGACCATATAAGGAATGAGAGCTCGTGCAGCTTAGTTGGGACTCTTACGCAAACAACTTGTGACAAACCCCGCCTTTTGGGACCCATATTTTTCTTTGATCTCAGATCGACGGTCCTTTAGTGATTGTTTGGTGACCCAATCACCATAGAACTCCTGGCTACAAAATACAAAACAGATGGACAATTACTTGAATCGGCAGCTATAACATCAAATCTTCAAATTGCATTTTGTACCAAACAATGGCTCCTTGAGAAGAGCAATGCGGTATGGATCCATTCGTGAAGGTCTCCCCGCTGACATGGGGGAAACCCAAACCCAAACCCGCACCCAAATCTGATGCTGAAAACTCGCACTTCAGATTTGAATGCAGTGTACTAGCTACTTGATCAGCAGATAAAACAAATTCGATCAAATTCGCATAAAAATCAAAACATCATTTCGGCACCTAAGAAGGGGGCGGCACCTGTTGGATTGTGATCCCCATCCTCAGCCTCCAAATCTGGTTCTGCAAAGGCATGCCCTCCTCAGTAGCCGTTTTGCAGGATTATAAATATATTATACCATTTGAGATACTAACCCTAAAAAAAATTATATCTGAGTGTCCCTACCCCTGTTCAAAGCTGCCCTCATTGTGCACTGGGTGGATGTGACCTTTGCGTAAACCCCAAATGGGTAAATCGTTTCGATGGATTTTGGGGTAGCTTCACTTGACCTGAGTGTTTGGCTCATGATAGTATCGATGGTGTGAGGTAAACCACAAGGCCTTGGCACATACATGATTTAGAGGCCAAGTAAGAACCCCCTAAACAGATTTGATCTCAAGGAAAAATTGCTAAGACTCAGGCATAGCTTACTCCAATTTGGATTCCCACCATGGCATTGGCTAAATCGAAGCGATCTACACTGAGCCATAATCTTTTAACATTATAAGGCTAATTGCTTTTTTACTTGGAGCTTACGTATTTAAATATGATCGTATATGATGGACCTTTTTTGATTTATCTTGATTCATCTCTTCTAGCCCCCCTTTTCGCTTTCCGGTGCCTTCTTCTTCGAACCACATCCTGCGTTCGAAAGGGGTCCTCGACCCCACCTGCCACATCCTGGAGAAATGGACCTAAGGGACCCCTGACCACGAAAGGAAATAGTCTTTACTAAAAGGATGTACAAAAAATGGTCTTCGACATGCAGGGCCTGAGCACTGACCCACACAAATCGCGTCCAATTCCCAAGTTGATTACATGGAGGAGATCCGGCATAACCATTCCCAGATTAAAGCCAACTAGTCGAGTGTATGGCGGCGGCGATTCCCATGGATCGCTTTGTAGGTAAGTCGACCAGAATTCTGCATGCTCGGAGTCATTGACAAAACAACGGTGAAGATCATCATCGTTGCCCTTTGTCGCCAAACAAAGCCAACATATCTGCGCAGTGGGAGATCATGTATTATCGCGAACAACATGGATCCACGGACGTTAACCCTGTAGTCATGAAAATCTTGGTTTAAACAATTAATTTTGGAAATCACCTGCCTCATTCCGGTTGTACTCTCGATTGAATGCAAAAGTGATCGTTGTTTTTTTTGTTCCGTTGAACATCGGGGTGATGAGATATAAAATCTCAAGAAAAGGTGGATTACCATGACTTTTAGTGATGTTGAAAACCCCTTGGTAAACGACGTCCATTTTAGGGAATGGATATATTCCCCATACCATCCAGGTATGGTATATTTACCTACATTTGGTAAATGTACGTAGGTAAATATACCAGTCCCATGGATGGTAGGAGTATTCTGAACCAACCCCCGTTTGAACCAACCCATCAACGCACAATATAGTCGTCAATTTTGGATCACCTGGCCAGGTTGGGGTGAAAGCAACTGCCTAGTTCCATTGAATCCTGGTTGCGAAAAATGATGATCCTGATAACGGCGAAAAAAATAATCCCCCCAAAAAGCTGGGGATTGTATATTCCGGAATATAACCTGACCAACCGGATTATGTTTTTTAGAACTCCTATTGGAATTGGAATCCCTTTCCACGTCAAGCGGTGACCTTGAAGCTTGAGATTCGTGATATGCGAGTCATTTAAAGATCTCTCCCTAAGAATCCAGACCCCTCCCTAGAGTAGGATTGATGGTCGAAACATCCCATCGCCAGAATAGGATTATAGGGGACATCACTTTCTTAGGACATATCTGGATGCTTAGGGTCTATACTATTTCTAGATGATCCTTTGGAATTTGAATATTTATCTAGACTTACCCTTGTTGTTATGTGGCCATTTTTCAGTTACAAGGTGGGCCCCTATCAAGTCATACATGGAATTATAAGCCCTTTAAGTATGTTTATTATAACCCCAGTTACAGATTTATTTTGGGCCAGTTATAGGGGTTATATAACTCCACTTATAACTAGTAGGGGCCCACCTTGTGGTGTAGGTACATAATCCATACCTTCGGCGCATCTGGGATTGGATGAACATCACTGGTTGGATTCGGCAGTTGCTTTTGGCACCGTGGTTTTCTGCACGAAATTCAGGTGCAAGATAATCATCAACGTGTCATTACATATTGATATCCAGTCGTTGAATTTTCAGGGTGTTGGCTATTCGGGTATCATCCCAACAGGCAACGCAATGCTTGCAATATCAAAATGAGAATCCCTCAAAATTTCCATACATTCGGTGCTTGTTTGATCCCCCTGCAAAATAGGTGGCATTTAATGCCCCCTGAACGATGCACTCTTGTGTCCCTCTTGATGGATTACCACGGAGAGTACTCTTTGTAAAGTCAGATTGGGCGATGGAAAAGGAAAGAATTTCAGTGTGGAGAAGGATATTTTCCATGGCCATGTTCATTTCCCAAGGGTAATCAACTTTTCTACTGGTTCTCAAGACGGACCACACAAAGACATACAAAGACTATTTACAAAAGCAAAACATTCGGAAAATTCAAATGAATCTGGCGAGATTATAATCCAGTATTTCACCAACCTAGATTTTTGAGGTGAGGTCGCTATACTAATTTGACCAGAATCAATCCCCTTTTCATCCCCTTTTTCCAACCCGGCGCTTTTTTGCCCTAAAGTTCGATAAAATGAGCTTGCAACAAGGAACCCTCTGAACCGGTTCTTCTTGATGACGTCATACAACGAACTGCCCAATGGCTCGAAGACCAGGCAAAAAAACCTGCCAGGTGTGTGTTGCCACGTTTGGGAAAGGCCAAAAGGCAAAAAAACACATGAAATCCTGGCTAATCTAACAAAGGATTCACGTGAAAGTATCAAGCAAGATGGAACATGCCAGTTTCATATGATCCCTATGTATTTTGGGGAATCCGGAAATGATACAACAGTATCACACCAAATGATCTAATTCAACTTTGAAAGATCAAGTGATAAAGAACGAAACTGCTTACTGACTCAGGATTGTCTTTTCAAAAGCTCACCAAAAATCCTGGAACGACTTTTTCACAGGAATCAAACTTGTAACTACCATCAAGTCATTTTGACCAAGGTCCTCATCAAGTCCTTCCCTGGAGGGTAGATCCTAATTTAAAATTTGCTCAAGTCTTTCCAAAGCTCCTAAGTACTATCATGTCACATCCCTTTTTATGCAAGAATACAAAATTCCAAGTCCGGGAAAACATGCAAAAAATCCATTCACCATTCAGGCCAAAAACAAAAAAACAAAAACATTGCATGATGATAATACAAATACAATCAAATTCTTTAAAGAAGCCAACTTTCATTGCATGTTTGTTGTTTAACAACCATTTTTTTCCTTAGACATTTTGTGGAAAAATCCAAGTACAACCGTGGAAAACCCGAGATATGTTTTTTCCACACAACGAAACAACGTCGATTTCAACGTGGCTTTTTCAAGGAACTTGGCGTTGTGGATGAAGGTATCGTACATCAAACAACAGTGATACTTCCCTCGACGATCCTCCTTGGCCACCGCTTCCTCAGGTAGAGGTTGAGTTTGAAAAAGACCCCAACTAGACATGATCAAAAAAACCAAGGTGACTACATGGATGTTTCCAAAAATTAGGGTACCCCCAAATCATCCATTTTAGTAGGGTTTTCCATTATAAACCGTCCATTTTGGGGTATCCCTATTTTTGGAAACACCCACATGGGACTTGCTTAGTTGGAATGTCGGGCAGTTATAAATGGAACAATACATAACCAAAGTTGAATGCGATTTTAAAGATCCATCGGACCAGCATTTCCAGGATTTCATTCGGAAAATCAGTGCCACTGCTCACTGCTCCCAAACAAACAAAAATCGGTGGGGGAGTTTTGTTTCACAAAGGTTTCCAGGTGATTCAATGCAACGTGACCTTTTTATCCCCGGCCCTCGTTGGATGTCACGACGATTTCGCCTTTGATTTCGGGTCACGTAAACTCACCATCCAAGGTGACCTCCCCGGATCCAGGAAAATAAATGGGGTGAATCCCAACCGCTATATATAAGCAGGGTGAAATAACCAACCCAAGAATAAAAGAACATGTATACACTAAAGACAGAATATGTATATATATATATGATATATTCTTTAATGGCTTTCTAAAATGATTTCCTCCGAAATATATCTACACATGCATCATTTCCATTCATTTTCAGGGACCTTGGAGGAGACATCCCAAGGAAAAAGCCGTCCGATTTTCCATGTTGTTCACCGGCTGTTGGTCAAAATCGGATGCCAAAGGGGCCAAAATCTGTGCTTCGATCTTGGCATTTTCTTGGTATCTGTGCAGAAGGCGTTGATCGTGTTTTCATCATGAGTTGTATCACTAAGGCCGTTGGAGATGATTAAAGGGACAATGATGGGCTTCACGACTCCGAAGAACTTCAGGCCTTACTGTAGCTGGAAGAAATCCTGCACCATTTGATAGATAGTTCATCCCCATTATTTACAAGGTTTTTTACATCCCAGGTGGTTGGCCTTGGGATTTCTTCCATCAACGGTATTATGGTGATGAAACATGATGAACATGTGAAAACATGTGAAACATGTTTTCATCATGACCTGTATACGCCTCGGCGGGTTGAAGAACTCGCCCCGGGAAACAATGATGGTTGGAAGACTACTGTGCTTTTTGGGTCATCACTTGAGCTACGAAAAAAAAACCATTCCATTGAATCCTGGTTGTTTAATTCCGGGATCCTGAAATATATAATGGTCTTTTAAAAAAAATCCCCATAAAAACTGGGGAGTTGTTCATCCCTGACATATACCCTAAAACAACCTGGTGCCCATTTTTTCATGGCGTTTTTTTGATGATTGTTTGGTCCAGCTGGAGGCCTTTTTAGCGGAGTTAAAATCCACCAACAGTAACTAGTTGGTGGTTTCAACCCAACCCCTTCTGAAAAATATGAGTAGTCAAAATGGGTTCATCTTCCCCAATTTTCGGGGTGAAAATAAAAAATGTTTGAGTTACCACCACCAACAGTAAGCACCAACAATTAACGATTGACAAATGGACTGAATGAAACTTGATGAAATCAGTACACCCGCGAAAAAAAATGCGAAAACGAACATGGAACCTAAAAATACCCCCAAAAGGAACAGGAAAAAACGTCTATCTACAAACCACCATTTTTTGGGTTCTATGTTAGTTTTTTTGGGAGTAACAAAAAGTATCAAATCAAGTAAAGACCATTGAAGTTGAAGATGGATCCCAGAACGAATTTTGCTTCAAATTGATTTGTCCTTCTCTTTGAGCAGGGGACCTCTTTTCCAGCCGAAAAAAAATGTGCCAAGAAGTCAGCGACTTCTCACTCGAACAGTTTGGATCATGAAGTAAGAGTTTGAATTCAGTATCCTTTCCACTCATTCTATCCAAAGATATGTAAAAACATCTGAAAAATTCAAAGGTTTGCCATTATCTGAGTGAATATCATGGTCACTTAGTAATGTAAGGTAGTGCTGAGCCCACATATTCCAGCAACCGTAAGCAGCGTCAACGTCTGAAGAAAAGGTGTTAATGTTCCATTGGAACAAAGAATGAAAAGTATCAAGAAAGTGGACAGAGGGCTTAGGCAGATTATAGTCCGTAGGTGGCAAGGCGAGGCGAGTGACTTGATTAGAAAAAGGTCAACTGAGATAGTAAAGATAAGTGGGCGGTGTGTGGGAATAGGGGTATTGACATCTACGTAAAAATTCTTTACAAAAAGGACGGCGGGAGAATTAACAAAGACAAAATCAATACGTCGTCCAACTGTAGTTCCTTTAGCAAAACATGTGGGCTGTAGTGGTTCGTCTTTAAGTTGAGAAAAGAGAAGTCCTAAATCGTACCAACGTAGATCTCCTGCACCTGGGCATCCATCCCATTGAAGACCAAATTCATCAATGCCGGCCCAAAGTTCATAAGCCAACAAGCTCGAGTTGGGATGGAGGATCTGCAAATATGTCTTCAAAAAAGACAGCCATCCTTCAACTTCTGGCTTTCCTTGGAAGAGTCTGCCTCATGACATCAAGATCGTTGCCAGCCTCATCGGCCCAATCTTCTTTGCAATCCTTGAATGCCTGAGCGTTGCCATGTCCAAGCACCTGGGCTTTCTGGCTTTCTGGGCTGCGTCCAGGTCCACCACATCTTGCAAGATGCTCATCGGCCGTCGTTTTCGCCTTCTGCAAGTGCTCCAGCCAAGAGCCCGATCGAGGCACGAGTGTAAGGCACGATTCCATCCTTGCTCCTGGCTGTGTTGAACCTTGTCATCGATCCCATCCATAAATTGCAAAAAACTGGCATCGTGATGCCGCACTTTGCTGGGTGATCCTCAGTCGCAAGGGCGTTCACATATAATCCAGGTTGCACGTGCCCTGCCTCGTAATATATGGTCAGGAGTTGCTTGGTAGCAGCTGACGTGCAGACAGCAGCACGATTTCCATCCTTCTTCAAGTGCAAGTCCGATGGGCCAAACCCGTGGGCCACCAAGGCTTTTGCAGCCGTTCCGCCTACGATCCCATCTGTAAAATATCAGTGATGATTCGATCTCAACCAAGAATCTTGTTGGGCGTACACAAACTCTCATCCTATTGTAGCGATTAGTCATAGAGATTCCCATACTGTTGGATACTCATGCCATCTAAACAGGGCAACATTTTCCGAACTACAGATCCTGGACCCAAACACCTGGCCGACTTTAAACTGAAACACATCGGATTAACACAAATACCCTCCAGGGAACTAACACTGACATAATATCCCACCTGGAGAAAAGGAAAATCATCTCAAAAAAAGTGCCTACTTGTTAGAAGATACGTTAGTTGCCAGGAGGGTCCATTTATGCCTTCTTCTCCCGTACCGGTTCCCTTTCCTGCATCACTTGGGAGATTTTTCAACCCGCCGATGTCTCGAATTCTAGAAAAACATGCACCGTCGGAGTCCGCTGCGCCTCCGCACATCGCGGATGATTTTGATGGCCACCTCAACCGATGGGAGGATTCTTCAGCTCAAGCGCCGGCAAAGGAAGAATTGATTGAACACCCTACGTGGTCTATTAAAATTCGAACCATCCTGTTGTTGTTGTTGTTGTTGTTGTTGTTGTTGCTGTTTGTTATCCTCTTGGCTTTTTGGCGGCCCTTGCCACATCTGGATTGTAACCCACCAAGCCAGTTGAAAAGCCTGTTTTTTTGCCTGCTTTCTTTTTGTTCACTTTCACAAAGCTATTCAAGTCAATACAACTATAAACTATAAATATCATAACTACCCCCTGAAATTTAGCATAGATACCCAAATTAGTATAGGACATATATTTTCCTATCCATCTTTTTTGGCATCTCAAATTTCGGGTGTTGTTTCACCGCGTTTTCACCGATCTTTGGTTCAGGAATCCAACCAGTTGATATAGTTGAAAAAAGGAGACATTACAATCATTACAGCTATAGTTTATATCTCCAGTTGGTTAGTTTATTGTTTAGGGGTACCCCAAAATGGATGGTTTGCAATGGAAACGCCTATTAAAATGGATGATTGGGGGGGGGGTACCCTAATTTTTGGAAACACCCATATAGTTTATGGGCGGTTGTTATATGTTGTTATACTCTTGTGGGCGGCTTGTCATGTCATCTCTATTGGTCGGCTGGATTTTCTCTGGGTTCCACAGTCACCACAGCCATGGCCTCCTGTTGTGCGATCAAATCGCTGGCCAAACAAACCTGGGACGCAGGGGAGTTGATCCCTACAAGTGTCCAAGTCGACTACCACTCCCAAAAGTTGAACATGGTTCACCTGAAAAATGGCACCCGAAAGGAATAAGAGATTCCGAACTTGGAAACCCATCATGTTCCATTTTCCCATGTGAAACTTGGGGAGTGTTTTTTTTGAATCGTTTTTCCGTAAAGACGGCATTGTGTTTTAGTAAGGGGTTTACAATCAACAATTCCAGGGAACATATTCTCTTAATGGTCGGCTTGACTTCCAGGGTGATGAAGGTGAATCCCTGGATTTTGGGCCTTGCCAGAATTTTTCAGAAGCTTTTTTCCTGAAAACATGAAAGTGACGGTTGCTTTACTTTGGATCCGGGGGAAATTCTGTCCGGAAGGTCGACCCAAATGAGGGACCTCCCTTCGTTGATTTCGTTGATTCAAAAGGAATTGGTGCTGGTGGCGTTACGTTGTTGCGAAAAAAAAGGGTAGGCTTTGAAGGTAGATCTTAGGAAGATCTTTCTGAAAGAACCAAAAGAATCGTGGTATCCATCTGATACCTGGGTTACAAGAATGCCACCTTGTGGATAAACATTCAATCATTCCTGGATTGAAATCAAGTGCGAAGTATGTGCAAATGATGAGATATAAAATTGTGACACACTTGGACACGCGAGACTGCTATATTTCTTATTTTTTTTGCGGAGAAGTGATTCGTATCTTTGAAGGCTCGCTCCCCATCCAGCAACAGTGAAGGTTAAGAGGGATTCTTTCTTCAGATATCTTCCTGGTGGTCCATGCGAATCTTGGGTCTCAAAATTACTATATATAGTTGTTGATAACGGAGAGTTCATTCTCAACATCGTCGCTTTGAGCGGTCATTTGACCCTGTGGCATTCCAATGATCTGGTTAGTTAGTAGGAACCATTACAGTATATTATACTGTAGTGGCTTCTTAAAATCCCCACAACAATTAGGTAGTATTAGTATAATATTCCCTTTTTGTCAACAAAATTAACCACGGTTTTGGTCGCTGCTCATTAAAAAACGTGATGTCGGGATGTCCCTTTAAGCCCCGTCCCGCCAGGCACCCCATCCACGTCCACCACGACCCGAGAAACACGTCCGAAGGTTCCGTCACCCGATAAGGCTTCGAGGCGGTATCTGTGGTCGAGAGGTGCTTCAGTGAAGGGGTTAGCCTCCCTGAAAATGGATGAAAATGGGATATATTGACAAGTGCGATACCAGCAATTTTGAAATATTTCTGGCAGTTGCTTATATGAATCTGGCCGAATTATAATATTTCACGGATCTCCCTTACTAAACCACCATTTGGGGTGAGGTCGTGTGAGGTCGCTATAATTTGACCAGATGAATCTATTCCTAGGGAACAAAAACCCTCTCTGACACACGTGCTACTGCATAGCTCTTTCGAATCTTCGATATTGACAAATAACCACCTGGCTGATGAGCCTCATACAGAACCACCTGAGCTCAACTTTGAATCCACCATTCACCGAAAACAGCGTTCGGTTGGTGAAGGTAGCTGTACCTGGAAGTCCTTGCCCACCATGTTTTTAAGGGGGGTTATCATGGTCCAAAAGGAACTGCCATTTGATTAATAGTGGTTGACCTCCAGGGTATATGTCTGATGACACTCACCCCTCCCTCACATGGCTGTTGACTTAGCTGGGGGGTACCTAATTTGAAGCCGGCGATTGAGTTTGTCACCACCTTTCAGAAAAGAAACAGCAAAGAAAAAAACACACCAAAAGGGTGAGCTTCATTGCATGTTCTGCAAGGCACATGGGTTTTGAATTGAACCAAGTTTAAGCTGAAACTTGATTTTTCAAAATGATCATACCAACCAACAACTACTATACTTACTATAGATTATCAATGTCAAATTCACTTTGTTTTTGCGGTCTAAGGAAAATTTTCAAGTACCAAACAGTGCTCCACTCTGATCAATCCCCACGCGGAAATGTCAATGTCAAAATTTCCCGGACCTTCGATTCAAGACTTGTCCTGGGCTCCACGGAGCTGATGTTTCACCTAACTTGAAATGATTACCCTCCAAGGAAGGATGGATACATATCCCACCTACCAGTAGGGAAAAGGACAAGTCATCATCGACTCAAGAATGCCTTGGGAAAAAGGATCTATTAGTTCCCTGGAGGGTACCTCCAGCTAAGACAGCAATCATCTGATGAAGGGGAGTGAATTTTCCCCCCAAAGTTGAACAATTCTTTGCGAAAATTTGTCCCCGAAAAGGACAAAAACGTTGTATTCCAACCATCATTTTTTCAGGGGTGTCTCTTTTGGGGTGTTACCCAAATGAAGTCACTTTCCTTTGGGTGACAATTCTGTTTGAGTTGATTTTCTCATATCTACTATATATCGAGATGTCTACCTAAAGAGTAGGAAACCAGCTGGTTGTAAGCTACCGGTGTATTGAAGGGCATACCGCATACACATATATTTTTTAGATACTGATATCATACTGATAGACAAAGTCCCCTGCACAGATTGGGCAGCGGAACCCATACAATGTGAATGACGCCTGTTCTTGATGCACCATTGATTGGAAGATACAAATGATCATTCGAATATTTGTGGAGCTTCTTTGATTGTTTTGACCCCCAGGTTCCTTGAGAAGTTTAGCGTTTTGCATCTACCCCCTCCGTACCCAGGATTCCAGTCACCACCAGCCATAAGGATTTTTCACAGTTTCTTTAGGGGATCCCGAACTAAACCTTTACTGGTTGGGGGTGTAGATCCAAGATGAGCCCTACCAGGTGGGTCCAAGAGATCCAGTGATAAGCGGAGTGACATGGTTAGCCCGGTAACTGAGGTTTTAAGCCTATACCTCGCGGTTCCAAACCAGTTCATTTTGCAAACATCTCACGATTTTTGAGCGCTTAGAATTAAGAAACACTATATTAAAACTGCTTCGCCGGAATTCGCAAAAACCATCACTGTCATCAACTCTAGTTCCCTAGTTCCAACCCAACCTCCAGCGATTTTGGGATTTTCTTATCAGTGGATATTTCAGATACTCCCGACCTCCCTTGAAACAAATCATTTCCTTTGCACCAGCAATGGCATAACAGCTTGACCTCAAGAGGTCCAGTTATGTCCAGTTGCACTTATACAACATAGAGCCATATAACCCAAAAAAACCCAAAAAGACATGCAAATTTATATACATCATCAAAACTTCAGTTCATTTTACTACACTTTCCTCACGAACCTATGAGAAAAAACCACTTGGCACTACACAAGTAGATGCTGTTTTGCCTTCGGCTTGGTGGAACCAACCTACGCCCTTCAATTCATCAAGGAAAACACACACAGCGACAGTCCTTGAGCCCAGGAATAATGGATGATCTCATCCTGAAAATGCGTCTTCAGTGGGAATCTTGTCAAGGGCCCAAACCCGGAATTTCTTCCCCCCCCTAAACTAGGGCATTATCAAAACATTGGGCGCGGGGGTACCGTTTAACCCTTTCTCCCACAATCATGGAAGTGGAAAGCTACCCCAAATGAAAGGAAACGACTGTTGGAGGGAAGCATTTTTCACTTCCATGATTATGGGAGGAAGGGCCAGGGTAAATCATGATCAAAATGAAGATTTTATGGAGTTTTGGTCAACTCAATTGAAGTGTTGGCCCCCGAAAGAAAAGGAGATCCCTTTTGGAAACCCATCATTTTCAGGTTCTATGTTAAACGTGTATGCAGAATTTTCTACCAAAACAGTCAATTGTTTTTACTAGTAGGATCTTCGAGGCCCTACGTGTCATATGAATCATATTTGTGGAAGTTTCTACCCAACAAAGGGTTGTTTTTAAAGTCTACTTTTGAACCAGAAGTTTGTATTTGTACCCCAAAAATTCTCGAAACCACACTACCAAACTCTGATATTTTTTCAGGGTCCCAAATCTCCTATCTGAAAATGGTTTCCCCCCCAACAACTTGATTCGAATCCATCACTTGTGCTGAAGCTTGGCATGTTTTCATCAAAAATTCTTTCAAAGAACTAAAGTTGGAAGCAGGTACGGCCTCCATGGCTCATGCAATACCTTTAGCTGCAGTACTCAACATAAGTAACATAAGTATGTTGAAAGCCGACGATACTCCTCATTGCCTTAACTCAATCTCATCTTGTGGTGTAAATTGCTCACAGCCCTCCTGAAAAATGCTGGCATTTGATTGTGTCTTCTTCGGGCACATGTCTGTTCCGAGCCGAACAGAAATTTCATGATGTCAGCTGTTTACCCCACGTTCAGCACACAATGTGTAGTAATCTGCATTTGCAACCACACGGCTGACACTCAAGTAAATGGATACGTGTTGCCTCCTCCAGCTGCTTTTGCAGGGATACCGTTTCTTCCCCGCTGCACTGTGTGATGCTGCAAGACGAACCATGGGTTTGATAGACAGCCTATTCACCACTTCTGCCGGCTTCACGTAGTGTTCCAATTCCTCAAGTTGTTCAAGAAGCATGGATATGCGCTTGGAATCACAAATCTCTGGCCGTCGAAATGAATGACAGAGGAGTGGCTGCCAACAAAATGAAATGCCCGGAGAAAGCAGCTGAAGCATCGTCGCCAACTCCAGCACCATCGATCGTTGCTTCTTCTGGTTCTGCGGTAACTTCTTCAACAGTGGCAGGCCTCACCATCCTCGTTCATCAGACAATACAAGCCTCATTCAGTATCAATCTGACCCACGTTTTTCTGGGACCATCTAACGTACCAAAGAAAACACAGACATTGTGATAAAAATTGGAACCCCAATGTCGGATTATTGCCTTAAAAAACTCACGTGGGACCGTATCACCTCTGATGAAGGGTAAATAGGGTAATGACTTTTCCAGATGGAAAAACATGTGCTAGGCAAGCACCAGTTGAGACGATTGCTTAAGTTATCCTATATTATGAGTTTGCAAGGCAAAACAAGTACATCCCCATAGTGCAAGATTTTATGCCAACAACAGTATTTTTGGTCCAAATCATTCCTAAACCTGAATTAAATGGATCTTTGAACAACACTTCCCTTACTAAACCATCATTTTACGGGGACACTTCCCGGCGGTGAAAGGTCGAAAAAAGGCACCTCCCGTGATTCCTTAGAGCAGCTTCTACTCGTAGTACTTCTCCTCCAGAAATCATGGCGATTTTCAACCAACCCTCCCCCTCACGTACCCCCCCAGAAATAGCCGGCCGTATGAATTCTTAAGGCCGTATTAATTAACCATTGGTTTCCCTTAATAAGGCCGGCCAATTAAACCCTTATGAATCTGGGGTGGAGGCGGGTACGTTAGGGTGACCACTGGTGGGGCAATAAGGTCACCCAGTTCAAGAAATGAAGGAAAGCCAATCCCCAAAAAATATGAATCTCATCAAATTGGCAGTGATTTGAGAGGTATACATGTATATTTGCCATGCTAGAAAGTGAATAGATTTCTGATATTGAATTTCTGATACTTTCAGATTGGTTCAAATGTTTCCACACCTAGCCACTAGCTGAATTGCGAAGTCTGCCCTTTTGGAACCTACACTCCTTAAAACTAACAGCTTGCCCCTGAAAAATGGTGATTGGGAGACGATCCTTTCCTTTTTCGTTTCGGCTCATTTTACAGGGTCTACGTCAGATTTTAGGGAGGGTAATAGCTTTTGACTGAACCGTCATACTACTTTCCTGGGGCCAGTTTGCCCAAGCACAATTCAATTTCTGGGTATGAGAGCTTGTCCTACGGAACTGATTTATTTCTGTAAGTTATCCTTACCCAATCTATTTGTGCCTAGGATCTTATATATACATATAAAAATATACATACACATACATATATTCCGTAGTACCGTAGTACATGCAATCTATTCGGAATCTATAGGCGGCATTCTTTTGGTTCTTTCATCCCAACCTTCCAACTCAAGATTTTCATAAACAAACCAACCGCCGTTCTCGGCCGCCGGAAATCGGTATCAGGGCTCCTGGAATCGGTCGAGGTGCTTCGAGTGCTCCTCCGTTCGCCACCCTTCGGTGACCATTCCCGTGAGCGCGAACGCGAGCGACGGGCAGCGTCGCGTTGCATGGCGCCAGTCATTTCTGTGTGTCAAATGTGTCCAGAAAAAAGACGAAGAGAATCTGGGTACAACTTACGCAAGAATGAAAGTGGCATTCATTGTCCTCTCAAGTAAAGGTGACTGAATCATGAACCAAGGTTCATCTGAGTCTGTGCCATCTACTTTGACCGTAGGGTACATGATTGTCTCACAAAATCACCAAGTTGGGGGAAATCGGAGAACCGAACATTTATCGAATCACCGTCTACCCTTCCAAGATGGATTGCTTCTTGGGTATTTTGCAGGTTTTTAGATGTTTGGCCACCTTATGTGTTTAAAATAAACACGTGTCTGTATCATCAACTGACTAAAGAACATAGCTTTCTGCTTTCCCTCAAACATGTTGTTTGAACGCCTTTTGTGAGTTCTTGAACCAGGTGGTAGTTTCAAGCCATCTGAAAAAGTCTACTCCTCAAATTCATCAAATTACATCACCTTCAACCCCCAACAGGGCTGCAATATTTCACAAAGAAACCATCAGCTACCGGAAGCTTGATACATCATTAAAACATGTTTCATTCATGTTTCACCATTTCATCTAAGTGCTTGTTTGAAGCCTTTTTGGGTGGACTCTCTTTATTCTCTCGTCGTCACTTGGACCTCATGAAACATCTTTGAGCCACTGTGAGCGACGTGACGTGTCTGGAAAAATCTGAGGTGGCGATCTTGAAATTGAAGATCTTGGAATCAATTTTCTAAGATGCGCTTGGAAACCTGGGGGTAGCTCCTTTACCCCAGCTCCTTAGCTCCTTTCCAAGCACCAGCTAGTTCATGTTTGCATTTTTTGAATTCATGTTACAATATTCTAGGGTGAAACCATGTTTTGCTTCATGTGTCGGAGTGTAAAAATAGTAGCCTCCCCAAGACTGACATGGCAACTGTGAGGAGGCCCCTCCCCACAAGGAAACTCATCTTCCTACCATCGATTTTCAGGGGAAGCTGTTAGTTTTCGGGGGTGTAATGTGCAAAAAAAAAACTTGAAACTTCAGCATGTTTCCAAGCTCCTAAAATTGCTAAAGAGGGCGAAAACCTCCATCCCTTCCGGAAAAGGAAAACTGGCGAGAAAGGCCGCCGACTGGAGATACAATGGAGATACATGTTGGACAATGTTTTTTCATTGAGGCACGGAACGGACCATGTAATAACAGTTAAAAGTGGTTTATTTTTCCTACAAGGTGGCCCCGGATCCAGGTATAATTAAATGGGGTGAAATAACCCCTATAAGTAGTAGTCATCACCCCCCCCCCCCAAGTGTTTGACATTGGCGAATTTATTTCCTTTTGTAACCTTCAACTAGTTGATTCACTTGGGAACAAATGACATTGAGAATTGGCCATCTGGAGCTAACTGTCAAAGGGATTGTTTCATGTCGGAAATTCCTGTAACATGGGCCATCAAACGTGTTTGAAGGTCGACTTAGATTTGCGTCTTTTGGGTCGGAAACAAAAAATCCAAACACAAAAATCCTACCAAAAAGGTCATGAGCCATTTTAGTATCATAGCAAATCATCAACACCAAACAAATCCCAAAAAAAACACTCACCCACCGTTTGGGTTATAACAAACCCCCAAGAGAAACACCCCTGGTAACAATGTCCGTTTCCAGGGTCTGGGCTTGCTGAACCAGGATGAAAAGATGAAGCCATGGCAGATATGACCTCTGGGCCGGAAAATTCTCCCCGTTTTCCGTGAAAGTTTTCCAGGGTTTTTGCAAGACACCTACTAATTAGTCAATTTTGTACCTAGAAATTCAGCTTGGGGAATGATACCACACATAATATATAATACTGTATATATATATATGGGATATGATTGGTTCATGGATTCTTGGATATTAGTAAACAAAATGTTGTTTTTTTGAATACTGATTGTGTTCAGAATTCCGGTCTTATTTTTTTGAATAGCTAAGCTTGTTTTGGTGAATAGCTATGGATCAACGTATTACGGATCCCCCTACACAAAGAACCCTTGAAACGGGTCACGTCTTCACCATCCCACAAGGCCACTAAGGAATTGCCAGGTGTAGGTTTTCCTTACCTACATCTACCATTAAAACACATCAAGCAAATGTGGGTAAATAGATACTATAGGATCACAAATGGTTTTACCCAAATTCAGTTTGCCCTTCTTAGATTTGCTTCTTCGAAAAACATATTCCTCCAAAATTCTGGCTGTGAAAAATGTTGATTTACCATCGTAGAATCCGCAAAACAATCACAAAAAGAGCACACACACGCCTTTTTTTTTGGATGTCCTTAACTAGTTGGTGGTTTCAACCCATTTGAAAAATATTATATAGTCATATTCAGATCATTTCCCCAGGGATCGGGGTGAAAATAAGTAATCTTTGAAACCACCACCTAGTTAACATTTCATCCACCCTTAGAAACAACGATCGTTGACCTCGAAAATGGTCTCATCTCTTTTCAGCAAAATCCCAAGATTTTGTAATTTTTAGGTGACAAAATTTGGTTCGATAGAAACATCCATTGATATACCTGAAAACATATAGGAAAGCAAAAGTAGCATTTCTTTTCTTTTTCAAAGGCAACTGGATCGTTTTTTGTTTTAAGGGGTTTCAGGTTGAGGGTAAAATCACGTAATAGCAACGGCTGTTTTCCAGGAGGGGTTGAAACGAAAACATAAGCCAACTCCTCCTAATTCTATGATGATGTTGAAGGTAAAAAAAGACCCCTCCGGCATTTATGAAAGAAGATATAGGTCGCTTAAACCTTGGAAAGAAAAAAACGATAATACATCAAACACACTGGAAGTCAACCAAACAAGTCGTGGCTGGTCTTTAGGATGATCCATGGGTCGCAAGGATTCCCGATCCTACTGGGCAAGTCGTTTGCTCGACTTGGACTTCCTGGGTCTCCGGGAAGTCAAAAAGGTCCAAAAACTGGGATCGTGAAACTTGTGTCATGAGAACCAGGGAAAATGTCCTGAAAATCTACCACCAATTTCCTACCTCATGGATTCATGTATGGTATGTTTGCCTACATTTCGTTGATTTTTATGGTGAATTAATAGGTAAATATACCGTACTTTTCGTCCCATGGACCCGTCATTGAAAGGTGAGGAAATAAATCAACCTTCAAGTCCCCGGGCCTCCACATGGCAACCATGGCGTCTCATGGACGGAACGGCATGGACCGCGGCAGAGTGGGAGTCGTTTTGTTTTTTGGGGGCAAGTGTGCACACCTACCCCGAAAACAGCCCGTGCTGTTATTTTTACCCTCAACCTGAAACCCCTAAAACCAGCAATCCAGTTGCCTAAAAGAATTGTACACTATGTTTTCCAGGCATCTTTTTTTTGCCTGAAAAGGTCAAAAACTCTTCAAACAATCTAAGTATAGACTGACAGTACTTGGATGTCCCAGGAAGTTTTTTCTGTTTAGGATCAGTGAGGTATAACCCTAATATATGCCATTTATAAGTAGGTTATAGCCCATTTACTACTAACCATTTACTAAATTCTGGGACATCGTAGTATCCTATTGGTATTGTGGAAAAAAAGGATTCTGATGTTCGTATCATAAAGGTGGGAGGTTCTTCCTCTTCAGTTTCCATGATCCTCCATCAAATTGTGCAGTCAAGTGCACAAAAGGGTTTCCAACTAGTTGAAAAACATACATTTTAGCATACTCGTCAAACTGGGTTCTTTATCCCAAAGTCTGTGGGTGAAAACACCAAACATTTGAAACAACAACCTAGTCAATGGTTGTTTCGTAGTTGCAGTTCTTGGTGGAGCCTATCCCAGGAATTCCATGGACTTCCCTCAATGTAAAGAATTCTCACCTGGGGATATAGAAATAAACGGCTCAAGCAGGAAGTTCCACGGCAAGTCGTTTCATCGGCCACAATTTGCAAATGAATTCCCATTTCATCCCGTTTCTATGTTGACTCAGTGGTGATTGTCTGTGCGGAAATCCAAGTGTCTGTGTATAGACGCGTGTATCAATACGGCGCCACAAAAAAAAGGTTGTCGCTCAGTCAATATACATCTGAAATTTGCACATCAAACAAACAGTAGCATCAGTAGCGCTTGCAACAAACAAGCGAACGTTTTAGAAAAACAAAGCATTTCGTGAAGAAGAACATCCATCTGTCGGAATAACCACATTGTTTCTCACTTTCTTCAGGAACAACTTGTTGAGCTGCAAACAACTACAAACATGCATGGTGTCACCCAGCATCTAGTCCACCTCGGCCGGGGGGATTTTTTTGTCTATCAAATGATGCTCCCAAGGGAAAGGTATGATGATGCATGCTTATGAACTGGAAGGGTTTGGTCTGCAGTGTGGTTGTTCATGGTTGTTCAACAAACATACCACCGCGTTGAACAAATTGGATCACTGACTGTCCTCCTTTTTGAGGATAGTAACTATGTCTAGCCGGGAAAGTAGCCATGAATACAATGAAGATTCCTTTGGAAGTCGTTTCTAGGGGTGGTTTTCTCTCGCACCATGGCGCCTGCGCTGGAAAGTTGCCACCTAAAAGTAATGCGTATCCAACTTTTATGCTCTTTCTCTGGCGAATCAGCCAGTTCTGACCCTGATATTGAGAGTTTTTGAAAAAATGTCACACGAAATGCTCAAAGTTGATGTAGTTGAGCCAGTGTCCAGCCGTGACCTTTTGAACTTCATAAAGATAAACTCTGGGACAAATGCTAGGACAAATTTCGGTGGGGGCATTGGACATATCAGATCATATCAGTAAATGATACAGGACTTTCAGTCTCCAAAAACATGCTATCAAATGGAAGGTCTTTTGTTCGTACAACCAGTGGTTTCACCACAACTGGGATGAGACGTATTTCATACCTGAGAGGTTTGGGGGTCGAATTTTTGCGATCTTATTCGTGGCGTCAACCTACCACCCCCGGCCACGTACCCCCGCCCCCAGAAGTAAAGGTCTTATTAAGGGCTTATTAACCATTGGTTTCCTTTAATAAGGCCTTATCAAACCCTTATTTCTGAGGGGGATACATTAAGGGGGGGCCTGGTTGACCAGCCATACTACATGTGGCGAACATCTCCTTCGAAGGGTTCTCAAAACTACTTCAAGTCACCTAAGGATTCCCTAGTCACAACTCTTTGGTCGCAACCTTTACCGATGTATCGGGTCAAGAAAAAAACACTCCAGCGAACAGGGCTGGAAGTGGAGAAAATGCAACGTTTTGTGGATTTGGTCCATCTTTTGGGTCAAAAGGAAACAAGAAACCCCTGGTTGGTGGTTGAACCAACCCATCAAAAAAATAGTAGTCAAATTGGAAATCTTGCCCAAATGTTAGGGTGAACATCAAAATTATTTGAAACCACCACCTAGAACCCCTTGAGTCCTGGTCTTTGTTCCACCTTTTCTTATTTCAAAATCCTTTGTTGATATCTAGTGGCTACCATTTGCGGAAGGCTGCTCGTCAAGTTTCCGTTGGAAAACACCCATGTTTTACAAACCTAGTCAAAACGACTAAAAACATCTCCAAATGTACGCGTAGTAGCTGGCAAAAAACATCCAAGCCAAATAAATAGGCGGATAGTCGCTTCAGAATTGAACCGTCTTATGTAATGCTACTCTTTATGCTTCAGAAATCCGTCGATCACTACCTGATGTATGAACCCCAAATTAAAAACCGTGATATTGTCCATGTCAACGGGTGATCGCCGGATTTCTGAACCATCAACAGTACGGCCAATTCAAACGATGTCACTAAGCTGAATTCGTCGAATTTTTCCGAGGCAACAGCCCATCATATATATCCCATGATGGATCCATGGGACGAATGGTATATTTGCCTACATGAATGATTGATTTTTAATGGTAAATGTAGGTATAAATATACAAGTCTCATGGATCCTATGGGTATTGGGAGATCTTGGGATATCTTGGGTGAGGTCGGCATTCCATTTGCCCATTTCGATCGCGACCAGAATCAACAAGTCCCTTTTTGTTAGTGTGGAATGTTTGTCTCAAAATTAGGGAACCTCCCTCCTTTGCCCCACATCTCCCAGAGAAAATGCATAATAGATATAGAAAATATGCCCCTAAACATAAATAATCAACCTTCATCTAGTTCTTCGAGTCCAATACAAGTTGATTCTTTACATAGGGGTCCAACATACAGATTTCCTTGTCAGTCAAAATGCGCTGCCAATTCCTCCTCTAACCAAGGCCACCCCCGCCTTGTGAAGTCCGCGCCGAGGCCTTGTCCGGTGCCGCCAGCCGGCCACTTTGGTTGTTTCACCTTGGGATGACCTGTTACCTTCCATGAAACAATGGTTGGTTTATACGGGAGGGGATCCTTGGCTTATTATTAAACCTTATTTTCACCAAGTGGGTAGTAGTGAAATCCTCTAGATAAAACTCAATAACTTGTTTTTTCTCCATTCCTCAAGTGAAACTTGTAGGGTTGACATTATCGTGACTATACACCGAATTTCTTGTTAACATGTTTTTTTTGGTGCAAGAACATGCACTACCTGGAAAGATGTTGCAGGTTATCTACTCAAACTATCTGGGCAAATTGGCAAAATGGTCGTACAATTACTAAACCCGAACGGGTTTTTTAGGGCATTTTGGGGACAACCAACCCTTTCTTTTCAGCACCATTTGGGGGAATTCCCAACCAGCTGTTTGCTCCCTCGAACTTGCCCTGACCTATGGTAGTCGACAGCAAATCTCTACCGTTGCGAGGAATATGTCTGGAGGTCACCATTGAGGTGGCCTAGTAGGATATTGTTAACGATCCAGGCCAAGGGCTTATGTTTTAAGTCCCAAGCAAATAAAATAACGAAGTGAATATTCAAAGTGGGCCCTGGATCCAGTTATATACATTAGTGGAGCTAGGGAGCTCCTATAAGTAGGGTGAAATAACTCCACTTACCCACTGATTTTTGGCCATTTATAGTGCTTACAACCTGGATCCGGGGCCCATCTTGTTGGTGCGTCCATAGGGTGGCACTCAACTCTTCTATTGCATGGAATTCCAAAAAATTCCTGACCTGCCTGCCAAAATGATTCACAATCTGCAACATGCAAAGGAAACCACGGTACTACAACAACAACAAAAGATACCCAATTTTGTAGTTTTCTTTTCAATAGATCTCTTCAAAATGCAACCCTTCTAGGTCAATTTGAAATGATGCCGCTTTTAATCTTCCACCCAAATCTTACCAGTACCTTCCAAATTTGTTTTTAACACCAACCAACTTTTGCTTGGTGAAATTCTCATTGGATTGATTTCTTGGCGTCTTTCTGTTTCCCCCGGCACACCAACAACAAAACAAAACAACAACCACATCCACAACACTGGCAGCAGAAGAACTGGGGTTCCCCAACCGGCTCGGAGGGTACTGAGGTAACAGGACGTGCCTCTGGAGATTGGCTTTTTGTTTAAGAGAACCCCAACATACCCCTGCTTCGCATACCCTAGGCATCCTCGTTCACCCCCAAATGAACGGATTTTTCAAAAAAAAGTGTTGGTTTAGGGTCTGGGGTATGTTCTAGGGGTATGTTGGAAAATTCTTTGTCTTTGTCGAGGTCCCATGAAAGTGGGGAGATGTGTTATGGAGTGGTTTCTAAACCATACATTATACATGTATACATATGATAGTCATATCTTTTGCTGTATCCGTAGCTCAAGATGATGCCAGTGGATTCAAGATTAAGAAGGGACACCCCCAGACAAAAAATACAATAACAATTATGATTTGACAAACATCTGTCCCCCCAAAAACCCATCTCGTCTGACTTACCCTCAGGAAAAAGACAAACATGCAAACAAGCAACCTTCCGACCCGTTACCACTTGAAGATGTATACATTTTCCATGATAATATTTCCATGCAATTTTTCGAAAACGTGACTAGTTGGTGGTTGAACCAACCCCTTTGAAAAATATGTAAATATGTTCGTCAAAATGGGTTCATCTTCCCCAAGGAATCGGGGTGAACATAAAACATATTTGACTTGCCACCACCTATGATGAGGGTGATTTAACCATCGTCATTTTACCATCCTGTGCCCCGGCCAACCACCTGGCGCGAGCGGCTGCGATCCAAACGTTTCACCTCGGTTTCGGACGAGAGGAAACCGCCAGGTGGTCCGGAGATTTCCTTTGTTGAGACAATCATCGTTGTTGCGATCCTTGATGTAAAAAAAAACTGTCATGAATCTTCACGGTTCCTTTTTGAAGAATTGATCCTACTGTTGATGGTTCAGAAATCTGGCCAACCAGTTGAGGTTGGTATTTTATCCCATTATTTACAGGGTTTTATACATGCTTTCGGTGGTTGGCCTTGGGATCTCTGAACCATCAACAGTATGTGTACCTATCATCAGCTTCATCAGTTTCATCAAGAAACACCGAGTCGATAAGGGAAACAACACATCTTTCAACAAGCCCTGACATCCCTGAAGGAAAAACAACCCAAATCTGTCCAGCCATTTCCCACATGTTCATGTGGCCATTTTTGACAAACAAATACCTGGCAAACAGCCGTTGGCATGCTGTACATTTTCCATAAACTTTATCCTTAAAAATAGCCATCCAGTTGCCTAACAAACATGACTACTTTCCTATGTCTCTCCATGTATCTTTTCTTTCGGAAAGATCACAAACTCTTCAAAACATCACACATTTGTGAACTGAGCAGTGGTATAAAACCTGTCAGCAAATGGAAACTTGGTGGTTAAATAAGTGAATATTCCCTACATTAAAATTTAATAGGTAAATATTCCCTACCTGGAACTCCAAACAACCGTTTTTTTTTAATGGTTGTTTCGAATAGGATGATTCCAAATCATTACGTAAAAATGGGTTGGTTTGGAGTTCCAGGTAGGTAAATCTTCTCTACACATATGGCATATCTAAAGGTGTTGAGGAATCTCAGCTTTCCCAAATCTCAGAGCAGCACAGCTCGAATCACCGCATCCAGAGTTTGAGTTGTACCTGCCGTGAAAACATAGCCATGGGCCCCCAAGGAGCCGATAAAAATTCCCTATTGAAGATGGGGATTTTGCAGGTAGTTATGTATAGTTGTGCTAGTTTACCTGATCATTTGCAGATTGTATACCTACCCTCCCTGAAAGTAACAGCAAGTTTGCCCCTGAAAATTGATGGTTGGAATGCGATCCGGCTTCCTTCTGGGGCCCTTTGAAGGCCTATTTTCAGGGGCTTAAGCTGTTAGTTCTACCAGTATGGGAGGGTAAGCCGCAGAGATTCATTGATGGTCTGTTGGTATAGAAAATCGGGGGATCACCACAGAAAAGGACGTATTTTGAAGCACATTGTCAATAGTGGGGATGATCTTTACTACCTTCACAACAAAAAACAACAACAAATACATACAAATTACATACAACTACTACAAACTTGCTGCAAAATCAAAAAAAACAAGGGAGTAAATTACAAGTATGTGATATGAATTACACGAATATGAATAAACATGAAACGAAGAAGTCAGCCAAACATCGACCTCCTTCGTACAGATTGTCATCTCGTTGTGAATTAAAGAAGTCCCTGGGCCTATCAAGAGATTACCACCCTAAACCGGATCCATCTGAGAGTTCAAAAACAGCAGAATGTTCCTGATTCCTGAAGCTCCCTGAAAAGTAACGAATGTCACCTGAAAAGGGACCATGGAAAATAGGAAAATCGTGTTCCAACCATCATTTTTCAGGGGATATGTGAGTTTTCGGAGAAGTAAATTTCAAGCATTTCATTTGAAACATCTTCCAAAAATCGACTTGTGACACCACCATTGAATTTTCTAAACTTCATCCTAGATTTCATTTCAACTTCAGTGTAAAACTTCCACCAAAATTCATAAACATGGATAAAGTGTACATAAATTACCAACCTGAATTCAGATTACTTTGGAAGGCTCCCTCTTACAAATTCATCCAAATTTGCAAGGGCCCTGCTCTGGTGAGGTGGTGAAATCGTTCAAACTTTTGTCATCTTTAATCACCACCATCACAAGTTGGTGGTTTCAAGTTTCAACCCATCTGAAAAATATCAATCAAATTGGAAATATTGCCCAAATAATAGGGGTGAAAATTCCAAAAATATTTGAAACCACCACCTAGATCACCAATAAATAACAGCATGGAGATGTTTCAAACAAGTCACCTTCATCAAAGCTTCACCAAAAAGGTCAAGTTTAGAAAGGTCATCTTACAATGAATCACATTCCCCTTCTGTAATTGTTGGGGTATTTGCCGGCTTTTCTTTTCTTCAGTACACGAACGAACAAACTCAATGAGGAACAATGAGGAGGTCTTGAATCACCAAATCCTACCAGTTGGTGGTTGAACCATCCCATTTGAAAAATACGCGCAAGTCAAATTGGATCATTTCTGCAGGAATCGGGTTGAAAACAAAAAGAAATTGAAACCACTACCTAGATAAATGTGATTTATCATAGTACAAGGACCCCCCCCAAAAAAAAAACAACATACAAATCCCAGATTTTGAGGGGTCTTGAATCACCAAATCGTACTCTTGGTGGTTGAGCGGGGTTCCAGCATGTTTCAGTTCCAACCGCGCACGCTGCTGCTGTTCGCTGAGGCTTGCGATAGCCCGGCCATGGCGTGCGGTGTTGTCCTTGGTCGGATTTATGGATTTGCTACCAAAAACTGGGAGACATCTGTCCTGTCCGTGAGGTCCTTTGAAATACCCTCCAGAGAACTAACATATCCCACCTTGGGAAAAGGAAAATCATCTTCAAAATGCCATTTCTGGGGGATATGTGAGTTCCCTGGAGGGTAATCTTTCAAGGTCCGGGTAGATATTTAAAAGAGTGTCACTGGGATTCATGATATCATTCCATCCCCTTCTACGCCTCCTGAATAGGAGTTTCCTAAATTTCACAGACCATTCACGAGAAATTTCACAGACAATTCCAACCATCAACATGGTCAGAGAAATTCAAAAGGCCTCCCAAAAGAAAATCCTCAGAAAATCAACAACTCCAATGGCCATTTTACAAATCCCCCAAGCAGTTGCGACTCATTTACTAAGGAACATGACCATCAATGGCTCAAATTGGCTCCTCACTAACCTTCGCACCCAGCGAAATATCCAAGTTTCAGAGACACCCGCTAAGGAAAGATCCAGTTCAGAGGTGCCTTATTAGCGGCGCATCGTGCGGGCACTTATCCCCAAAAGTCATAGCAACCAACACCACGTTCTGCTGACAGTAACCGGTTGATGCTGGCGAAGAAATCCACGAGTATATATATATATAGGATTTACAACTGTAAAATTATGCATCTTTATTTGGATGGTTGTCTAAAATTTCTGAAGCATCAACAGTAGTTTAGGTAGTTTATCGCCATGAATTTAACACTTAGTTTTATACACATCATGAGTAAAGTGCGAATTTTGAGCCAACGTTCAGCCATCAACACTAAGGGCAGTTTGTCTGCCCTTGTGTTAACTGGCTGAGATTCCTTGGCTTACCACTACACAACATGGGCGAAAAACCCATGGAAGAAAACACGCTGCGAACAGCCATACGTGGTGCTTGAGAGCTAGGGGATATTGTGATGGGGGGGGCTCTGAGGACATTTCAATGACGTCAGGTGTCACCCCGCAACAAGGGACCATCTTAAAAGGAAATATCATCGAACCCAACCATCAACCTTCAGGGCACATGTTGGTTTTGAGGGGGGTACATCGGCACGTTACAAATTTCACAACAATTGTAATGACATCCACACTCATCCATTGAAATCCATGCCCCCAAACAATCCAACAATATTGTTGATGGCCACAATCCTGCACCAGCGGCTCTGGTGAATATCTCAAGAATTGCAATGTTTGATCCAGGTAGACTTGATGTATTTCTTCATCAACCATTGTCATCACACATGGCGCCCTTCATCCCAATGAAGTGTATTCACTTCACCATTTTCCTCGCATCTCGGTGGCCCAACGGTCAACGACTTCGCCAATCACCTGCTGGTTGACAACTGAAAACTCTGTAGACTCTGTACACTTGGGATGTTTTTGAGTGAGCAATGAAAAAACATTTTTTTTTTTTTTTCGGGTATATAGGGGATGATGATACTACCCAGTTGTGTGGGGACTGTAGTAAACCATTGTAAGGATCCCTATTGAACAACCAGGGAAAGTAAGATGGTATTTTTGGTGACTCAAGTGGGAATGCCAACACTACCAAAACTCAACTGGTGACCGCCAGTATGGCTGAAAAGTTGGCAGTTTTTCAATTTTCCACAAGATTTGAAAATAATTGACCCCTAGGTCCGGCTGATGGGTCAATTGGTCACCCACGAAAGGAACTTTAAAACAATGATGCTCAGCAAAGAATTCATCTTTCGGCTTGGAATTTATTTCGTAATTTGTTGGGGGATTATTCTACGATTCTCCCCAAACCCAGTCCAAGTCCAAGTCAACCAAACGGCTTGCCCATTGGTACAAGGTGAGAAAATAACTCCAGGCAAACCCATGGGTTTTTTCGGCCATTTATTGGGGTAATAAATGTTATAATGATAACTCCATGTATAACTGCTACTTAGGGGCCCACCTTGTATGGATTGGGAATCCTTTACATGGATGATCCACCAGACCTGCAACCCTTCGCGCAACTCAAGGCATTGAAGTAAGGCTTCACGATGCTCCAGCAACTCCTGTGAGCTGCTGCAGTTGGGTTCTGTTAATCCATCTCGGTGGTGGTTGAACCAACCCAATTTGAAAAAATAGGCTCGTCAACATGGGAATCTTCCCCAAGGTTCGGGATTAAAAAACAAACATCTTTGAAACGACCACCCAGCTATATTATTTGAAATGATTTGTGGCGGGTTCTGGTAAGCAGCAGCAGTAGTCGTCGTCGTTGTTGTCTTTGGTGCTCGTCATTTTTGCAGTTGTTGTTGCTGCTGTTGTTAGTCGTTGCCTCTTAGCAAACCTTTTTCCCCCGCCAAAGTTGCTGTTGTTGTTGTTGTTGTTGTTGTTGTTGTTGTTGTTGTTGGTGTTGGTGCCCGTCCTCCAACTACATCCAATTACCCTGTTGAATTGATCACTCCAAATGGTCAGGTCCATTCCCAGCATTCACCCCCTCAGTTTGGAGGAGTTTGACAAAAAGCAAAAGATGCCTAGAAAAAAAATCCACAACATATCCCAAATGCTTCCTGGGACGGAAATATGTACATACATTTCCCCTTGTTCATGTGGCCATTTTTCACCTACTGTAGGCAGATATTCCATACATTGGAGCATCTGGGTGAACGTGTTTTTCATGGATTTATGGTCCCACGAACAGTGGAATTCGAAGATTGAGCCTTCATAAAGCTTGAAGAGATCCTTTTCTTGACTGTTGGTGGGATAGGGCTATGAGACCCACAGTATGTGTCTGTGTACTGTTGATTCACAAAAATCTTGTACAAGTTGATAGGTCGTCCATCAACACAACCCTTGCTGTTTCTTCAAGAGAATCTCAAATCACAAATCACCTGTGTGGACATCTAACAACCTAGACTAATCAGGAAAACCACCACCCTTCCCAGCACGGGGCGTGTCCATCACATTCTCGCGTACCTCACACTCCAGCTTTTGCTCACCCCCGAAAACCAACATCAAACAAACTCAAAAAGTGAAGGTTTGGTTCAAATGAGCCACGAAAAAAACCCTCCTACTTACAAATATAGGTTGGTTAATAGGGATCCTTACTTCATGGTTTATCATAATACCCACATAACTGGGTAGTATAATCCCCTACCTAAACAATCAGTGTTTTTGCATTGCTCCTGTTCAAAGGTGCAATCTTCACATTTTTTTTGGTGTTTTTGTTACAGAGGTGTACGTACCCACGATGCTTGGAAAAATCAGTGCTTGGTTTACCTCAAAAATGGCGACAATTTTCTGGAGACTTTCTTCACACGCTTGACTTAAGCTCAAACTAAACCCTTGATTTCAAATGTGCGACGCAAAAAAAAAGGACATGAAACAACATGGGTCCTGCCTAAACACAGGAAAACCAGTGGAAATCGTGAAGGTTTCTGGAAAGCGATTGGGAGCGGCCGCGGTGTCCCATGGTCATGAAACCCAAAGAAGGCAGTCTGCCTGCATGTTGGTGAACAGCCATGGGCCTTTTCCATTCTCACCAAGTACTTGCATATGAAACGAACTGACACAAAAAATACATTCCAAACCAGAAACAGAGATTCAATCTATCTGTAAAACGATGAATTCCAAGCCAATAAAAATAAGATAGAAGGTTTTCCTCGTGGCCTTAAATCTAGGCGCCATACAAATCTTGGTTTGATTGTAAAGTCAAGGTACATTAACTATGCAGAAAGGTCTCCTCCTACATTTCTGCGTGGCACTTAGAGATTTATCATGCTGGGAAACAACCACCTGGGATGTACAAAACCCCTAAAATCATATTAACCATATAAATTCAGGGAGGCTAACCGTCCCTGTTGCACCCAACCAACCGCCCTTCCAAAACAACCACCCGCAAACCTCGAGACATTGTTCCAAGACTTTGCGGTGCATCAGCAATTCCTGGGGAAGTGGTAAGTGGTCGTCCCCGCGGCAAAGGTTGGGACCGTTGGGACCTTGAGCCTCCTAAAACTTGGGAAAATTAATGGGCTCAAACATAACTCCCACTGTGCAGGGGTGAAACAAAAAAAATCCCCTTGTTACCCATTTACAACAAGGCCTGTTTTAAAATCTTTTTGAAATAGAGAAATTATAGAAATCCATCTATAACATTCTATAACTAGTAATTGGAGGGTCATCCCATGACGGAGGGATACGTGGCTAATTTTCCCGGATCGGATTGTGGGACCCGTTCCCAATGGCCGAAATTTATGGCTTATAAACAGGGGTGATCCGATCACCACTTACAAGTCCTGGGATGATCCTCCAAATAGGTGTTTTTTCGACCAACCATTTCTTGTTAATTTGCCTAGAATTCCTAGAACCCGAATGAAGATTTTTGTTTGGGTGGATTCCCTTACTAAACCACCTCTGGGGGCGGTGTTTGACCAGCCATTTGAAAAAAATACTTGCGTTCTCTCAAATTATGGATCATCAACCCGAGGTTTTTTGGGTAAAGATTTCTTTCAAAAAATCTTTGAAGCTTCACCGCCGAGATCTTGATACAGTAGAAACTGAAACATGGATCTGCCTAGAATAGTGAATCAACATAACCACCAACTATTCTTTGATGGTTTAAACTGGGAAGTACTGAAAAGAAAACATATCCCTCTATCCGCTTTGATGGGATTGTAGTACATGTCTGGGTAAACTTTAATCATTTTACCATCCCAGGTATCAAAAACACATTTCAGTACTAGAGAGTCGAATAACAGCATTTTTTGAATGGACGATTTCATGACATAAGGGAATTATATCACCCCCTTATGTCCAACCCCTAACTATTGGGGTAAACTGATCACTGCTTCAAGGGTGCCATGGGAATTGACATATTTCAATTAGGGGAGATCTCACTTTCATATCAAAACATTATCAAAACATTAGGGCTTCTCTTGATTCCTTGTTTCACTCATTCCTTTTTCTTTCCTTTTGTTTGTAAATCCCCCCGCCTACCTACATTATAAGCACGACTTTATTTCCTCTCAAGGTAAAAATCATGACTTTTAATCATCAACTCATCCTTTCTCAACACCCCAAACACCCAGCTTTGTTTTTTTGTTGCCGCGAAAAAAAACGATCCGACACGCTCCTGTGTCAATTTGCTCACCTCCTCTCGTAGCAAGGATACCTGGCAAATGTGTGTTTTTTTCAGATTGATGCACAACATCTTCGCACTACTTAGAGGTTCAGGATACTTATTAAGTGGATAGTAACCAGGGTTATAACCCCTATAAGTGGGTTATATGTCCCCTAACCAGGGTTATGAACCTATATATATAGCCAGTTACTAAGTATCCTGAACCTCTAAGTAGAGTTTCCAAATTGAGAGCTGTAACAGAAATCCAACTGCTTGTAGCAATTATTCGGACAAATTATCCATCTTGGATAAAGGCAACTGAATTGAGCAACAAGAAACGTATATGAACAGCTCAGTGTAAAAGTCACATTGCCTTTCCACCGTAGGGTTAGCATGATATGGAGGGTTAGCATTCTTTCTGATGTGAGTTCCAACCGTTTTGGAATATCTCAAAGCTCCTCGTTTGGATGAACCAAGGGGTACCCAGCGATCCAACTTTCAAACCCTTGAGCTGGGATTTGCGAAAAATTAAGATGCGAAAGGAAAAAGTATTTAAAACAACTGCCTGAAAAACAAATCCAAGTCTGTTTTCACATTAGATACCTGAGATACCCCAAAGAATCATTTTTGAAAAACTCGCTTTTCCAAGGCCTTTCATCACATCAATGCACATCAATATCCATTTCGTCAAAACTTCCATACAAGGTAAGACTGAATCGACCTTTTGACTGACACCCAACTTTTAATGGCTGTTCCTGGCTTTCCTAGCAAAGACTCCCCCACCAAAGGGGGGTTTCACTACAGGAAATAAAGCGCCCTATTTAAGGGAAAACGCTGGTAATTGGGAGGGCAATGAAACTTAAGAATCAGTCGCAAGCCCCAAAACATCCTTTGATCTAGGTAAAATGGTGTCAAAAAGGAAGCGACTTCCATTAATTCTTGATTGATACAAGGTACAGTAGGGGTTTCTACATTTGGATTTCTACCCATACAAGCTGTAGCTAACTCACCTACCATGTTGTTACTTTGGATGTGCGTGTAACGCTCCCCCCCTTTGAAACTGAAACAATTCACACAAATCATGAGGAGTGAATGGAAACACCTTGGGAACAAACCTCCCTCTCCCAGTGAATGGATAACTCGAAGTTGTGACCTCATCTGCTCCGTTGATAGCGTCGACCTCCACAAGGAGCTCAGTGTGAAAAAAAACATCCTCTCAAGGTTGGTAGTATATGACACAGTCACCTCATAATCAACGAATCGGTGTCATCACATCTGTACCATCAACGAGAAGAACACGCAAATATTCTTGGACTTTGGACTATGATCATTTATTACCCATAGGATCCATGTAGAGTATATTTGCCTATATTTGCCATAAACATCAAACCAAATGTAGGCCTACGACCATGTGGCACAACCAAAAAAATGTGGTGTGTGAGTCTAGGAGAGTGACTCGTTGCTTCAACTTCGAATGTATTCTGGGCAAATTGTCCCCATAATTCCTAATCCTGACTACCTTGTAACAATTTTGAGGATTCTGTTTTTTTCTTTAGCTCCTCATTTATATAGTAGGAACACCTTGGAACAATTTTGAGGATTCTGGGGTTCCAAATATCATTGGAACATACGACTCATCCCAGGCGGCCTGGAAGTCGCTCCTTCAATATCATACTTACTAGTAGAGGTTCAGGATACTGGATGTAACTGGTTAGTATATAGGTTTATAACCCTAGGATTTGGGGACATATATAACCCACTTATAGAGGTTATAACCCTGGTTACCGGCGGGAAAAGGTTTGGTCGCTATGAATTTGTCCCAGATCTTTTGAAAAATATCTATTGGTGGTGGGTTGAGCCACCCTTCAAATTTGCTGTTTTCGTGTTGAAGAGAGGATCCAGGAAATCTGGATCCAAATTCTGGGCAACAAGAAAAGAGTTGCAATCTTTAAGCATCCTTCAGATCACAAGAACAGGCTCAACCAACAACATCATGAATTTTGTTGTAGCGTAGATGATTTGGATGGTTGCAAAAGGATCTTTTTGTTGAAGCATCTTTCAAAAGTCTCAGATTCTTGAACTTGCTTGCAGGTTGCTTGCAGAAAAAACGTGAGAAGCTCCCCTCTTCATGGCTGGATATCAGCTACAAAGATCTTGATTCTGGTCCTTTCCAAACAAATCTTTAAAGAATCTTCTGTTCGATTCGAAGCTCGAACCTCAAAAGGGCACCAGTGACCCAACAGAAACCAGTCAATTCATAACATTCATCATCCCTTAAATTGCCCCAAATTTTCTGTTTGAACAAAAAAACATCTACCTTCTGGTCCACTAACATAGCTGGAATATCCACATCTTCGATAGGAAATACATCGACTCATTCCAGGTCCATATTCCAGCCAGCTATCTTAGTTTACCAGAGTGTAGCACATTCAACTTTCTTTCTTCCAACCCCAAACGGGGCGCCTCAGCACTTGCCATGTCGGACCCGCCGAAATTCGGACCACCGCCGGCAACCAAGTCCACCAAAGCGACTGAGGAGGCAGCGGCCCTTTCCGAGTAAACCAGGATGCTTGGAATGTCGTAGATTTCTCGGACTTGAAGAAGGATGGAAAAACATTCCTAGTTGGCATGGTGGTTGTTTCCCCAAGCCATCTGAAAAATATCAGTCAAAATTGGATTATTTGCCTATGAAAATAGGGGTGAACATAAAAACATGTTGGAAACCACCACCTAGTTCAGTTGTAGAAACAAGAACTGATTCAAGCCATGACTTGCTTCACTTCATTTTGTGTTGTCGAGTTTGGTAGGCCGGTAACACAACGTAATCAACATCTTCCCCCCCCAAAAAACCTGAAGATATGTTAGCATTAAATCGTACATGGCTTTCATTTTGAGCCACTGATTCAGGGTCATACCAGGGAAGCTTCCTGTCTCCTTTGCCACAGGTAGACTCTTCTCATTCTTTTAATGTCCTTGTCCTGTTGAAGCACCATCCTTTACTTTTGACAGTGGAAAATCAGTTGAAGATCTGCAGATGCGTTTTTCTTCCCATCATTTTTCATTCTTGATTCGCAATCCTCTTCAACCCCTTTCTTGAGCCAGAAATCACAAACGCCGAATGTTGTGGCGTTTTTCTTGGGAACTTGTTCATGTTGAACCCAAACAATTGTACCTAGTGCTTAAAGACAACCTACTTGTAAAGGTGCTGGTTCCGCACATTGGTGCTTCCAACTGGTGAGTGATTTTTTGAAAACACGGAAAAACATCAGTGGTCGACATCCCCAAGGGATACTACGTACATTCCCTGAAACTAACATGGCCCTGGAAAAAAGAAGAGCTCCACAGGAAATCTCATCTTCCGAGCATGGATCTTCAATGCAAACTGTTTGTTTCAGGGAGGGTAGGTGGTGGTTTTTCAATCCATTTGAAAAAATTCAGTCACTGGTCACAGTGGATCATTTCCCAAAGGTTCGAAAAAGTCAGAAACCACCTAGGAAATGAACAAATGCCAGTGTGGAAAAAAAGAGTTCGCACCGTTCATTCTTGGCGGTATGGGGTCATCCATCAGCAAAAAACAGACAGTTTCATCGAATTTGCAGGTGGATGTGTATCAAAAGGTCGTGACACCTTAAAATGTATTGGCATGGTTTCCTACTAAAACTAGTTGGTGGTTTCAACCCATCTAGTCAAAATTGGACCATTTCCCGAAATAGGGGTGAAAATAAACAACATCTGAAACCATCACCTAGAAAATCAATTATTTCCAGAAAAAAAATGGCCCCAAAATGTTCAGGATTCGAAACTAATTGGATTTTACCGGCCCCTAAGCTGACGAGAACGAGATAACATCTTCTATCCCATCAATAAAAAACGGAATACCCTGGCTGCTTCAACTAGGGAAGATACTACGACCCTTTTGAAAAAAAGATGGGGCTTTGTCGTCAGATTTAAGTTTGAGGGGCGAATCGTCAAACTTTGGGAGTATAATGAAAAATAACAGCATCCCCTGACCTCTATAAAAGCCTCGGACGTCCCTTTACCTCTCATTGGCTGAGGTGGGATGTGTCAAGGGATCTCTGCTCCTCTCGCTTTGCCTGTCACAAAGGTGACCAATTAAGAAAGCCAGATGAGTTGTCACTGGGACGCGCCTGCGCTTTTGCGTCTCATGCAAGGAATTGCGCAAAAGGGGATCCGGTGGTCGTGGCACAGGACCCCGTGATCGTTGCTGGTGCATCCTGTGCGAGGATCTTTGCAAAAGGACTTCCAGAAGTTGTGGCAGAGTACGCCGTTATAGTTATGGTTGCTGCCGCCACCGCCCTGCAAACTCGCACCATCTCAAGGATCGAAGTCACCATCATCGCAACCCATTTCTGAGCAAACAACGAACCTGAAACAGGACGGGTATTTCTCTAGGTGGTTATTGCTTCCCGTTTGAAAAACTATGTTTGTCACACTGAACCAATCTTCTCCCTTATTTTCACTGTGAACATCAAAATCTATAAAGTTGTTTTTTCCTACCAGATAACATCTAATACCCCAAAAGTGTAACGCTTGGCAAATTGACTGACAGAGTATTCACAGGCAACATATGCCCAGCGCTGCCTATCGGTCCAACAACTTTTTTTTGCAGGTTGGGACGTCGAGAAACATCGGTGCTGCCCTCGGCGACTTGCCCTCAGCAAAATTTTGACAAGGGATGAGGACATGATGAGACCACCCCTCCCCAAAAGTATCGTAGCTTGTGTTGAAAATCACAAATTCGAGACGTTTCCAATGATCATTTCATCATTTCCGTATCATTTTCTTATGCCTGCAAGTTAGGATATCATTTTGTTGCTGCGTCTTGAATTTTTTCACACCATTTTAAAGGGTTTATGGTATGTTTTTAACTGAGCTTTCGATGATTCTTTTGACAGGTCCAATTTTCAGAAGCCAGCGGGCCATCTCCTTCTTGGATGTTTTTCTAATGTTGGAGTTGGGGGTTCAGGAAATCTTTGTGTCTTAAGATGAAAAAATCACGCTTTGAAGACTCCGAACCCAGAGTCACGAAGTTTTGGTCCAGATTTGTTTTTTGTCATTTTTTCCCTTTGCTAAATGATGATGCAAGTGTTGGAACTTCAGCTTCAAGATGGTTTTTCTCCCGGGGTGTAATTGCTTGTAGTAATTAACTTTCTGAGCGATATTTCCCATAGGGTCCATGTATGGTATAGTTACCTACATTTACCATAAACATCAACCAAATGTAGGTAAACCTACCATACATGGATCCTATGGTTTTGATCTCATGGGCCAAACACACTTCCGCAATGTGTCGATTTTCTCACTTGTCTTGTTGCTTACCAGATTTGGCTCACTTTCTTTCTCGTTTTTACGTTGAAAAATCTACATTCACCAACATGCAGATATGAAAAACACAGAAACAAAGTAGCAACTTGAAACACCAAGTCTATCACCATCTGCAATTCCGCTTCAGTATATAGTCAACAAAGAACACATTCATATCTTCATCCAAACATGAACCACTCTCGGCGCATTCCAAATATCAAAAATACCAGTATGTTCCGCAAACCGGGGCGACGACATATCGCAAACCATGATGGACGTCATCAGTTCCTAAACATCACAATTAATCGTCTCAGCCACATTAAGACAAACTCGGCAGGTTCTTCATATCATTATTTTTACTTCGTATACATCATCAAAAACATCCACACAATCATAACATGCTGATATTTTCACAATTTATGTGGTGATTCCTTTAATTTGCTACTTCAACACACCTCCAATCTGTCATATTACGTAACCTAACCCAATGACCCCCTGGTTGTGGCTGTTTCCTTCAGATCCAACCCTCCAAAAATCCCAACATCTCAGCCTTCATCCTACGACAGTGAAGCCGAAGGGAAAGGTGGGTTTCGCCTCGGAAATTCTGCATGGGGATTTCCACCGGAACTCTCCATGGGACTCGAAAATTCACCTACATTTTTTGGGTTTAAATTTATGGTAATATACATGGCAAATATTCCAATACATGCAGCATTTGGGGATAAGTAATCTCGTCGTTGAGTAAGGGTAATATAGCTTGGGCTGTTTAGCCAGGAAGTGGCAAGAGTGAGTAGCGAAAAGAGCTGAGTGAGTAGCGATAGTGCATTTTTTTTTGAAAGTTGGATTTTGTAGAGGAAAATAGTCTTCCAACCACTATAAAATCCAACTAAAAAAACAACTTTGTTCCAACCACCTTTTTTTTAAAGGGGATAAATTGTTTTTGGGGGACATATATTTCATGTTTCACGTCCTCCAGAAATGTCACCCCGGTCTTGGCGGTTCCCGACTCACTCGGGCATTGGGCTCTCCGAACCGTGTTGGTTTTTGGCACATTGAGGACCTCATGTGCGCAATGAAACAAATCCTGGTTGTTTAGGGTACAGTATGTAAGGGATTATACTACCCAGCTATATAGGGATTATAACCATATATATATATATACATATATAAGGATCCCCATTAACCAACCAGTATAATGGAAAAGTATGGAGTGCCTTTTTCGTGGCTCATGTCACAAACGTCCGCGGAGTAAGAATCCTTGGAGGATGGGCTCCCAGGACGGACGTAAGTGGTTAGGATTGGTTAGTCCCCATTTATAAGCCATGAAAAGGCCATTTGGAAGGGGTCCCACAGCCCGACCCTTGGGGGACTTACGATCATCATGGGTATTAACCACTTACTAACTGGGATGATCCTTCAAGTGGTTACCATTTTTCAATGCCATTGGTGGAAAAATGCCTTAACATATTGTTCCAACGTGGCAACAAAATCCAACGAAATTTCCTAACAAGAAAAACATGAAACATGAATGTCTATGGGATAGTTTTGGGGACGAAAAACAACATCATCTTGAAACACAGGTATATCAGCAAACAGTTTTCAAAGTTCATCAATCGCTTAAACTATTTAAAGGTCAAGGTCAACTATATACTACGTGCAAATCGTATAGTTTTAAGTACTCACGATATAATTCATGTTTTTGCTCGGGTCGATCAACTCCCACTGATTTCTATGGTAGATGATCATGAACCCCATAGCAGGGGTTTATATACCCAATATATGGCCCTTTCCGAAAACTCCGTGCCCAGCAAAGCGTGTTGCATCAGGGGGTATGATTCGAGGTATGTTTCGGAGGTATGTTTCGGGGGTATGTTTCGGGGTATGTTTCGCCCTCCCTTGTTGATCCGGAGGTATGTTTCGGAGGTATGATTCGCGGGTATGATTTGGGGGCATGATTCGGGGTATGATTCGCGGAAATGCAACATGCATGTGATCATAAATTTTGTATACGCCATTTCTGGAAACACTCATATGATTCCCTGTTGAAGGTGGGATGCACATTCCAAATATAATAGAGCAGCAACTTCTGACCCCTGACACATATCAAATGTGAGGGCTTATCCAAAAATCTTTGGTTTATCTTTGGTACCCTAATTTTTGAAGCAGGGGCTTTCCGAAAGCAACACGACGTAGATTTATATATACATTATTGGGCTGGTTTACCTGAGTTGAAAGTGGGTCTTCTATATGATACATTCCAGGAAACATTGTCGTTTTCCCATGTATGCAATTTGAAAGTCATCTCCTGAACATATTTGGCTGGGACAATCTGTACTACAGGATCTCCATATAAACTCTTGTCTCTCTTCTGGTGAAATCTCCAAGAAACATTTCGAAAGATGGAAGTGCTATGAGGCTATGTTACTAGGCTACGGCTATGCTCGAGTTTTTCCCTTTAGTGGCCTTTGAGTGCAATCAGTGGGGGAGAAATATGGAAGGACAATTCTTGGATGTGCCTCAAAGTTAGATGAACAACCAACCAAAACTAAATCAACCGTGTCAAAAAGGCTACATTTGGAGAATGCCTTCGAGAAATTTATTCCACACAACCTCACATCCCTGAGCCCGACTAGTTGAAACGAAAGTAACTGTTTTCTTTTTAAATGAAGACGTTTTTAATTAATCAAGACGTGTGACTACTGGTAAAAAAAACACTTCCTCAACATATTGGGATGTGTCTCACAAAATTTTCAGAAACCTGAGAAAATTCAATGTTTCATCATGAAGGTAGCAACTCTGACAGCAGGTTTAGGCAGATGTGTTTGTGGCGCACTCAGAGTTTTTCCCTTGACACAGATGCTGATGCTGATCTTTTCTCTGACCTTCGTAGATGCTGATAGACTTTAAGAATCACAGACAAAAAACCCGAGAAAACTCTGGAAAAGTACCCGGTACTCCGTATTTTCTTCCACCCAAAATCAATGATCTTATCATCAAAATCACCCCAAGATACTCATCCACCATAAGCCAAAAACTTCTAGGACCGAACTGTCAGGGGGCCATAAATGGCTCAACAATTTTGCTCTGCACCTTGCCCTTGGGCAACCCGGACCGTCAGATTCACCTGGCCAGGGAGGCTGGGACAACTGGTTGGTGAACAAGAAACCATGGATAACCAGTGAATTAATTCAGATACTTACTAAAACATCTACCAGTGACAAGGAACAGCGAAACAAATAGTGACAACCAGTGAAATTCTACTTAGTGCTGTGTGTGAAGTGATGATCCAGTTGGTGGAAAGTATTAAGAAATAATCCTTTCACCACGCAAATTGAGTAAGCATTAAAAAGATATCCGAAAGCACAACATTGTTTAGGATTCCAAGCACCAAATTTGGGCTGAAGAAATTTTGAGGGCCAAAATAGCATGCGAGAATAATGGTCTTGATTTTACATGTCTTACAAGCGTTGATCACATCAACGAGGCTCATCCATCAAAAAGGTTACAAAAACAATGCCTCTATAGAATGTGACAAGTTTCTTGGTAGCAATGTTGTCAAAATCTCCTTGATGTGTCACACAATCATATTTACTACTGTCAATGGAAGAAACACAGCACCAGTTGATAGGTAGTTTCTTCCATTATTTTAGGGGTTTGTATATCCCAGGTGGTTGGCCTTGGGATGTCTTCCATCATGAGTAGGATGATTTTGGGAAGGTACATCCTTTCAACAAACACCCATGTGCCAAGATGATAATGTTCTAGCCGAAACTTTGGGCATTGTTGTCTCCCTTTTAAAAGGCAGCTGAAAGGAAACACCGGCAGAGACACAAATTGTGATGCCCAAGGGGCTGGATGTTCCGTCCAACTCCAGATGTTTTCTGATCAGACTCTTTGGAAAAGCATAAATGATATACATTATACAGTATCTACTGCAGTACATTAAATATTTTGCACCTACCATTTTGCCAAGTTGTGATGAAATCGACATGTTCATCACTTATCTATTTACAAGGCCATTTATTATTTTGCGGAGTTGTAATCCCCATTAAAAAAACAACTGGATCCGGGGCCCTAAACTATAAATCACCCCCACCGCCACCGCAACTTGGGCGCCCCGCCTTGGGCAAGAAGCGGATGTCCATTTCTTCTAACAACTCAGGTCTCACCTGGATGCTCGGCTCAGTCATGGGCAATTCCTACAGGGCGGCCCGCCCAAGCATTACGTGACCATACCATCCATGGGACGAACCCTTATATTTACCTACATTGAATGGTTGTTTTTTAATGGTAAAATGTAGGGAAATATACCATACATTGACATGGATCCTATGGGTTTTGAATGTTATGACATTCCATGGCATGTTGATTGGTTCATAACGATTCTTAAATTGGCTAATCATAATCCCTAGGTACCCTGGGTAGTATTTCATCCCCTACATAAATAGCCATGGTCAACACTGGTCACTGCTGAATTGGGTTTTCCCGTGGCAAATATCTTGTGAACTCGTCATGAATCCATCAGTCCTACTGATTCCATAAATCATCTTTAAATCAACACATGGCATTTGCAACACCCCTGAAATTTGAGATGGATTCCCAAAATTGCCTTAATTTCTTGAAAGGACATATATACCTCTTCAATCCCTGTGGTTTTGTGGTGTTGATTGGGTTCTGCCCAAACTCTGTAAGTGGAAAATGACTGTTTTTATAGGGTTCCGTTCATCAATATGAACAGATTATAGATTTACCCAACTTAGTTTCCAGGGTTTTGGCAAGCTTCCAGGGGTCCATCTGAAAAATTTCCAGGGCGCACTTCTAACAGCAAGCATTAATAGCATCAACCAACGACGCAAGGCCCAACGAACCGCCGCCTTTGCGTAGTACGCATAAAGTTGACGTGGCGTGGGGGCATCTCGTCCCTGCAAGTACAAGGCGAGGGCCCCCGGATCCACTTGTAAATGGGGTGAACTGGGCCCCCTCTTTGAATGGCCCTTCAAAAATGGGTAACTGGGTTCCTCCTACTCATCGGGGTTATATTAAAAGAAAATCAATGCACTTGGTGAATTTCACAAGGAAAATTCTGAGATAAGATCACCCATGTCTAAATTCCTCCGTTGCAAAACCAATTGGCATCAATTCATTCGCACTCTTTCCCCAGCAACAAGGAACTGGAGTGAATAAAATGTAGCTGATTTCCTGAAACTCTCTGATCTGATGGTTATGTTTTCCAGCAAGTTGCATGATTCATGCATCCATTGCTGCATCCTGTGAGATTAACTCACCCAACTAGGGAAGTTCCCTTAGGGGTAACTACTAGCTGTAGCTACCATGCTTGGTGGAATCCATCCAAAATCTTTATGATTTCCATCCAAAATAGCTCCATGGAGTGAAAATAAATTGGATGCTAGTAGATGGTTTTGTCAATCCTACCAATGGTTTGATAAACCTCAAGATGGAGTGAATAAATTACGGAAATTCTTGAGTCTTGCACCAAACCCATGGGTTGATTGGCCATCTTCATGGCGATTTTCAACCAATCAACCAACCCCACCAACCAATTTTTGCCCCCTCAGATTCATAAGGGTTTATAACAAGGCCTTATTAAGGGAAAGCAAAGGGGAATAAGCCCGAAAAAGGCCTTATCTCCGGGGGGGTACGTTAGAGGGGGTTGGTTGTTGATTCGCCAAAACATCTTGTAAAAGAGATCTATTTTTTTCAATACAAACCTTGACTCAAGGAGGGAAGTTTTTTGACACAACGCACCCCGGGTCACATATATAATTCCCCCACGATTCTCTTCTCTTGCAGTTTTCCTTCAGTTTCCTACTCCCATTTTACCAGAACAAAAGGATATTCAAATGTTCAAGAGAAGACATCAAGTGACTTAGTTGTACATAGACAGGGTGTGACAGGGTTATAGGGTTATATACCACCCTTCATTTGGGAAATGGTTGGGTAACCCTATAACCGTGTCTACATATAGCTGAAGTGAAGAAAACTCTCCCAGTGCAACAATGGTCTGTTGCAAACCTGTCCTGAGCATAAGAGTCATCAGATTTGGGCTCTGGTCCTAGAGTTCTTGGGTAACTCTAAATCCTACCTCTATCAATTGCCCTTGGGAACAAAAAACATCTGAAGTTTTTGTTTTTTTGGGAACATACTTTAATTACGGGAACAAACAACATCAAACAACTAGTAACTCCGGATCTAAAAAGTTTGTTACCCATAGGACCCTTGAGACTGGTATATTTACCTACATTTACCAGAAACATCAATCATTCATGAAGGTAAATATACCATTCCCGCGGATCCTGCGGCTTATTTTTTCTGTTTGCCAACACAAACATCTTTTTCGCTTACGACCGAGGTCCCTCAGCAACCAACCAACCACGGAAACCCACCTCGGGCAAGCGTTCCCATCGATTCCGCACGGGATCGTGGAAGGCACGGACTAAAGGTACCTGGATTCGGTGCTTCCGGTTGCTCAAAGGTGCTAAATTCGTTAACATTTCTAGCACCTTTATGCTCCAATCCCTTCAATCCAGGAGCAGCTTCTTTAGAGACTCCAGGAGCTTCTTTTTTGGGGAAACTTTAATGGGTATCCAGGTATCCATCTTAAATTTCTGAGGTGCCATAGGATGATGAAGGTTGAAGATGTTTCAATTGAACTATCATGTGACGAATGAGACCTTTTGGCACCACCTAGACACAGTCAGAGAGGTAAGGAGGGTTACCCTGAGATGTTGGGGTTACACTGTAACAGCATTGGAACTTTCTTATAAGGCAACCAAGGAAGGGCCTTGTATATATGGATCGTTCCCGACTATAACATTGAGGTTTGGGGGATATTCGATACATATGTGGGAAGACTTGCAATACGCCACAGTGAAATTTACTTAGGCAAGGTGACCGAATGACCTCCTGATTCTTTTCCAGTGTTCAAGTGGTTACATCGTTTTTCCATATGGAAGCGTTCCACCAAACATCATACTTAATATAACAACATTGAAGGCGTTTCTTTGATGCGATTTACACCCTGGAAAATTCACATTTTGAACCCAAAGTCATGGAGGTGGATGGTTGAAATGATCTCCTATAGGTGAATTTTTAGATCCCATGTTCGTTTTCAGGGGAGTATATATACCCTCATCTTCCAAATGCCATGTCAGGATATACCCCCGGAAGTTTAACAGTTCGCCCCTAAAAAATGATGGTTGGAAGACGACTTTCCTATATTGGATTTCGAACGGAATCTTTTCAGAGGCAAACTGTTAAACTTTGGGAGGGTAAGGATTGCTGTCTTTTTTCAGGAACTGTTAAGCCACCTAAGGAGGAGGAGCGAGGTTTGTCCCAGGGCACGCTCTTGTCATTGTGCATGGGATCACAGTAATGAGGTTCGGAGTCAAACCACTCGGGCGCCTCAAAATTCCATGGCGAATTCTTTTGGTGAGATCAACTGAGCCACGAAAAAAACCCTTGTTACTTTCCACTATACTGGTTGGTTAATAGGGATCCTTATAATGGTTTATTCTAATCCCTATATACCAGGTGTTTTTTCGTTGCTCAACTGGTGAAATCTTGGTCTGCTTGGAAAGATGACGCGAAAGATACCCGGAAAATGCACTAATTCGTCCCTTCAAAAGGGACCATTTTCAAAGGGAATTTCATTCTTGTAACCATCTATGTTCATGGGATATGTGTTAGTTTTTAGAGGAATTTCCTTATCTTGATGGTTAATGAATGAGTTTCATGGTAGAAAGCAAAACAACAACAACAACAACAACAACAACAACAACAAGGGAACAGCGCCCCTCGATGGCCGCGCACGTGTGCAAATTTCTTTTGGAGATGATAAATTGCTCTTGGAACTGGCGACCATTGTAAATACCGTGTTTAAATGCAAATATTTTGGTCAAAAGCTTCCGAAAATGTGTTTTTTCGTTTTTATAAAAAAAGTTGTGTTTGATTAAGAAAATATCGTTTTTTTTCTGTTCAATGATCATTGAGAGAAACAACATGATGTAGAAAACAAATATCCAAGATATTGATACAGATCATATCGACACATGTCTACACCGTACAAATGCGAGCGCAACTTACATTTAAGGATTTTCCACTTCTCAACGAGGTGATGTTTATGGTAATTGTGGATGAATATAGTATATACATGGATACGGTTCTGTGACACACAATACTTTTAGATGTTCGATGTTCAGAAAGTCAATTGTCATTCACCTCGAACATTGTTCATTTTGTTCTCAGCAGTGCAANCGGTGCCCTTTTTTTCATCCGTGAAGAGATTGTCCGAGGATCTTGAGGTATTCGGCTCGGGCATGCATTTGCCGGAACTGCCATGACCGAATGTATTTCAACAACTCTGGATTCACTTTGCCTCTTCGCAAAGTTTTTACGGTGGCAGGAATCCATTTCTGCAACCGCTTCCAGCGGCTATCAGCCACCTGTGTGCCTGCAATCTGTTTTTTCGACTTACGTACAAATTCTTGTTTCCTGTGTGAGACTTGTTTCACTTTGAAACCTTTCTGCATTCTTTTCGCAACGGCAGGCCATGCTTTGGCGCCATCACTATATAGAAAGGAATTTTTGTGAACTCGCTCCAACAGTTTTCCAGAAACGATATCTTCTGAACTCTCTTGTGGCGGACGAGAATTTGGCAACATCACTCGAAGAGAACATTCTTCCAAGAGGCATTTTTGGCTCTGCCGTTCAAATGCACCAACAATAGAATAGTGCACGATAAAGTGCTTGGATTTTCGGCACTTTGCCTGGGAGGAAGTATCAACTTGAAACAAACAATTGCAACGGAAAAACTTAAAAGCAACACCAATCCATTTTGATATTATAGAATACAAAACTGCAAGATATATGTGAATATCTTTGAATGGAATTGGGATCATGTAGTGCATACACCATTGTTATATATCTTATATCGACATTGTAACACAGTT
>DF239382.1:64928-216002 GCA_000507305.1 Breviolum minutum Mf 1.05b.01
CAACAACAACAACAACAACAACAACAACAACAACAACAACAACAACAACAACAACAACAACAACAACAACAACAACAACACCAACACCAACACCAACACCAACACCAACACCACCACCACCACCACCACCAACAACAACAACAACAACAACAACAACAACAACAAGAAGAGCAAGAACAAGAACAAGAACAAGAACAAAACAAACAACAACATCATCAACAACAACATCAACAAAAGAAATTCTTTTGGTGTACTGTACTGTTGTTAGATTGAGAATACCCCCAAATGTATCCCAACATCATTTCACCTTCAACCCCCCACCCCCCCGAACAAACAAAAAAAACAACACTTGTTTCATGGCAGTAATTTCCATTGATTCATCATTTCTTATCATTTTCCTATTCTACCCTACACATCCAATTACCTGTTGAGTAGGTGTTTGAACCCCGAAACATCTCCTGAGCTTTGAGGGGGGGGTTCCTTTCACACCGATCCTCGCGATCGGTATGACTACAGGATGGCGACTGGATGTCTAGGGGCTGCTTATCCCACCTTCATTCATCCCCTGACAACACATCCAGTTGCGAATGCCAGTGATGTGAACGACTCCCAGACCCAAGCCTTCACACACAAATAGAAGGTGCCACCTAACACCAGAGCCCTGCGGAAAACCCGCATACAAACGACATGAAACGTCAACAAATCAGGCACTCTTAGGCGCTTGGTGCTGAGAAGATTCATGGGTGAGACTTTTTGATATGATTTGTGGAAGTTTCGAAGCATTTGGGTTTTCCCAACAAACAACATGATGTATTGATGAGATGAATAGTAGTGAAACTCACTACCCGAAACACTCAATGTTTGGTATATGTACTTACCATAAAAATTAACCAAATGTAGGCAAATGTACCATACATTGGGTGTCTGGGTACTGCATTCATATTCCTTTATCTTTATGGATACTATGAATCAGCTGGAGGTTCACTAATCTGGGTGAATTTGATCACAGTTCACCAACTGGTATTTTTTACCCAAAATAGGAGCAGAGCATCTGCCAGTTTTGCGCCATAATTATCATAATCAATATATTATGTATATATATATATATACACTCCCTGGAAGTAAAAAACATATAACCCCTGCACAGTTACCCATCCCCAAAAGGGAAAGGATCGTCTTCCAAGCATCATTTTTGAGTTAGGCGAGTTGTTCAAATTCGTGGGGTTTGAGTGATTGGCAGCTTGGTTGATCCGTCAGGATATATATATATATATGGGGGTTTCCGAAAATAGTGGTACCCTCAAATCATCCATTTTAATAAGGTTTTCCATTATAAACCATCCATTTTGGGGTACCCTTATTTTTGGAAACACCCATATATATAAATATATATACAGGGTAAGAAGGGTCTTCGCAAAGATCTAACCGAGGGGTCAAAGGCTTCGTTTATTTACTCGTTTGCTCAGATTGGTGAGGATTCGGTGTGTTTAAAGATGTTTTAAGACATGACCCAGACCTAATGACATATAAATATCTTGTCCCTAGACATCCAAACACCTTGTTTTGGAGGTATTTGGGCTCAAAAAATCATCCCCAAACAACCTTGTCAGTAGATATTCTTAAACAAAAATTGGATGTCAAGGGTGTGGAATTGTATACAATTACAACTTCAATCACTGCAGAGACCCTTCACAGGGTTTCAACTTGAAGTCAATCCTTGTTTGATGAGCAATTTACACACACAAATCCATTTCCCCTAAATGGTATTGAATCCGATTTGGTAGAAAGTGGACATGTGAAGCATCCCAAATCAATGTTGAAGAACAACAACAAAAAACAAAGAAAAAGAAAGAAGAAGAAGAAAAGAAAGAAGAAGAAGAAGAAGAAGAAGAAGAAGAAGAAGAAGAAGAAGAAGAAGAAAGAACAACAACAACAACAACAACAACAACAACAACAACAACAACAGAATAACAAGAATAGCAAGAACAAGAACAAGAACAAGAACAACAAGAACAACAACAGAAACAAATAAATAAATAAGAACATCAACAAGAAACAAAAACATAAAGAAAAACGATAAGAACATCAACACAAATCAAAGGTTGTGATGTACTGTACAGTACTTTTTTTACTACCAAAAAGATGCCGGATGCCAAACATGCCAAAACTGTGAGTCAAGGTCATATTTAGGGATCCCAAACTCGGCCCCTCAAAAAAAAACGGTTTCAGCCATCATCACAAACTGGTGACGATCGAATCCTCAATAGTGGGGATTTCACATCCCAAAGTACACTACAGCTACTTGGTGGTTTCAACGGTTTCAACCCATTTGAAACACATTAGTCAAAATGGGTTCATCTTCCCCCAAACAGGGGTGAAAATAAAAGCATATTTGAGTTGCCACCACCTAGATAGAAATGGTTGATTTTGATGAATCTCCCAACAAAGACATTTTTGAACATCAACGAATCAACGTCAACCAACCCACACACGTTGATAAGTTTCCCAAAAAAAACACACCAAACAACCAGGCTTTCCCACACAGTCAAGGGCCAAAGGTTGGTGTACAAATGATCCTGCAACTACTTGCCGGTTGCCTTCTTTTTTTGGGGGGGGAGGTGGGAGGAGTTAGCAGTTTAAGAACCGAAAACATGGCAAAACAATGCAAAACAGGTATCCTTAAGTACTCAAGTGATATGTTTCTCAATGTTTCTCAGGTCTTCTTCCTGGATCATGACATTCTTTATGCTTTTTTTTGGTGAAGTGATGTACGTCCATCTTTCACAACATTTTCAGGGGTCATGATATTACTATTCCAAATGATGCACCATTAAGGGGAAAATCCCTCAAAATTAGCATAGATCTGCATTGTTTCTTCCCGCAACATGAGTAATCTAATCATCCAGTTTATTGGGTGGCCATATGTTTTCAAAAAAAACAACTTGACCAACCCCAACACTTCAAATTCCCTCCGACTACTGCTTGCTATGTACACAAGCTACAGAACTGGATTTTGCCCTGGATTGAATCTTTGATATCAACGAAGTGATGATCCTTGAATCAGCTTCCACAAAAGATTCCTTTTGATAAAACCACCCGAAACCCAACATCAACAGTCCGTTTAACTATTCAGCTTTGGTTGACACCTTTGGGAGTCACACCCGGTGACATTTGTAAAAAAGGCACTTCCTTCTTAATTCTTAACATTTTTGGGTGACACATGGGCAACGGCTTCTTTTCAGAGGAACAAAATGAATTCACAACACTTCTAGTTTGCTACTGTTGATGGAAGAAATCCTGCACCAGTTGACATGGTAAATATCCCAGTATTTACAAGGCAATTTTATATACAGATTCTTTTGTCAAAGAAACTCCAAAAACATCCAAAGATCCAAAGAACTGCCAGGTAACATATTCTAGTTGGTGGTTGAACCAACCCATTTGAAAAATATTAGTCAAATTGGGAATCTTTCCCAAATACGGGTGAAAATTAAAAGTTTTTTGAAACCACCACTTAGTCCTGCATCCATTCCCTAAAAGTGTCCCTTTTTGTTTGTGTTTCACGGTTTTCCAGCAGGGCTCCCTTGGCAAGTCATTGCGCTCACCCTTGGCATAGCGCTCGTAGCGTTCCTGGAGATGATAATGATCGGTGTCTAAATCAACTAATGCTTGCTGGGATGTCCATGGTACTTAGTACCTAAGTAGTAAACGGAATATTTCTTCCTCGAAGTAGGCTGTAAGTCGCAGAAATTGGTTATAAAACAACTTGCAAACTTGGTACAAACTTCCATAGACACCATAGACACCACCTTAGTAGTGCTTAGGTTGGTGTAACGTTAAGCCCGGAATGGTGGTTATCTTGACCTGATTGGAAGCTGAATCGAGGTGTTGGTTGATGTATAGGATTTCTACAGGTAGTTGGTCGTTACCATTATTGAAATCATATTCAAACCCTGGGCATGATTCTTCCAAAACCCTCAAACAACGGGACATTCATCGCCAAAAAAGGGGATTCTGAGTGAGCCATTGTTTGGTATGGAACCTAACTTGTCCAACCTCGAAATGTTCATTCGAGAATTCACCAACAAAAAACCGTGGGAATGAAGTATGCCGCATGCCATGAAACAGGTGTCCCTTTTGAAACATGGAAACGGAACGTGTTTTGCTTTTAGTGTTCTCACAAGCTTCTGGGAACTAATAACAAAAAAACACGGTCTGGAGTCTGGAACAGGAAAATCATCTTCCAAATATGTTCCTGGGAGGGGATATGCTGGTTCTCAGCACAGTACCTCACAACTTGCAAACTCATAAACACTCATACATACTCAAAGTGGAAAAACAACTTGGTTGGTGGATGTTGTTTTGGAAAAAATACTCAACAAGTTATTTTCAAACATTGGATCTATGGTTATATTTTCCTATTCTTTCTCTTCCAAAGTTAGGCTTCAAAAAAATATCAACAAAACATCCTACTTGTTTCCGCAATGTTGACTATGACTAGTTGGTGGTTGAACCAACCCATTTGAAAACATGCTCGTCAAATTGGGAATCATTTCCCCAAATAGGGTTGAACATTCCAAACAATACTTGAAGTTTCACCACCTAGAAATCCTATCCTTCTTCATCCCCTCATACTGGGAATGGTATGGGAAGCTTACCACAAGGGGGTCCCCTTATTGGGAGTCCCTAGAATCACCCTTGATGAAATCTTGCAAGCTTTGAACCACAAAACAACCTCCACAGCGAGACCTCAAAGATGCTCCCGGAGACGGACCCCCCCGTCCCCGTCCTTTCGGGCTTGTCGTTCCTCTGGGGTCTCCTCCAAACGCGACAGGAGTCGAGTAGTGAGGTACTCGGAGGATCATCCCAGGACTTGTAAGTGTGTAAGTGGTTAGGATCACCCCCGTTTATAAGCCATGACAAGGCCATTTGGAAGGGTAACATCACCCTGTTTAGGGGACTTAGGATCACCATGGTTATTAACTACCTACTACATGGGATGATCCTCCAAGTACCACCAAAAAACCCTGGACACTTAGGTCGAATTGCTTATCAACACTCAATGGATGGTGCGTGGATTTAGATTTTTGCAAAATGTAAGTGTATGGCATGTGCATTGAATGTAAACAGATATCAACGCACATGCAATAGTATTATGCAATATAATATAGTACATGTTACATATATCATATACATTCGTTCCCTAGAATGGGATGAAATTCGCCTGCTTTAAAGCAAACTCGTAAGACGAGCCGAGGAATCCAACATATTTTGTATTGTACCGCAACCGATTTGAGGACTCTCTTGGACAAGGGCTCATTGCAAAAGAGCAGACCGTCTGTTTCAGAATCAATGATACCATTCAGCCACACTGTATGTTCTAGGATGTCCCAGGAATTCAGTAAATGGTTAGTAACTGGGTTATAACCTACTCGTAAATGGGATATATTAGGGTTATAACGTATAACCCATTTACTAACCCTTTACTAACTTCCTGGGACAACCAAGTAGAGGTATATCTTAATGGGAGCAGACTTCTCCGTTTAAATTGGAGCTAGGGTTTGCCAGCATAGGCAAAACATGGCAAAACCATGAATAACTACAGGAACTAGACGGATACAAGTCTGAAAATCAACGGCTGGAACCTGAACATCACCCAAGTTGAAAAGGAAAATCATGTTTTTGGGGTTGCATGTTAGTTTCCAGGGTGTATCTGGGTTAAAGTAGTGAAGAAGCTTTACACTTTACACTGGATACCTGGATATCCAAAATGATGTTTTGCAAAGCTAGTCCCTTTCAAATATGGCAAGTATCCGGGTATCCGGATATCTGTTTGTCAAATCTTACGGTGGGTAACTCCAAAAACATGAAACATTGAAAAAAACAACTTAAAAGAAAAAAACAACATCCAACAAGCACCAAACAATCTGAAACATGCCAATCTTCACAGAAAAGTGTTATGTTTGGTGTCCTTTTCCCAATGTTCTGTCCACTGCTCTCGATCCACCTGCAGTCGGGAGTGGAAAGCTAGAGTTGCCTCTTGTGGGGGTCTGTAAACCCAGCGACCCCAACATGTTCAAAACTACATTTTGCAAGGGATACTTTGTTGATGGTTGACAAAATGTGGCTAAACACCAGCATCATAAAAACACTGCAAATATAGTGCGATGAACTACTTTTAACAACAGGTTTAGGTGGATTTTCTTTCATCAATAGTACGCCACTTCCCGAGGAAGCTTGTGTCTTCTACCCAGGGTTTCATACCCATAGGATCCATAGGACTGGTATATTTACCTGCATTTACCATAAAAATCAACCAAAATGTAGGTAAATAATGGTAAATATATCATACATGGATGCTATGGGTATGGTCTTTATCTTCAGGTCTTGCTCAAAAAGGTTCATGCTCTAAAATCATGTCCACTATAATCTGCCAGCGGAAAACTCTCAGGGTCACGCAACTGATATCATGCGGCTAAACGGGAATATTGCCCTTAAAATAAATTCACTCCACCAAAATCTGGTTGGTGGTTTCAACCCATCTGAAAAATATTAGTCAAAATGGGAATCTGCCCCAATTTTCGGGATGAAAACAAAAATATTTGAGTTGCCACCACCTAGAAATGCTTTGTTGTTAATTTTTTTGGGGGACTCGGTGTTTCCCCAAGCATCATTTGAATACCTCAAGAAAGCGACTCTTGGAACTCGTGAAGTCGGCCGAATGCCCAGATGAAATCGGAGGTTTTGACTGCGTTTCGGGGCAATGATTTAGCTGATAAATCTGATAAAAACCTCGAGTGTACTGTGTTTTGGGGAGGAATCCATATAAACCACCTATAAAAAATTTGGTTGGCGAAAAACCACCAGGAATCCATATAAATTACCTATAAACCACCAGGAATACATATCAATTACCAGGGCGCGGATCTACAAAAAATGTTGGCCCAAATATGCCAAAAATTCTAGGTTCAAGGAGCTGTCAACAAATCCCAAGATGTGGCTGAAAGAGTAAGATCTACCTGAACAGTCAAAGAGGGGTACCGAACTGATGCGACGCGACCAAGAGGGTGCCCAGGTAGGTTTCCAAAAAAAATATTCCTGCAATTATGTACCAGTAAAAGTTGCCAATAAAGAACATATGACAGAAATTGCATGCATGAAACCGTAAACAAATGGAACCTAAAAAACACTTGAATCCCATTTCATGAAATCCTTGTTAAGAACGACGAGATTTTTCATCGTGGGGAATCATACAAAACCTCTCCTAAAATCACCCAAAACCAACCAATTTACGCCACGAAAAAAACCCTTCTTACTTTCCATTATACCGGCCATTCAACAGGGATGCCTTAGAATGGGGTATTATAATCCCCATATGACTGGGCAGTTTTTCATCCCCAACAAATCCCCTAAACAACCAGGGGCCCTTGTGTTCATTGCTCATTTTTGGCACTGGTTTTTTCACTTGAATAAATCCTTGAAACTAGCCTACCCTTCCCCCAGTACCCCAGGTGTCCAGGACACCGGTCAACCCACGGCCCAAAAACATCGACATCACCTGGTGACTCACATTTGTACCGAACTTGCTGAACTGCAGGTCCTGCGTTCTTTTTTGGTCTGAACTTTCTGTCAAACACTGATGACTATTAGTAAGTATAGTGATTTCATATTGTGATTACGTATTAATGACGAGTGATGATATCACAATGTTTATGACAACTTTGTGATTACTGACACCATCATGACCAATGAACTAGGATGTTGTGACCAATGACCTGGGATGGTTGCTTTAAAAAAGTCGCAATAAATTTTCAAATATGCCCTCTGGTAAACTAACATAGCAATGGCATATCCCCATTTTCAATAGGAAATACATCTTCATTCCGGGTCCATTTTCCAGCCAGCTATGTGTTCTAACAAAACTCTGCTTCCCTCTTTGAAAGAAACACGTGTCATCATCTCATCACCCTTATCCAACAACAACTAGCTGGTGGTTGAACCAACCGATTTGAAAAATATGAGTCAAATTGGAAATCTTCCCCAAATAAGGTGTGAAAATAAAACATGTTTGAAAGCACCACCCAGTTATCCGTCAACAACGAACAGTTAACACAAAGCATTTCGACAACACCGAGCGAATTCACCTGGTCATAGAGCGCTTTCTTCCAGGAATCGTTCAACCTCACCGGATGAAACAACAGAATCACCGGATTACAAAAATGGTTATTTACTAGTTGGTGGTTGAACCAACCCATTTGAAAAAACTAAATGGTCAAATTGGATCATTTCCCCACAAAGAGGGGTGAAAGTTCCAAAAAGTCTTTGAAACCAGGTTATTTATAACTTTTGAATTCACAATTATGCTTCTACCCTTCCAAGCTGTCCAAACATCACGTTAGTTAAGCAAAACTTTGAAACACGTCGCAAGACAGGTTGGTTGTTTGGATATCTAAACCAACCGAGCAACGTGGCATGTGCCTCTTGCACCTCTTTGAAACGGGTCTCCGCCTGGAGGAAGTCCGAACTTCAGGGAAGGAGCCACAAAGAAAATCCAATCTGGAACTAAGTTGTAGAATATTTCAGATTCAAGGAAGATCTTGGGGTGATGATCATACACATACATACATTATCTACATTTATTTGGGAAAATTACTATCATTCCTTTGCCTGAATCAAGGGGATTTTGAGAAATTCCTTTACTATTTACTCATTCTGGCAAAATTGGAATAATATTTCACCAACCTAGATTTCCCTGAAATAGCCAGGGATATCCATTTTGAGGGCTCAGGTCGTGTGAGGTCGCCATAGTTTGACCAGAGTCACGTCAGCCCAACTGGTGCAGGTAAAACTGGATGTTTAACCAAGATCGTTATGTTTCATACATAAACACCACAACCAAAAGGCAGCCCTTGAGATGATTTCACACCATTCTGATGCGGAAAACATCCAAACCTTTGAAGGTGAAGGTGGTTTATCCCCAAATTTTGCACAACTTTTATCACCATTCCCATAGGATTTTTACATGAATCCTTGATTTTCATGGTAAACCAATACTAGTTGGTGGTTGAACCAACCCATCTGAAAAATATGTTCGTCAAATTGGGAATCATCTTCCCCAATTTTCGGGGTGAACATAAAAAACATTTGAGTTGCCACCCCCTAGAATAGGTAAATATACCTCTTAATCCCATGGATCCTATGGGATTTGAAGGTGTTTTTCTGTTACCACCTTAGGACCGAGGCCTCAGGATCATCCACGTTGCGATCGGGATGGTACTTCTTGGCCAAACGTCGGTACCTCGGTGACAAATTTTGGGGTCGTGGTGCTCGGGTGGAGTTGATGGGTTTCGGAGTGATCCCCTGCCATGGGAACCCATAACCTTCATTTTTGAGGGGTTAGGGGTCCAAAGGTGTTGTGATCAAAAAAGAGTAGGGCTAGACATCCAAATGATTACAGTATGTTATTACCTCGTGAGGTGTGGTGTTTTAGATATATTTTGGTGGCCCAGATGCCTTATCTCAGCAGATTTACCCTCCGGTAAGGGAATGACATCCAGGGAACAACATGTATGATCATTGAGCCGCATCATTGCTTCAAGATGTTTCAAGTGCCTGGTAACTACCGAATCCTCAGACTTCTCACTCTTGAAAAGGGGGGGTTGTGACCAAAAACTCGAACATTTGGAACCTAAAAAGTCACCCTTTTTTGAACTCCGGAGGTCATCATCGGCCAACCCATCCAAACCTCCATAAAATTTGGAGGATTCCAAGCATGTTCGTGTTTTTTTCCCCAAAGGTTCCTATCGCGGATGGGGATCCGCACGCTTCTTTAATCTCTTCTTTCTTGGCTTTTGGAGTAATCTCCAAAATATCGTAGTACCTCGATATAGGCACAGCACGGTTTTTTCCGCCCAACTGGTGCAGATGTGGGGTGAAAAAAAATGGAGGTTTAACCAAGATCCTTAATGTTAACTACCCTGTGATTTGGAAGATTCTGAGGCTCTAAAACGCCCGCTCCGAAAATTAGTATGGACATAGATCACCCCTTACGACCTTAGCCCTAGCTCCCCCCAATAGCACAGCCACAACACTGTCCAGCTGGAAAACACAAAAAATCCCATGAATCCCCAAATATCCAAACACCTCGATCTTTACATCTGGAAGTGTCCAGTTGGAAGTTGATTTAATGGTGAAGGGATCCCTGGATTTGAAAAAAAAACACGCCACCCAATGAATTCGGCGGTGTAAGTTCTCGTCCTTGCGATTTCATCCTTCAGCCATTGATCCTAACCAACCCTGGTCAAAACATCCCAGTATCTCTAGGCAAAACTTAGGTTCCCTGCTAGTTTAGTGAGTTGAATTTAGAGGGGCGAAGGGCTAAGGGTATACTGGAGGATACCAAAGATATGACTAAGGATTGACTAAGGTATATAATCTTTGGTACCCTCCAGTATACCATCCGCTCCGTCAAATTCCACGGGTTCAGCCAGCTCAAAAAAATGCGGGAGGCATACACCCAAAGACACCTTCATGTGAAAGCTGTCGCAACAAAAATCCTAAGGTATAGAACCAGTGGTTAGTGGAACTACATGGAATTATATACAACAATTCCATGATGGCTCATAGGTTTTTGAGCATTGGAATTGGTGCCAGAATTTTCGAGAAACAGAACTTCACAAATTAGACTCTACCACAAATTGTCAGATGGGAAAAATACCATCTCATCTCCCTCGCTGTTACTGCTGATGGTTCAGAATTCCTGCACCTGTTGATAGGTAGTCTATCCGTTTAACCCACGTTTACAAGGTTCTATACGTCCCAGGTGGTTGTTTGGGATGTCTTCCATTAACAGTGACAGTACCCATAGGATCCATGTATATATATATATATCGTATATTTACCTACATTTGGTTGTTTTAAATGGTAAAATATGGTAAATGCAGGTAAATATACCATACATGGACCCTATGGGGTATGTTTCCAGCTGACTACTCACTACAAGAAAAACCTGGCGATTTTTGGTGATTCAACCTCTTCCCTGCCAGAAAGCGCACGTTCGACTCCCAGTGCTGGTGGCAAAGCCACGAAACACCTCGACTTTGGGCAGGGGAAAGACTGGAGCTAAGAGCTGCAAAGAGACCTGAGAAAGTTTCTGTACCCACAGAATCCATGTTTGGTATATATTTTTTCTACATTTGGTTGATTTTTATGGTAAATGCAGGTAAAATATACCATGCATGGATTCTTTGGGGTACATTTCATTCGGAGGGTTTCAATGTCGTTTTTATTCCCCATATTTGGGCCATAGATTGAGAAGGATCCATGTTACTTTTGAATACTCAACACTCTAAACGAATAGTTCTTGCAACAAACTTCAAGGCAATCTTTCACGGTAAAAGTTGTAACAACATCAAATTCTGGGTGAAGAATCATTCACAAATTTCTGGAAATTCCTTGACATGTTGTCCAAGTTTGGGTAAGTTTCACAACTACTCAACTATAGTGATCGAAGTTGAGGTTGAGGCCATGTTAGACCTTAACGTGCAAATTCTTCACCCAGGTAAAAATGATTTCTGGGGACAAGAAATCTCCAACATCTCCAACATCCAAACGAAATTCGCTTGGTTTAAAGCTTGTAAGACTACAGTTGTTGGGTTTTGCGGGGTCAAAAAGGGATGATTTTCTCATGGAGAATTACAATTGCTTGCTGAAAATACCAGCATTTGCAGTTCCCCTGATACTCGGCCATTAGATTGACCTCATCACCCCATCAGTTGTAATGAAAATGGCCATCATCCCATCATTCCTCGAAATTTGAGGGACACATCATGCAAAATCATAGGCAAATCATGAAACATCACGGAAAAAAAACTGGAACATATGTAAACAAAATAATGTGACTCCCCCTTGAACATGTGAGCCACGAAAAGAAACAACCACTTACTTTCCACTATAATCCCTATATAACTGGGTAGTTTTTCATCCCCTATATACACTAAACAGCCACATTGCTCATTGCTCATCCCCCTTTGAAGATGGGAATCAGATTTGATCTCCGGTCTTTTCAGTTATAAATGGAGTGAAATAACCCTTATAAGTAGGGTGAAATAAAGCTCAAGGAAACCCATGCCATTCAAAGGGGTTATAAGCCCATTTCTAACTGAAGGGGCCCACCTTGTATGAGCTGTTCGATCAATTGGTCTGGGATCACGACTTGCAATTTGAACTGAGTCATCGAGAAATCATGGACTAAAATGATTACGCTCCTGAAGTTTAACAGTTCGCCCCTGAAAAGTTACCAAAACCCAATAGGAACGTAGTCTTCCAAGTATCAAATTTCAGGGGCGAACTGTTAAACTTCAGGCGGGTATATTCTAACTACCAATTCATGAATCGTCATTCTGTTCCATGTCTCGACTGAAACATAAAGGCCACCTTTCTGACTCATTGCATTCTGTTTTCAATCCCTACAAGGTGGGCCCCGGATCCAGTTACAAACGGACTTAAATCACCCCGATAAACGGCCAAAAATAAATGAGTAACTCTGCCCATAGGGGTTGTAACCCCATTTGGAACTGGCTTTTGGGCCCACCTTGTAAGCCAATGCATTTCAAGTGTGAACTTTTCAGAGCATTTACACCTCCACTCCCTAAGCATTTTTTCTTATAACATTTGCACATTACCAACCCAAACACTACACCATTGTATGGGAAATACCGTAAAATTACCATACATTTGCTGCTTGTTTGATTTCCCATTTACAGTATCTATGGTAATTTATGGTATATAACCCTCACCTGGCATAGTGTGTCTGATTATTTCCATCCCCCCATTCCCTATCGCACCTGACGACACCTTCGCCAAGTGGAAGGGGACCTTTTGCAGGGAGATTCGTTGGGGAGAACCAACTGGGGTGCAGTTGGTGGGGCGGTAGCGGAACCTCGTCTTGCTGCAGCAAGTTAGTTGAACAGCCTTTGAACAAAAACCCACCGTGACAACACCGTTTCCATGTCTTGATTGCATAAATTCCTGGAGAGTACCCCCAGCTCTTTTTCCAGGAGAGTAGCTCATCATTGTACCCTAGTATACTAGAGACACTTGTTGGTTTCAAGCCACTCAATCTACAACCCACCCCTTTGAAAAATATGTGTTCCAGTCAAATTGGATCATTTCTTCCAAGTAGTTCGAGATAAACATGGTCAAACATCGAAACTTCACTACTTATAAAGTATACCCAGTATATCTATTAGCTGTTTTGGGAGCTCAAAACAATAAATCTTGCATATATACATCACCATGGCCATTTGATTGACGACGACCTGGCGCCCAATACAACCTTCCCGGAAACCCAGGCACAGGTACCTCCTTAGCCAAGTGCAACTTCGACAGTACATTCGCGCGTCGCCAAAACAAAAACGTCACTTAACCGCGCGGCCAGACGAAGGCGCAGCGGGTGGACGCGGAAAAACGGGGGAACAAGAAATGTGGCTTGGTAGCTGTAAGGGTCCCTTTTTTGTGGCGTCACTTTTTGGCATTTTTGTGGAATATCAGCCACCCCAAGTGTGGCGAAAGAATGTTGTTTGGGTGGACCTGTCTTTTGTTGAGTTGCGGTTTGGCTAGGCAGTAAGGTGGTGGACAATCTGAGTGGGCAGTGCGGGCCCCCCCACCGATTGCCTGAGCAAAAAGTCTTTGTGGTTGCTTCGTGAGATCTTCATAGTTGGTGGCTTCAACCACCCATTTCAAACATATGCTCTAATCAAATTGGATCATTTTGCCCCTGGTGTAACAATTGATGAAAAAAATGAACATATCTCTGAAGCTTCACTACCGAGTAATTCATCAACAATAAAAGGTAGTCTAGCTGGTGGTTTCAACCCGATTGAAACATATGCTCGTCAAAAATGGGAATTTATGGGAATCTTCCCCAAATAGCCGTGAAAACGAAAAATCTTTGAAACCACCACTGAGTAGTGTTTGTCTGTCATAGTCATAGTCACCCTTTGACGTCTTGAAATTCAGCTTTTGCGACCTTGTTTCTTTGCTGGGCCTTGACATCTACACCAAACGCTCTGTTGAGGCCAAAAAAAGCTGCGGTTTCGAAAGAACAGGTGAGAGAAATTGAGATAGTTCAAAATATAGGTATACCTAATGTAGATATACTTTGATTGTAAGCTGTATAACTATCTACAGTGGTCTATCTGTCCCTAGACTGGTTTAGTAGATTTCTTCAACAACAGTCCTATTTGGGAAGATTGACCTTTAAACCCAGCATCAAACAACTCCACACATTTTTTCTAAACCCTAGACATCCAAAACACCTCCTTGAGAATGTATTTGGACCCCAAAAACATACCAAAAACACCAAACCTCAAGAGGTATTTAGATGTCTAGGGTAAAGCTCCTTCCAAGTGTTCAATGGTTGAAACGTGGTTTGGGTTGGTGGTTTAATTCTCATCACCCAAAACCACCTTGCCCAACCATCTTGTTGAGTTCGCAAAAATTGAGATCTGAGTACATCAAAATAACGAAAAGACATTCCGCAAATTGGGTACAAGCAGTAAAGTAAAATATAGTGATAGTGAAATGCAAAAACGGTAAGAAACCACATTCAACACATCCAAGATATTCTGCTTTTACTTGGACTCATCATACCATTGCATCAGGGGTTCATTCCTGCATCATTTAGGGGAGTTGTTTTAAAACCGCAACTGATTCAACTAATGGTTGGGCCAGGTTTCAAGTTCGGTGGTTTGCCCCAAACCAAAAAAAAACCTATCAGAAAGGGCATAAATAGTCCTCAGTATTCCCAACATGCGTCTCTTGGTTTTGAACATGTTGAGCCCGTCATTCACGCCCAGTGAATCAATCTTTCTTCACTTTGGAAAACCATGAGTTTTTACTGAAGAATGAGACTGACATAATAAAGCACCAACCTGAACCACCAACTATGTAATTATTGGGATCCAAGACTAGCGAATCTAGCGAGATGTATTCTATGGAGGAATCAATCTGTTCACGAAAAAAACCTGCGAAAAAAGTTCTTCCATTTCTTTAAAATCAGCAACATTGGGAAGGAACATCCTGTGACGTGATGACTTTTTGGGTCACAAATCCTGGACCTTTTTTTTGTTGTGAAAATGAGATCATCATAACGAACTCATCAGGAAAAAAAGGTGGAAGACATCCAAATGACATGAAAAAAGCTTTTGACAAACAATCATATTTGAAGACTACGGCCTTTTTTTCATCCAGTTTCGCAAACCCTGATCTTCCAGTTCCCTACGTGAGCTACGAAAAAAAACACATCATACTTTCCATTGAATCCTGGTTGTTTAATCGGGATCCTCATATTGGTTTAGTATAATCTCTACATATACATTAATTGGGTAGCTTTTATATACCCTAACCAACCAGTTTTTTTTTCATTGCTCATGTATATTTGTAACTAAGCTTCCAGGTTGCCAATATATCAGCTAACTAGTCTTAGATCCCCTGGTTCCAAATATATAGGATTATATATGGAAATATAGGAAGATGAGGGAAGTTACATATCAAACTTGAGATTTTCACCCCAAAAAACCTCGTGAATCCAACCACGACTTGATCTTCATCCACCTCAACGGAAAACCGAAAACCGCGCCCTTTTTGGATCTGGTGGATCTCATTTTCGCTTCATTAAATCACTAGCCGTTTGGACGAACTGCCACCAGGAAAATTGGCCTGATGGTGGTTTATCTATCTGAAACATGCTTACAAGCAATGGGAATTTCTTCAGGGAGAATTCACGACTTCTCTGTAAGAGGATTCTTTGAAGAAAAAGGGATCTTTAGTTCTTGTCCTGATATGTCCTGATCAAAGCCTTCTGTACAAACCTGCATGAAAAAACAAAAACAAGTTGGGAGTCATTACTCACTCTTCCCCAAGGATGAAACAAAGACGTTTAAAGCTTTGATTTTCAAAAAGACATGTCTTCCTAGTCAAAACATGTATTGGAATCCCCAAAATGCTAGTCAAGTTGGCCTATGGTTGTGTAAGTTTTTCCAAGATCTTCCCAGTTGTGCCGAACTCCTCGTTTCGTACAGCTGACAGATTGGATATCAACAATGGACCGTTTCCAAGGGCTTTCAAGATATGTATATATATATATATTACAAAGGTAGTCCAAACTAGTGGTACCCGCAATGAAAAGAGAAAGATAATGAGTTGAGTATGCTACCTACGGACCTACGGTTGCAAAATACCACGACAAACACCAAACCAAAAATCCAACAATAACCATAGTTTGGAAGGGTCCTCACATTGACATGAGAAATTGTACTAGTTTCAAAGATGAACGGAGCTCATTGGAGTGTCAAGTCATGGTTGGTTGTCATGCGGAAACCGGCGGGTCATCCTGTCTTTCTTGGTTGAATTGACCCCAAAGATTCGGGAAGTGTCAAAGAGTGTCACCAAATTTAGGCCCCCCCCCCCAAAAAAAAAAACAATCAGTAGGACTGCATCACAACAGTATCATGGAAATGACTACTGGGATTTTTTAGTTTTTGAGATTTTTCCAGTTTGCCTTGAGATTCTATTTTTGTGGTGCGGAACAACAAAAAGCATCCTTTAAAAGCTCCCCATTGCTCGCAAGCTCGCGGAAGGGGCTGCCATCGCTATGATACCGCCAGAGATGGTTTTTCGGGGTCAGATCCGCATCGCGAGAGTGTGTGGCAGAACGGCAAGGACGCAAGGATGTGTTTGAATGACATACGGTATGATCTAACCAATTTGAGCGACATTGTATTTGAATGACATATTGGAATGTATTTTATCTAGGATCTAAGCAAATTACCCTGACAATGGCCTTTTTTCTGCGGTATATGCAATATATTATGCCTTTCAATTCATTGTGACCTTTTGTAGGTGGAAAATGTCACCTGCAAGGGGCTGAAAGTACTTGGTTCATGAAACATGGCTTCAATGGCATGGATCTCTTGAAAAAACATGGAGGTCAATCAATCTCTCAGGGATCATTGAACAACTTCTAGGAGATCCCTTCAGCCCCTTCACTGGAAGTAACAAAAAATTGCCAGCGAAGTTGGAAGCAAAATGCAAACAAATCCCCTGTTATAGACATTACTCCTCCAAAAATCTGAAAAATGCTGGTTGTGGAAGACTATAGGTTCCTTTTGAAATTGTTTGTTTCCAGGTGACCTTTTTCAATTTTCGGGTGGGTATACTATTAGGTGACTTCAACTTGCAATTTTTGGGTGGGACGAAATGTCAGTCTGCATCTCCATTTCTGGCTACCTGTGGATCTGCTTCTGACCGTCTGACCGACCTCTCACCGGATCCAAACGCCCCGAAAAAACCCTGGGCGTTTTTTGAGTCTTTGTCTTAATATTGGATTTGCTTGGCCAACGATGCTTGGAAAACGTTCCAAAAATAGATTCTTCCTCAAATTTAAATGGTGGTAATTTCATGGTGATGGAATCCGATGGTACAATCCGTAAAAAAATCCACCTTAGACTTAAACAAATCCAAGTTGAGCCTTTCTCTTTTTGTCAACTCAGATCCATCCATCACTTTTGTCAGAATGATGACATGATGGCCCTTGGAGGAAGGAATTTGGAGCCAGCTGGCATAAATAAAAAATATCCATGGTTTTTTGAAGTATCTTTTCTTTCTCTGGAAGCTCAAACGGCATCTTCCAAATCACATACCCTCCCCAAGTTAAACATGGAAGCTAAAATGATGCTTGTCAAGTTCGGTTCATCTCCTAATCCTTTTGGTGCCATTTTCAGGTGAACCATGTTAAACTTTCGGAGGAGTAAATGAAATCCATGGCTCTCAAAAATATCAAACGGTTTCAAAAGCTGCCACGTTTTGGAGATCTGAAAATTTGCTGCTTGGTGGTTGAACCAACCCACCTGAAAATATGCGCAAGTCAAAAATGGGAAGCTAACACCCAAATAGGGGTGAAAAAAAACATCTTTGACACCACCACCTAGTTTACTTCATGACTTGAAATATGACAGAATGAACTGATGTCACTTCACACTGGGTTTCAACCAAACACATGCGTAGATCTTGGGAAGTTACAAGAATTCCTAAACCTGAACGAAGCGCATGTTTAGAGGCATTCCCTTACTATTCACTACCTTTTGGGGTGACCACCCGGCGGTTTCGTCGCTATAATTTGACCAGCTTCAGCTTGCGTACTTTGTTTGGACATGGCTGTTTCCATTCAATACATTTTTCTGACAATACATATGAGTTCTCATTTCCGTTTGGCAAGCACTTGTGAAATAAAACCCACCACGATGAATCCAAAGCTGATTGGTGTTGGAGGTCTACGCTACAAACTGCGTGTTTGAAAAGGAACCAAAAAAGTCAAAACATGATGTTACATGATATTTTTCAACACATGTTTATACAGTACGATGATACAAAATGATATCATGAATTTGATTGAAAGTCATATCATCTATTTACTACTTAGCTCAGGTTTCATGTATGTGTGTAAATGTTGACATGTTGAATTTGATGTTCATGACTTCTTGGTGATCATCTACGATATGTGAAATATCATCTACTTCTCGAACCCATAGGATCCATGGGACTGGTATATTTACCTACATTTACCATGAAAATCAACTAAACAGTTGGCAAATATACCAGTCCCATGGATCCGTCATGGGAAACGGCAGAGTTCCTTGTGCTCGGCTTTCTCGGCGTTCACGGATGGATGGATGGATCCAAAGAAATCGATGAAAACGCAGTGGAAGCGAGCAGCGGAAGTGATTGGATCGAAGTTGAGCTGTAATCAACAAGTAACCCTATTAGTTCCCATACCATCCATGTATCGAAAATTTGGTATCCTTCAAAGAATTGCTGGTATGTGATATATCATTACTAGTTGGTGGTTGAACCAACCCATTTGAAAAATATGCTCGTCAAATTAGATGATTTCCCCAAGGTTTGAGGTGAAAATTAAAAATATTTGAAACCACCACCAAGCTACTAGTTGACTATACAACCATGTACCAGGTTCTTCAAAGTGATCTCCCAAAAGTGACCTTTTCAGGGCTTGAAAACGTGACCTCCATTTGGGGAATCAGTTGGGTCACTTTGAACAAGCTGGTAAGCTATAGTTCGAGTGATTCACTTAGACTTCATCAAAACAAAAACATGTTTTGTTTTTCTTGCATAGAGGAGAGTCAACCCCATGAAATGCATGATCCTCATCCATACTACTGAAGGGTGTAAAACGAACCACAATATGTGGGACCAAATGCAGCATGGAATCATCCATTTGAAAGTCAATGATTTAAAGCCGTACCATCCAGGACAAAATGAAAATTACCGAGTGTTTGATGATGCTCAAATGCGATTCTGATTTTCAAATGAAATTCCTGTCGGTAAAATGTCAACCCAGGATCTCAGCAAAAAAAACTGTTAGGTTGTTTTATTAAAGGGCCTTCTTTAAAATGTGGGCAATTTCCGCAGCCTTCCATCAACTTGACATTCATCAAGGGTTACCAATGAAAAGACCTTCCTGTGCCAAACACTTCCTGCTGCGTACGGTGCAAATTGATGCCCTAGTCACAACTTTGGATCACCTATCATCATTTCAGAGCTGTTTTTTGGGGGGCAAGAGAAAGGGATGGGAATGTCCCAAAAGGATACACAACCTTGGAATTTGATTGAAATGGATTTTTACAACGAAATGCCCTCAAATATTGGACAGGAAACATACACCACCAACTTTTTTAAAGCCCCTTCACCCCATCACGGCACATGGAACTTCCACTATGATTACCCAAAAAAGAACTTCGGGGGATGACAGTGAAGATCTCATCACTTTATTGATATCGACATGTTGAATTTCTAGCACATACTCCCCCGAAAACAAAAAACACTCGTTTTTCTGGATGGTTGGTTACCCTAAATGGTGGTGATTGTAAGGGAATCCCCCCCAAAATGACCTGAACATTCAGGTTTCGGCATTACATAGTAATTTACCCAGATGAGGTTGTTTATTTGATTTTTCTGGAACCTGGAAAAAAGTTGCAGCCATAACTCCTTTCATGAAAAGGAGCATCTTAACATCTTCCAACCAAACGGAATCCATTTTTAAGCATCAGCCCTTAGGTTTGTTGGGGGCGGGGTGTAACCCATCCTCCACAGAAATTATTGACAAAGTTTCTCTTCTCAGCATTGTGGTTTCGCTCGCAAACCACGACCAGGGGATGAAATCAGGCGACACGCTCGTGTTTTTACGACCTCTCGATCAATTTTAAGGGAAATTTCAATTATATATGAAAAAAACATCCGACCAAGAAATTTCGTGGATGTAATGTTTAACCACCTGAAAAAAATAGCTTGTTGGTAGTTGAACCACCCAACTGAAAAATATCATAGAGTAAAATGGGATCATTTCCCCCAAAAATCCGGGTAAAAATAAAAACTCTTTGAAACCACCACCTACTAGTAGATAAATGTGATTTGCCATAGTACAAGGACCCCCCCTCCCTAAAAACAACATACAAATCCAGAGTTTGAGGGGTCTTGAATCATCAACTCGTACTCTTGGTGGTTGAGCCCCGGTTTTTCACAAATCATCTCGAGTCACAAAAGATTGGGACCGACTCCCCTCCAGGCCTGCGGGGAGCCTGAGCGGTGCTGCAAGGCTGAAGAAGCTCTTATAGGATTTATAGGATCCTTTATGAGGAAATGATGGTTAATATCATGGGAATCTAAGGGTACCCAATACCAACCCCTCCCAGGAAATGAGGCCTTCATAAGTTAGATATCCTTAGATTCCCATGATCATGCATGTTAATAAGTCAATAATCCATGCATGTTAATAAGTCAATAATCCAGTTCTAAAGCCTTCCGTTGGAAACAGCTTTAGGGGGAATAGTTGAGGATTCCCATGATGATTAGTACCTTACGGATCCTTAAGCAACCTCAGAAACCAATGGTTCTTTCAGTAAAGTGTGGTACCAGTAGCACCTTTGTTTGATATGTTCATCCAAACAAAAACGTGAAGCATACCACAATTCTAGGAAACCACACCTGCATCTTTGAATGACATGCTAAACACTATGAGCTGGAACACCTTCCACGTGGCAACTGCTGTCTTTCTCTGTAAATCGCAAAAGAAGCTGTCTTGAAGTAACCTAATTCTAAAAACATGTTAAAACAGGAGGGTCACAGTAACTCCCAATCAACTTCGCTTTCCATTATATAATCTATATATGTTTTTTGGCTTTATGTACAGTGCCCATCTTAGAAGAGCAACACCTTGCATCACAGCATTAAGAAAAAACGCCTAAATGAAAGGGTCCATTTTGATCCCAGCGAAAATGGGGAAACGCTGATTCCCTAGACATCCAGTCCCAACCATGGCCTTAGGTTGGGTATGACTGAACCGCAAAAAACATACTCAAAACACCATTCACCTCAGGAGGTATTCGCCTGGATGTCTAGGGGTCTTTGGGAACAAAAATCCAACTTCTAAACACAACTCAACGTGACTTGTCTAATTTGTTCCAAAAAGATTGCCGTAAATTGAAATTAAATTGAAAGTCTAACTGTCAAGGCAAATGCCAGAAAGAGGATGTCTTTTTGTTGTCAGGGAGGCCTGACAAGTTTAGGTGTTTGATCAAACGTCAGTATGTGACACCAACTCAAACAATGTACTAAGGGAAATCCCTCAAAATGACCATACATTTGCATTGTTTAATCCCCCCCCAAAAAAATAGATACGTTAATGACCCCTGTTGATTTTCCCGAAATTCTATGTTCAAACAGCTTGGCCCATTATCTCGGATCGTGACGTCCATCTTTAGCTCCACCAACTCTCCTGGTTACTCACCAGCTCACCCACCTACACCCTGGAAGATGAACGCATGGAACCTACGGACATCACCCATTTAGAAAGGAACATGATCTGAACCAAACCTCCATGATTATATGTTCCATGTTAATCTTCAGGGGTGTATACTACTGTTGATGGCTGAAATCCGGCGATCACCACCTGGAATGTAAAAAAAATCTGTAAAACATGGGATAAACTACCAACCTCAACTGGTTAGCCGGATTTCTTCCATCAACAGGATCCGGGATCTTTGGAAGTCAACAAAAACCCTCATTGAAGGGGCTAGTGAAACAATTCACATATCATGAGTATCAAGGTATAGCTACGAGTAGAAAATAAATGGACCATCCAAACTTTCAAATCCCAAGTAAGCTTTCCAAGAATCCAAAATTTCCAAGCTGCAAATTCACCAACTTGTTGCGCGAATTCCTGAACAACATTTTTTCCCAACTCTCCCTGCCCTTCGCCGCCGCCTTGGCAGGACGTTTTCCCACAGCTTCTTCCACTTTGGCCTTTGCTTTAGCCTTTGCCTTGGCCTTGGCCTCAAACACCCAGGCCCGGTCCAATTTACCACAGAAAGCTGAGACCCTGAGAAGTAAGTACCAAAGCCATGACGGATCCAAAGGGATTAGCTATATGATTCATGGTGAGGTATATCTACCATGGGCCCCCAAAACCGTGAAAAATAAAGGTGTTGGCCACCTAAAACCCAGGTTATTTACCATGAAAACCTCTAAACATGTGAGTTTGGGGGGCCCATGGTAACTGTACATTTAGTTGAGTTTTATGGTAAAGTACTAGGTAAACGTATACCGTTTTTTCCCATGGATGCGTCATGGGCAAGCTGGTTCATTTTGCCCTTTCAAGAGAAAGACAAACCGATGACAAAAGTTGTTGGATATTTTTTTGTTTCCGATGTTTTTTCTTGCCTGTTAAAATGGTGAAGTTGGAAGACAACTCGTCAATGTCTTATCGTGTTTATACTGTATACGTCTAAACACAAAAAAGGTGGACCCCCAGGGGAAAAGAAATCAAACAACTACTGATGAATTTCCAAACATCCAAAAGGTTCAGGAAGAATCTGGGCAAATTAATGGCAAATTACTCTTTTAATGCATCATAATTCCTAAGCCTGAATGTTCGGGCGGCGGTTTGGTCGCTGAAAGATCAATGACAATGGATCGACGTCTCATCCAAAATCCGTTGGACATGAAAATCCTGATCTTTTGAGGGAGTGTATGTATACTACTGTAATAGTTGGAAGTCCCAAACACTTGGGATTTCCCCATGTCATTTTCGTGTTAAACGAAATGAATAGTCTTGTATATGAACCAACCCATGAACTTGAGCTGGAGTTCTGTAGCATCCAAATGGGCCAAGGTTATACGTTCCACAGTATCGGTTGAATCATAGGGATGCGGATACCGTTCAAAAACACCCCGAGGATTTTTTGACGGGACTCATGCATACATACTTTTTGAAGAGGTAAATTCGAGTCATCGGACCAAAGGGTTGGAGACGAAAACACTTAAAGGAATTCAATATACTTTGCGTGTGGCGGATTCCAGTGACCACCCGGATGACAGTGTGTAGGGAGCCCCCAACTTAACCAGCTAGTACACAGGCTGCAAGATGCCACTCCTCCAACATCACTGAAGAGCTTGTACAGGCACATGTGCGAAAGAAGAGATGCAATCTGTGGAGCGTTTGGACTTTGAATTCATGGTCACAAAGGAATCAGCTGACCATGCCGCAAGCACTTCAAGAGCACCAGCATCGATGAGGTAGCATGGCTCACAAGGTTGATGCGCCACGGTCACCGTGGTCGCCTCCAGGTCGGCATCCGCCTCGGGCTTAGCTTCTGGACAAACCGACTTGTCCTTTTTAACGTAGGGCAGAAACACATTTCCGTTGCATGTGTTGCGTGTGTCCGTGTGTTGACCTTGCACAAAAAACATCTACCAGGTGATTCAAAGTGATCCAGCTTGATCCCCGATCGTTGGAGTTTTACTTACAAAACTCACCTCCCAAATCGGTCACGTTTGCAGAATTGCCAGGTACCAAAGATCAATTTTTGGGGGTTCAGTTTCATACGGGATGTATTTTGACAGGACCGCAACCATGGAAATGTGTGAGATTTCTTCATTCCTTCGCGTTTGAGTACTGGTATATGAATGTCGCTATTCAAAACTGAATGAGACTGAAGATGTGTCAAATGATTCATAAGTAGTAAATTTCAAAAGTACCCCTCCAGGATGTAATCGTGGCTCTGACTGACTCCGGCCGACCGCCCAGTAACGCACCTTGGCTTTTGCTTTGGCTTTGGCCGCCCCTGGCAAAAAGTCTCATTGAAAAACTGTGAGTTTGAAGGAACAAAAACCAATCAAAAAAGTGAATCCCAAGAACCCATGTGATGCAGGTAGAGTATATTCAAGCCGTGGACCCAACAAAAAGTCCACTTAATTGATTGGTCACTTTAAAAAACCTTTGAGTTCGGGTCAAGTAAACTCACCATCCCAAAAAGGTCACGAACTCACAGAATTGCCAACAAAGCATTTCTTTAAAATTCTCTTTGTGCTAGCATTTTTTTCTACGAAGTCATTTTGCAAAACATATCAAAACATCCTGAAGTTTCCCAAGACAAAACTCCTCATGCACTTCTTTTTTGCTCCACGTTTTTCCCGTTTTTCCCGCAGATTCGGAAGCCTTTCACCGTTTCTTTGGGTCTTTTAGGGGAAGCGGCAGGTTTTCCTGAGGTTTCCGCAGGCAGAAGCGAGAAATTTCTCAACCAATCCATGAATCCATGACAATTCTGTGAGTTTACGCGACCGAAGGTGACCTCCAAGTTGGACATACAAGACCTGAATCACCGACGGTGGTGTTTTTTTTTTAAATGAATTTCCGGTATGTTTTTTAAATAAAAATAGTCCTTATAAGCATGTTGAATCCAGGAATCAGATTCATGATGATCTCATAGGAAATTGTGGGCAACATTTCTCATTCAAATCCTCAAGTCTTGAAGATCCGATTCGGTGCTCCCTGTGGATATGTAGAGGATCATGAAGGATGCACGGGGGAGATAAAGCGGCGCTTAGAGCCGCAAGGGGATTGATACACATTTTCACATGCATCGAAAATTTGGTAACCTTCAAAGAATTGCTGATATGTGATATATGGGGGTTCCCTAAAATGGTGGTACCCCCAAAACACCCCAAAATGATCATTTTTAGTAGGAAAACCCATGGTTGTTGGGTGCCACCATTTAGGAAACCCCCATATATTATTAATATCTTATACACTATAGCTCGAGAAATATAGTCTGTCTATACACATGGGAGTTCTACATTAACCAGCATGTTCCGTAACACACCGAAGATATGCACAAATCTAACAGTATCAAAACGAATAAACAAACGATCTGAACCAATGAATCTTTCATGCCTTCCAACATTGGAACTTTTCCCTTCAGAACTTTCTCCCAAAAAGCATCTTCTGGTCATCGAACTTCTTTTTTGACCCTGCAAGCTGCAGGTGCAACAAGGTCCTTTTGTTGAATTTCTGAAACAAGATGAGCAAAGTTCAACAAACCCTGACATGAATGAACCATAAAATACTGATTGACTAAGGTTTATTGGATCCTTATTTTGGCTTAGTAATATGTATGAAAATCCCCACTAATGTAACTGGGTAGTTGTTCATCCCCCACAGCATTCATAACCAGGGTCAACTGGTCATCCTTACACCCCCCAAAACGGCCAAGGTGCGCTTGACGCCACGGGTCCTTGGCAAGTCCATTGCCCCATAAATCAGGGTCCAAACTGCACTCCAACAAAAACCCGAGGGGGTTGGCTTAAATGGGGTTTTCCCTTTTGGTTTCAACGAAAATGGTAAACTGGAATTTTTCAAAATGTTTCGAAGTAGGAAATTGACAAGGGGAGATTCCATCTTCAAATTTATTGAAATGCTATTTCAGTTTCCCAGCATGTAACAACTGGGAAAAGCAAAATCCTCTTAAAGTTACCGCTCAATGACCCAAGCTTTCTACAAGCTTGAAGGAACCCAATTCTTCTTTTTTTCCATTGAAACCCGATGTTGGAGAAAAACTAATGCTACTAAAGTGCTACTAAACATGACCAAATCTCCCCAGATCTGTGGTTCCTCTATTTAGTAGTATACCTGAATGACATGAGGTTGTATACCAAGCATTCATGGTTTGAATGATCGCTCGGGGTCGTCTCTGTTATAAACTATACGTAAAATATAATAGATGCAGCATTCATTCATGCACATAAAATATGCATGATACCTGGAACCCCTTCATGATCTCCAGGTTTCGGAGATCAATTCCCCCAAAACAAGGCCTAAACTCCAACCAAGACAAGGGTCATGAAAGGCTTATAGGTATATATATATATATACACCCTGGAAGTCGTTGCCCCTCAACATGGTGCTTTCTTTTGGATGATGATCATACACCTACACTCCTGAAGGTTTAACAGTTCGCCCCAACAAAATACGTCCTCTCAGAAGGAAATGTTGCTTTCAGGGGACGGCATATCCTAACGGATCAACCAACCAGGCTGCTGATTTGCAACAAATCCGTGGGTTTCCATCAATCCGCGGCCCCAAAACACCCCATCAAACTTCGCTTAAAACCAAGAAACCCAGGCGTGCCGAGCTCCGTACCCTGCGGAGCTAAGCGCAGTGCACCAAGACCCCGAGGTTTAATTTACTCAACTAACCAAACAAAAACACATCATCTGAACCAAAGCTCCAAGTTTGGGGTCACAATCTTAATTTTTCCAGGGTGTATTTTTTTTTAAACATCCACTTCTTCACCTAATGATTAATTGGTGGTTTGAGGCCCGGTGCTTTGGATTGTTTTAGGATCCCCCGAAAGTTCAAGGGATTGGAATTCTTAGGGGTATCCCGATTCGAATCCCAAACCACCGGGACCCAAACCACCAATTAACCATTAGTTGAATTATAAGTTTCTGCCAGGAAATAGCCGGCCTTATTAAGGGATTATTAACCACCCAACCCAACCCAACCCAACCATTATCTAGCTGGTAGCTGAACCAACCCATTTGAAAAATATGCGCAAGTCAAATTGGATCATCTCCCCAGCGCTCGGGGTGAAAATAAACAACATTTGAAACCACAACCTAGATTACCTACAAATTTACCGTACAAAATCCACTTATATAGGTAAAACCTGGGAAATCATGGCGATAATACCTGAAACTAAGAGTTTGTCCCAGGACAAAAGCCGTTGTTTGGAAGATGATCCCTTTCCTGTTGGGGCAGAAGGCCTATTTTCTGGGCGCTATGATGTTCTGCTAGTTTCAGGGAGTGTATATATTCATGATGGGATGTCAACTAACCCAAGCTCTCAACTGGTGAACGAAACTTGCCCTTGCGCAAGTTGGTTTGGTTTGAATGGATTGTCAAAAGTAATGAGAGTCCATACTTACTCCTGAGAATCCAATCCCATCCGAAAGGAATAGGATTCGATCGGTGTAACCCCTTTCCAATCCGACACACCTGGATTCTTGGGGTACATTCATCCGTAGGGATTCGTGGTTTGTTCTCCTCTTACCCTCCTGGGAACGATGAAAAAAATCCCTTCCCAGCAGGCACGAACTTGAGTATAGATGCTTTTCCGGAAAATCCCGTTTGGCGGGACATGTTATATACAGTAGTTCCCTGGAGGGCCTGGAGGGTAAAATAGGTGGCTCATGTTTCATCCTCACCAAAAATATATTGATCAACAAAAATATTCGGGCGGATGGGCAAGACGTCGGTAAAATATAACATCTTCTCCGAGGTGGGGGGGGGGGGGGGTGTAAAAAGAAAGAAATGGTTGAGTTTTCAACCAGCTAGTAGTAGTCAGCCAGTCTTCCTCTCACGCAATCATGAGTGCAGTGAAAATGGGTGTATCTCGATCCAATAGTAGTTAACCTTCAAATCTAGCCATTTGCCGGTTCAAAAAAAAAACATATTGGAGAAATAGAAACTAACCAAGCTCTCAACTGGCGAAGAAATTTTATGCCCGGATGGAATCAACAGTGATTTGTCTGATAGCTAGCACAGGGTTTGCCATAATCACCTGAAACAACCCTAAAAAAATTGAAACCCTACATCAGCAAGGGACTTGCTAGCTGTCAATCTTTAGGGCCCCGATTTTCCCATGGTAACTTTCGGTTCTTATGGTGGACCCCGGGTCCGCAACTCCCAGGAAGTTCAAGTTTCCAAACTTGGAACCATTGAGAGGATGGGGAATCCTGTACATGGATCATCCTCAAGACCGGCCACTTTGTTTGGGCTTGGACTTCCATTAACATTAACATCACTATTACCATTACCATTTCCATTACCTTCCAGTACATTACCCTCCTGAAACTAACAAATATCCCACCATGGGAAGAGGAAAATCATCTTCAAACGTATCTTTATCGGGGATATGCTAGTTCCCAGGAGGGTACTATGATCATTACCATCACCGTTACCATCACCAGGCCAACCAGTTGAGACCCTGCAAGTAGGGTGCCGTTGATGGACAAACTGCTGCACCTGCGATTGCGAGCTGTCAATGGCTTGCCACAAACTGCCCGGAGAAAGGGTGGCTGCACTCGTCCTGGGCGGGAAAACTGATACCAGGTGTCATAAACAACCACCCTCCCGTCCAAATAGCTTCGGAGGTTCAAACACATCATGTAAAAATGGTCAGGACTACAAGAGAAGATGCCAATTCAATGCATAAATTGTTAGAATCCCATGTTTTTGACTGATTCGATTTGAAATGACCAGAATTAAAAGAACAGATGTTATCCCTCTTGTTGCCCAGGTAAGAGGGCTGGAACGAAACTGTTTGACTTCCTTTGGCAAATCGAAATGTCAAATTGCTTGCCAGCAGAGAAAGAAACAAAGATCTGGCCAAATCATAATACTCCACCAACCTGTACTATCAGTATATCAATCCCTTAAAATACCCCTTTGCGAAAGGGGGTACAACCAATACCCTCCGGAACATCTGTTGAATTTAATGTAACAATGGACAATAGCCCATTTGAAGATGAATCTCCGGTTGAAAGATGTTGAAAGTGAGGTAATTTCCATTGCTATATTAGTTTGCTGCAAGGTATTTGCAAGCGCTCACGTGATCTACCTACACTTTCTTAAAAAGACTTGTGGTTTATCGGCCTTTCATCCTTTTCCCCCCAACTGTCGCAATGACCATGTCCGAAAGAACTTAAACAACAAAAAACACGTCATGTTTTGAGCAAAGGATTTTCCCTTGTCCAATGTGGAGACATTTGAGCGGTGGCGAAAACCTTGACTGCTTCTGTAGATTAGCTGTCGGGGATTATGCAACCCAATTCTATGTGAATTATTTCATAAGCCACGAAATAAGGATCCCGTCCTTCAGCAAACCACTCATTATCATGAAATGTCATGGGTAGCAACTGGTAAATGGATACTCTTCTTTCCATCATGGAAGCCAACAATGCCTTGCCTAGGGTTCCTTTTCCGTTATCTTACATTATTTTCCACTTCCATGAAGTATGGGAGGAAGGGATACGAAGGGATGCGATAGGAATCGTATATATCTAATGTATCTCTGATGTCTTCCGAGAAATATCCCTACTCCTGCTCGACGCACGACACAACACGACCCATGACGATGCTCCCATTGGCCTTGCAGTGGAACCTGCTTTTTCGGAAATTTCATCGGTCCAGTTTTCGTTGGCTGCAAATCTGAATTCTTTGGAAAAAAATATGGCATTATTATGAAGCATCTTTTTCCGTGTACATTTGATCAACATCTACGATATTCCTACAAAGCTGGCCTAAAATGCAAATCATCCATTTTAATAGGGGTTTCCAATATAAACCATCCATTTTGGGGTACCTCTATTTTTGGAAATCACCAATTACCTGAAACATCTTCAAGCCGTAGGAAGGAACACTCAGCCAAAGGACTATATGTAATATCCCGACCTAGACATTCAATTACCTATATTGAGGATCGGTGTTTGGGGGCCCCCCAAACATCTCCGTTTTGAAGGCTTTGTAGGGCTGCCAAACACCGATCCTCACCAGCTCTTTGGAGGAATTTGGGATGTCTAAGGTATGTAAACAAAAAATTCATGATCACTCTATGACTTTCCTTGCTAAATCTTCGGTCATCCCCCCAAAAAAATCAGTCAAGTCATTGTCATCTTGACCCTTTTCTGGGCTGATTTTCCCGACCCCTTCACGGTGGTTCACCATCCACCACCATCACCGGGTCCCGCTGCCTGGCTTAGTCTTGGAGCTTCTGCTGCCTGTTTTCACAGGCAGCTTTAGTCAGTTTGGAGGGCTGCAACTGGCAAGTAACACACCGAGCTCTTTATATAGGAACCCCCCCAAAAAAATCTAAAGATGGATACCAACAAAAATCGTCATATTTGAAAGGGGATACATTTCCAAAGCATCCTTTTTGGTGTTACCTGGTACATGTATGAAAGGGACGGAGAAAGAACTTCTTCCGAAAGTGCTGGATGTTTGCTTTGGAAACACATCTATATAGGATTTTTGGGAACATACACCCCGACGATGGTGTCCAACAATTCATGCGCTTTTTTCAGAACAAGGATTTTGCACCAGTACAGTAAGTACCTTGTGAGTTCCAGAAATCTGTTCTTGTTTACATCATCCCCTTCTCCTTGGTCACTCCAAGCAACATCACGTTTCGGTTGCCAATGAAGTGGGTTGATATCAGGGATTCCGATGATGGATTGAAGGTACAATCAATCATGACATTTCCAACGACCCTTCCAATAACCATCCAATTAACCTTTCATTGTTATACGTTTCGAGATTTTTGTTCCATTAAAAAACACCTCCATTCGAGATAACAACCATCCCCACCGAATGAAAAACATCCAACCTGTTGCTGGAGCAGTTGCCTGCGCTGCATTTTTTCAAAACAAAAACACAACCAGGACCACTCAAGCGGAAAACTGGGTTTTAACTCCTCTCACTGGAAAACTTTTTGCCTATCCTGCAACATGTGAAGCAAGCATTCCCATACCATCCATGCATGGTATATTTCCCTACATTTTCCGTAAAAATCAACCAAATGTAGGTAAATACACCATACATGGATGCTATGGGATTTGTTGGGTCAGATTTCTCGTTACTTTTGCCTTTTGAGTCTTCTTTAGCTTTCAATTGAAACCGTTTTTTGAGATTTGACCCTCCCGCACATGCCACACAAAATGTCGACATGTCATGACATGTTGGCATGTGATCCATATGTGACCGAGTTATCCTAAAAGAAGACACCCAAGAGGCATGATCACTTGTCCTCCGGAAGTACATACCTATAGACCATCCGTTTGGGTGTCAAATGTCAGCCTCTAGGTCCGTTTTTGGTGGTTAAGGGCTCAAATTTCAGACCTTTGGAGAATTCAGGTATACACATTAAAATCAAAACCAATCGAGAATTCATCAAATGGGTGTTGTCATAGAGTCTGGGATTTGTCATCCCAGTTGACTCTTCAGAAATCACAGAAACATGGAGAATATCCCATTCAAGTCAATACTTGTTACTAGTTGGTGGTTTCAACCCATTTGAAAAATATTGTTCAAATTGGATCATTTCCCCTACTTTGAAACCACCACCCAGAATATATCTCGTAGTTCTGACATCTCAGGTGGCTTCTTTCAAGCATCCATCTGGCACCAGAATTCTCCTCTCGAGTTGTTTATATCCCAAATGTTCCATGGGGCTGGAATATGTATATACCTACATTTACCATACATTTAAGCCCAATGTAGGTAAATATGGCATACATGGAGCATTTGGGTATTATCATCAGTTAATTTTGTTACCCCTCCAATTGTCCCCCGAGAAAACTAAGGGCCTTTGTTAAGGGAGTATTAAGGGATCATGGTGGTTTATCACCCTTTGATAAGGCCTTATCTTAAAAGGGGTGGGATGGCATTGAGGGATTTGGGCCCCTTAGAATCCCATGATGCAGCACCAAACTGTGGGAAATCTTGGGAACTGTGTGGGTCGGGAACGAAAAAACGGATCCGCGTTTTAAAACATCACATCGTATACAACCCCACCTGTACAAAAATCAAGCTGAAACAGATTTTGATGACTCCAGGTTTCTCACTCACACCCCCCCAACGATTCTCCTCCGGTAAGGACACCGTTCGGCGGGACTCGACACCTGCATCAACTTGAGACAAAAATCCGTTGGTCCGATGAGGTGTGCAAAATGGATTGATTGATGAGAGAATCTGATGTGCTTCAAGGACCACAGGCCAATAACGGTTTAGTTCACTTCAAATGTAAAGTATTTTCAGGCTGATGGCAACGGCATTCAATCACGCATTTTGTATGTCATACATTAAATTATGTGCACATCCACATCATCATATCATCGAGATTGAAAGACCTGCTGTTCTTGGACCGCCGAGGTGTTACAGCCAAATTCCATCGGACACTGTTTTTACCATGCGGATCTATAATCAAAAAATGTTCACCTAGTGGTGGTGGGTGTTTTCATCGCCACACATGATATATGAAACACTCTTGATAGAAGACATCCTGCACCATTTGGGATGTATGTATAAAAAACCCTGTAAATTGTAAATGGGATAAACTAATCAACTAGTTGGCTGGATATCTTCCATCAACTACATAATGCGGAAGTCAACAATGGGTGAACATCTTACCTCACAAAAATGAATGGAAACCCTCACCCGTCATACCCTCACCAGTCATTTTAGAGGAGAATTCTTGGCTGCAGATGATCTGCCCGATCCATCCGATCCATTGGTCTTTTCTTGTTTTTGGGGGATGGGAAGAAAATAGTACAATAAACAGTGTATAGTAAAATTCCAAGGGGGGTGCTGGGACGCCCCTTGAAAAGGGCATGTCATCCACTCCATACTCATAACTTAGTTGTTTTTGTTTATATACATATAGGGTATGTACGGTATATAGCCCATGGCAAGGATTCAGGGATGCCCGCGCTGTGAAATCATGATCATTATGCGTCACCCCAACAAATATCGATTTTTCTGAAACAAAGACACCCGGCTCCGTACATCATAGCTCACAAACTTCCTTCCCCCTTATCACCAGCTAGATGTTGTTGTTGTTGTTGTTGTTGTTGTTGTTGTTGTTGTTAAGAACTTTTTGTTTCAAACCCGCCAATCCGCAAACGCCACGCCTTTGGTAACACCTTTGGGGGGCGTATCACCTGGCATATGCACAGTGAAAGATGATGGGAAAATCAATGATGCACGGGTTATATATGTCTTAACGTGGAAACATGTAATTTAAGGATGGTTTTTCCGTGCTAAGAGAATGGACCTTTTACTAAACCAAGTCATTGTTCCATCTATGTTTTGTATGCATTCTGATCATCCAATCACTTCTGCGCCACTTTGACGGAACGGGAACAATCTTGGTTGAATATTGAATATGGGATTCCTACTTGTGATGCACAACATCCTGCACCACATGGCATAGCTAAAAGCCTTTCAAATCAGGAGATATTTGCTCTGTCAACTGGAGTGAGATTTCGCATGATGGACTATCAACATACCTGTGTCAATGGCTAAATTGGTTCCAAATTCTGAATAATTGCGTTGGGCCCAACTTCCTTGCACACCCCATTGTTTGAGGATCTTGCATGGCATTTAAAGGGAGTACTTTGTCAACCCCTCTAGCTAGCATAGCCATCCAACACTAGCACTCAAGTCTTGGTCAAATCCACTGATGGCAGACCAACTAGGTGACCGGTATTTACAAGCAATGACTTACAGGTTGTTCTACTACTACTACAACTACTGCAACTGCAACTGCAACTGCAACTGCTACTGCTACTACTACTACTACTACTACTACTACTACTACTACTACTACCATGCCAATTTAAGGAATCCCCCCCAAAGCCAAGAAATAAGGGATCATATGGGATTATTAAGAGATTTCTTGCGGGCGTGGCATTGTGGGCGCCCTGACATTCGTGGTTTAAGCAAAATTCATGTGATGTACCACACCTGTGAGGGTCTACGATAATCTTGAGTTGATACAAAGTAGTGGTACCCCCAAACATCCATAAATCCAGTAAAATCGGTGGATAACTACGTTGGACAACCCTCTGTTGGATAACTACATCCTTTTGTTCTTGCATCCAGATTTCAAACAAGGAATCTACCAAATCGCAGTGAAAAAAATCCAAGGCCATTTAAAGATTTGTTTGGCACGGGACTGCCCGCAAAATGTCTTGATTTCTGATTCAGGGTATATAATCAAATTATAATCTATATAGATTTTTCAGTTGCTTAGTAGGGGATCCAGCATGAGAAAAACAACATAACTTAGAAACAACTTCCAACCAGCCCAAACTTCAGCACATCGCTGACTTGGAACGTCATTTTGTCTTTTTGATCTCCAGATTTTTGGGGGGCTGAAGACCCAACAAAGGTCGGATATACATATTGGTGGCATGGTGCTGCTTTCCCGCCTGGGTGGTTTATGATCACCCTTTTGACAAAACAAAAACATCCCAAAATCATCAAAGTTACTTGTAAGGATTGAGTTAATCGGCATTTTGTACATGGAACGCACCCAAAAGTGGCAATTTTACACCAACGTCCACCCATCGGTGTCTCAGTCTCTCGGGTGATTCTCAAAAATTTGCCAGCAACACTGCAATGAGCCACTGCCTGGTGAACGGCTTACGGCAGAAAGCGGGTTGCTATCAAGAGATAAAAAAAAGCCACCTGGTAATGACCCCTGCAATCCAAAAACAGCAAAATCTTCTGCAAAAGACATGTAAATCGTGAAGCATTTTTTTTATGTGTTCTAAATCCAGATTGACCAATCATAAAAAATGTATATATACAACAGCAGAAACGACCGAATATAACACAATAGAACTTCAAAACTGTACCATTGGAACCAACACGAAAAACACCGTGTTTTCCTCGTGATTTTTTTCACCCGTGGTGTTTTTTTTTTCGTTTGGAAAAACGGCCTCGAAGCGCGCCGTGAGGTCCATAGGCTGTAAAGGCCATGCCCTTAACGGTGAAGCAAAGGCTGACATGAACCCTGACATGAACCATGAGTTTTGGGCCCCTTAAATGGTGGTTAAAAGTAAGGGAAATGGGACCCCTTATTTCAGGGAAAGATCGGTTTTCCACATCAAATTCATTGCAGCATTGCATAAAGAGGCTTCCAAAAAGAAGACATCGTCACCTACAGAATCTTCAAAATGCACTCCCAAAATCGCTGGTGTACACATGAGGTGTGACAGAAGAATTTTGTTTCAATCACTATGGCCAGACATTCGTCGGGATCCAACCAAACATAATTGAAATATCTGGACAACGTCTGAATGACTCTATATAGTTATTTTGTTCGAAGCGCTTTTCACACATCAATCAGAATTTAGAATCCAAAGGGTTAAACGGTTGGAACACACACATGGCAGCATGGCCATGAACCACAACTTGCATTAAGATGCAAAGCAACAAGTATCATCCCAAATGGTGGGGGAAAATGGTGATTTACCATGATAGTCCAGTAAAAACACATCACCTTAAAGCCAAATCCAAGTAAGTGATACTGTAAACGAAGTGTTATTTCGGGCGTGGATTAACATATCTAACTAGTTGGTGGTTTCAACCCATCTGAAAAAATATTCGTCAAATTGGATTGTTTCCCCAATTTTCGGGGTGAACATGTCAAACAATCGATCTTGAAACCACCAACAAAAGAAGAACACGAACACCACACCAATCCCACCACCCAACTTGCAACTCAAAGGTCTCTCTGTCAGGCGGTGGCATTTGATGGAGGAACCCGAGGAACCCCCAAAACCTGGCGGCTTTGAAGTTCTTTTTTTGCGGGGGAAAAATCACTGACCATCTGACCAAAAAAAAAGGACCCCTGGTTACCTGGTTGTTTGGAGGGTATATAGGGGTAGAAAAACTACCCAGTTTTGCGGGGATTATATGAAACCATTATAATCCAGCTTCTGCAAAGTGACCTGGATTGATTTTACACATGGAGGTCACGTTTTCAGCCCTGAAAAGGTCACTTATGGGTCCGAACGAGGTCACTTTGAAGAAGCTGGCTAACAGGCTAACATTTCTGATTTTACAACTCTGCTTTTCTTGCTGCAAAATACATTGGTGGCGTCTTATCACTGGTGGCTTCTCAATTCAGGATTGATCGTCTTTTTGAACCAAGATACATAGCTATGGAATGGCATCGATGTTTTTTTGTGATATGAAGCTGAGTCTGAGTCAAACAATGAAATATCATAGCTTTCCCAAAAAATCACTTCCGACGATTTTCTAGTTGGTGGTTGAACCAACCCATGTGAAAGACGTCAAATTGGATCATTGTGATCCATTTCCCAAAGTGTCGGGGTAAAAATGTCAAACATCTTTGAAACCCATATGATCCATGTATGAATTACTTACACCCTTCCTACAGGTAAAACAAAAAGGCCACATTTTCACAAGGGGAAATGGCTGGCTGTAGGTAAATATTCCCTTTTTCAATCTGGGAGGTCAACCCAGCATCCCACCTCCGACGGTGGAGAGAAGGTTTCTCCAACAGCCGGTTGGTGCCGCCGTTGGGAAGACGTTGAGAGTTTTTGTAGAAGCTTAGAAATCGATAGTGGTCATTGCTTCGAGTCTTATTGCCCAAGTAGAAGTCAGCACTTCCCAAGGGCATGCGATGTATTCCGTATCTTTGTATTTTCGCATGGTCTTGCTGCAATAGCTTAGAGCTTTATCTTGAACCTGTGGTCATAGGTTTTTCATTCTCAATCGCGTAAAATGATTTCAGACTTGCACTCCTGTGCATGTCCGGTGTGTCTCAATGGTTGGGAGTTTTCTGTTTTTTGTTGTTGTTGGGTTTTTTGAAGGTCTGGGGAAGATACTGTGTAGAGGAAGTTAAGCAAGGTGTATTTGGGTTGGATAGAAAAAATAAAAAGTTACTCTGAGTCTCCTCATTCAAATGGGATTACTGGCAGATTTTAAAAGGGTAAAAGCAAAAACAAACTTTGGCTCAGTCAAGGGAACCAACATATGCCATGTCAATCTGTTGATTTGCTTCTCAGTTCATTCTCACTGGTAAGATGCTATCAATGTCCCGAGAAGATGAATGCCATCTCTGCAGGGAACATCTCACGGGAACGTGAGGTGGGGCCAAGTGAGGTCTCTGCTGGCCTTGCAGCTGGAAGATGTTGACATCTAATTCACAACTTGCCAATCTCGGTGGGTCAACAAAAACGTCCTTTGCCATTCATGTCGTGACTTTAAACAAACACACTCTATACATCACCATCACACTGGCCAAATCTCGCCAGTCTTGAGCAACAAATGTGGCGCGGATTCATGACATTGCGAAGGTCAACGTAAACCATGATGAGTCCATCAACAAGAAGGGGCTTTTAAATTCCATCCCCGAAAACTTGACATGTCCCCCAAAAAGGGACCATTGATGTAATGGAAATTTCATCTTCCAGCCATTGATTTTCGGGGGATATGTTGGTTTTCGGGGGATATGTTGAGTCATGATGTTCATCCATAATTCCTGCAACAGAAGCTTTGACAAAAACGGGAGTAGTACCACAATAAACTAAGAGAAGAGAACCTTCGAGGAAAAACTTGAAACCTACTCAGCCAAAGGACCATTAAATAAAAGTTTGACCTTTATTTTTCTTATTAAATACAAGTACTTCCCAGAGGTTTAGTCGGGTTGGCCATTGGCTAAGGAAATCGGAAATGCCAGGGTTAGTGAATACTGGAAACTTCCTCAGCATCAAAGTTCTGACAACCATGAAGGATCAACTCTTCTTCGGATTTGTGTTGGTGAAAAAGTTGTTCCATCTCCACTCTTGGAAAGCAAAAAGAACGCCTTTTTTGTTCAGATCCACTGTATACATTTTACTGTTGCTTGGATATCACACAAGAACATAAACCCACTTGTAGGCTGACATACTGAAATGATATACTAGATTTTCTCAATTGCCCGTTGCCCATCCTATTCATTTATCAAATTCAGGCAATATCCCAGAAGGCTCTTGAGGAAGCAATGGGCAAAGACGCATCAAACGTTGGCTCATTCATGTCCAACTGAAATTCCTTCAAACCAAAATAGGAATTCAACGAGTCAGTTGCAAAGAACCTGACTTGAAAGGGACTCCGCGAAGAACCAAAAGAAACATATAAAAATCAAACCCCACACTCCAAGGGGTGTGAAAGAAAACACGGGGTTTCGAAGAACAAAAACAGAGCAGCGATAGTCCCTTGAAAGAGACACTTTAGTGGCCTAAAAGGTCACCTGAAATCTCCATGTTTGCTCAACTTTTCCGCATCCTGAGTTTTCGCATACCTTCGATTGCTTAAGGTATTCCCCAAATGGTGGTGTTTCATGGTGATTTACCATAGAAAGTAAAAACATCAGGACCTTATATAAACAAACACAAGATACATATCCCCCTGATTTCAATACGTGGCTGGCAATTCGGGTTGTTTGTACTGAGTTGGTGATCCGATCCCAGCAAGTTCCGCAGTCTGGCAGCCTTTTTCACGGGAGCTGTACAAATCTGTACAGGTTCTGAGTTGGGACTCGAGTACGTCTTGAGCACCAAGGGTTTGTCGCTGCACTGAGTCGTGGAACAAAAGATGTGTCAAGTCTCAAGGCTGTTAAAGACTGATCCATAAGCGTCTAGCTGGCCACATCATATAAATGAAATTTAGCGTGAAATGATGATTTCAGATATCATTTCTTGATTTCATTATGTACCATGTCGGACATTTGATGGTCTGTTGTGCAGAGAAGCCAAATGACGAACCTTTCTAAACCAGAAATTACCCTGTATCCTGCTCAAATTTCTTAGGAAATTTGTCCAGCATCTTTGAAAGGGTTTCCCATCTAATCTGAGTGTGGGATAAAACATTACCTAAAGGTCAATCAAGATGCCACACATGCCACTAGTTAAGTTTTCAGGTCCTAATATCATACCAATATGTAGTGACTGTGAGTGTCATGTGTCATGTACTTTTCAATTATTTCTATACAGGGAACTCCCCTATTAACCAAACTTCAAACTTATGAATCATGAAAGTAGTTTTCTTTTTGGTGGTTTCTCATGAAAATTCGAAGTGGAACCTGAACAAACAATTCACCATTGGCTGATGACATCTAACTAAGAACCAAAGGTGGTGCTGACTGTTGGAAGAAATCTTGCACGTTCCACCTGGGATGTGCAAAGAATGTCGTCAATAGTGGGATAGACTATGTCGTCTATGGCTGCCATCCACACCAAGTGCAGAATATAGGAATCCAAGAAAAAAACACTGCAAGGATACAAAGGTGTACACATACATAAAATTCATAAACCACCTTGTCAATAGTAGGATATCATCAGCAACTACTGACATCTTTCTGAAATTTCTTGTCCATCAACAATAAAAAACTTTTCCAACTCACCCTTGACTCAAGTCACTACTCGCGGGTGGTTCACGCGGGGGGGTGTCCTGCAGCAGGTTAGAGGTGCTGGAACCTTGGAGATACTGTTGATGGAAGAAATCCTGCCAACCAGTTGATAGGTAGTTTATCCCATTATTATCCATTATCTATAGGGTTTTATACATCTCAGGTGGTTGTTTGGGATTTCTTCCATCAACAGTATGATAATACAGTGTTTTGACATTCAGTGCAAGTGTTGTGGCTGGGAAACCAATGGTGAATAAGCCCTGATTATGAGGCTTCGTTTCTGGGGCATGTTAGGGTGTGTATATAAGGTTGACTGGCAATGCTAATTAACAAGGTGTTAGCTTAGCAGTCGTTGTCATGAATAGTTTTATATACCTTCAAACTACATAGAAAGTACAAGTAGCATCTTTGTTCAAAAGTTGCGGTGTTGCCGCTGCCTATTCAACAGAAGTTGCAAATCAAAACAGCCAGAAATATGGTTTAAACTATTTTAAACTATAACCCTCCCTGAAACTAACAGCGAGTTACCGTAACCCCTAAAAAAATCCATGGTTGGTTCAAATGAAATTTCCTTTTTGGGGCATTTTGGGCCTTTTTTTTTCAGGGGCAAATTTACTTGCTGTCATTTTTACGGGAGTGCATTGCTTCTGAATCCAGGGGTGTTCTGCTAGGATAAGCCCCAAAGTAAATCAGTCGGATCCACCCTTTGTCCGATGATAAAAAGGAACGTCAACAACAACCTTTTTGTTTTGCTGCTGAAACGACCTTTTCTCTTACACTCCCTAAAACTAACATAGCCCCTGAATATAGGGCCTCCCAAAAGGAAACTAGTCTTTGAACCATCCATTTTAGTTTTAGGGAGTGTACATCATTTGTTCTCCACCTTTGCAAATGATGAACGGTTCAACGATTCTTTGGTTGGAATCAACCTGCAAACTTGGAATGATGACCTGGCATTTTTGGTGGTGAACAACTTTCATGTCGACGGAATTTTGGACTGGGGAACTTCACAGAATCCCAGGTCCATACTGTTGATGGCTGAAATCCTGTTAACCAGTTGAGATTGGTAGTTTATCCCATTATTTACCAGGATTATAATCCCAGGTGGTTGTTTGGAATTTCTTCCATCAGTTATTTAATTCCACAACTTGGGTCCAAAAACCAGCTATAAATGGGGTGAAATAACCTTAAGAAATGGAATTAAAATGGGCAACTGGGGTTATAACCCTACTTATAGGAGTTATAGCATGTTGTAGCCCAATTTATAACTGTTTTTTGGGCCCACTTTGCACTCACCAACCACCAAACCAAACCCTTTCGCAGCGCGAAGCTGTTGGGCCTATTTCCAACTCAAGCGCTCGCTGGGTGAGAAGGAGTCCATGTGTTGATACCTTTGGAGTAAAGACGGAAAAATTCACACGAAAATCCACCGTCCACCTGGGCTCCATGCAATGTGATCACTGTAGATTTATGTGGATTTTTTGCGAGAAGTTTAAACTTCCTCAGCCAAAGGAATTTTGGGGAGTAAAATTGATTGATCTCAAGTTAGTGTGGAGTTCCTCTGTCAAAGTCTTGGGTTTACCTGCAAAAGGGTGTGATACTGTTGATGGAGTAATCCTGCACCACATGAGATGTATAAAACCCTCTAAATAACAGTATAAACTATCTACCAACTGGTGCAGGATTCCTTCCATCAACCGTACTTTCGACAAACAAATCATGGCTGTAAATGTGTACCACTAAGAACTCTCTGGCAGTTATGAGGCGCATAGATTTTGAACACGAAACTTCGGAACACCTCAAAAAATTCCAGGTGCAAGGATGATCCATTTAAGATGATATCTCAGCTAAATGGTGGTTTCAGCCCATCTGAACAAGTATTTTCATAGTCAGAATGGGATTTTCTCCAAGTGGGGGGAACAAACATGTATAAGATCCTTGAAACTTGAAACCATCTAGCTTCGGGTGTTAAACACGTTGGCATCAAAATGGATGCCAAGTCCAATACTGAGTCAAGATTCAACAAAATCTATGCGTTCGCTGTGTGGAACATCTGCATTTTTCGGGTATTTCAGGACCTGGTTGTCTTTTTTTTCCAACCCAAAAACATCCAAAGATTGCACACGTATGAAATACAAATTGCAATTCAACCATATCACGTTTTTCTCTTCTTTCTTTGGGGGGTGTAAAAAAACTACATGATCCAAAACCCCCAAGAAATTCCTACAAGATGGACTCCTACCAATCATAAATAGAATTATAACCCCTATAGGATTAAAACCCCAGTTACCCATTTATTTTCGGCCATTTATACCAGTCCCATATCCCCCATTTATAGTTGGTAGGGGTCCAAATTTGCAAGGTTGTGCCAGCTGAGCTTGTGGACCAGCGTCTTAGCGCAGGGCTGCTGGGGCAGCCTGGAAATCGGTCGGTGTTTGGGGGTCAACCTCTTGCCGTGTCTCCCTGCTAGAAACTAACCAACTGCTAAGGGGCTTACATCATGTTACATCTGAAATTCCAACCAAGAAACTCGAGAAATTCGGAAAATGATGAAGATGACTCTTCTAATGAAGCAGTTAAGAGTTCGCATGGCAGTTTTCCATTGTCAATTTGCATGTTGAAAGGGCGGGTATCATGGTTCAGTTCAAGTGTTCTGAAGGCCCTAAAAGACTGATTGAGCCCCGAAAGGGATGGTCCCAAACACCTAGTTACCTGTATACTCCCTACCCTCTTTCAAGACAGCACCAAGAATTTGAAAGCTCCTTTGAGATTGAATTGTGCGACTAGTGACTAAATGAGGGAACGAATCAAACTGAGACCCAAATGGGTTCTTTCCCTCATTCATTTAAAGATATTATATTTGGAGATTCTGGGGCTCCCCTCAAATCCCTGGCTAGCCTTTTGAGTCGCAAGTGCTGGTCAATTTCAACGTCACCAATGGGCGGAAGGAGTGATATAGTGATAGTTGGTGTGTCCACTTGAAGGGGGTTGCATACTACCTGCATATCTGCCTTAGTTCAAAAGAAAAATCCTGAAAAACCATAGCAGGTGCAACAAAAAAAGGTGGCTTTCCCGAGCTCAAAATGATGGATCACTTCCAATTGAATGGGGTTTCAATTTGATGGATCCAATTTTCCTGGTTTGAATTTTGGTTTTAATGTTTGTGTATGTTTGTGTTGTTTGTCAGGCTTGTCAAAACCCCAATTTCCACCAAAAAAAATCTTGGAAACTCAGATTCCCACCAAGCAGATTCAGATTTCAGATACGGAAAACCCATCCCCAATCCACCCGCAAACCTTCCCCGTGAGTGAGTGAGTTCCCCGAATTTCCCCGCCTGTGTCGTCCTTCAGCTTCTCATAGAGCTGACGATCACCCGCGCTAGGCCTTCATCCCGACAGTGCTTCAACCAGTCGAACTCATGGCCAGTCAACCGGGGCTCCCATGGTTCAGGTACCCCCCATGAGATATAAAGCCGAAAAATAAGGCCTTATTAAGGGAACAACTATGGACATGATAACCCCTTGTTAAGGCTTTGGCTTTCTCATGGGGGGTACCTTATATGGGGGCCCCGGTTGACTGGTCATGATCAACTCAACAATGAAGTGACGGAGACCCCTACAAGGTGGGCCCCAAAAAACAGTTGTAAATGGAGTTATGGGATCCCTATACATGGCCGAAAATAAATGGGTAACTAACAGCTACGCCTATACCAGTTATAAATGGAGATAAAAGTTATAACCCCTAGAAATGGGCGAAAATAAATGGGTAACTGTGGTTACAACCCAAAATACTATAGGGCTTATAACACCATTGATAAATACCACGGGGGCCCACCTTGTACTTGAGTCTGGGAAATGGTTCACCAATGGATACTGGAATCAACTCTGAACACGTTCACATTGGGAATCCTCGCAAATTTCCGAATTCCAATTCAACTGAATTTCCAGAATATCCATCCCATAGGATCCATGTATGGAATCTAACCCTGGCTTAACAGTCATATCAGTTCTTAACACTAATCGGCGGGCAGGGGTCGTGAAATCGTGAACGCCCAGATTATGCGAAAGTTATCTTGGATTTGCATGGTGTTTATGCTTTGAAAAAGTAAAACATGGTATCTCAAACGCTGGTTTGATGGTGATTTACAATGGTACAAAGTAAAAAAAACACTATAAACAAATCCAAGCTATACATACATCTCCAGTTCATTTTACCAAAAAGTCACCCAGAGATCATATCCAAAAGCTGCTCCCCCCCAGAATCATCATCAACATCACCACATCGCCTGTAACCCGTGAGGTAAGGCTGATCATTCAAAGTGGCCTCCGTGGCGATCAATGGGGAGAAACATTTCGGAGAAGAACGTGGTGAAAAAAGAGGAAAACTTAACTTAGATATCATCATGCATGTTTACGGAGAGGTATAAGGCAAATCTTGGGCAAATCTTAGGAGTTCGTTATCAGTTGGTTTCATCTTTAGCTTCCAACACTTGGTCTTCAGGGCTTCCTAGTGCCATGGCTTTCTCTTCTGAACTCCAATGAGGAGTTGTTGGAGGCTACAATTATTCTATGGCTAATAGTGGTCAAAATCCTTCTCCACTTAGTCGATGCAACCAAAAACCCCGATGTGAATCATGGGATTGATTACACGTAATTACCCTCCAGGGAGCTAACATATCCCGCCTTGGGAAAAGGAACATGTTAGTTTCCAAGAGAGTACACGACATTACACTACAATTACACCTCCCCCATAGGATCCATGGGACTGGCATATCTACCTACATGAATGGTCAATCTTGCCATACTCTGCGAATTTCGCCCAAGATAGATTGCGTCGAGAGATCTGCCAATCTGATCTGCCGTTGACCAACATGCTGAACATAGAGGCCAAAGGTTTCTGCTTCTTGTTGATCCCTTGCCTAAGAAGTCACGCCAGTTTTTCTGGTCTTTCCTGGCCTGCTCTTTCCGGTCCTGGCAGACCTTTTGTAGACAGCCTGTGCAGCCTGCGGCATCTGTTGCTGCTCTGTTGCAGACAGCCTGCGCAGCCTCGGCCTTCTTCTGCGCGTTCTTCTTGTTGGTGTAGTCCTTGGTGTAGTCTGCCTGTGGGTCGTGGGACCCGAGCGCACAGGTTTCTTTGGAATTCCGCACAGCAGCAGGACACAGCAGCGCACAGTGCCACAATACAAAATGACACAACCCCAAAATTTTATTTTTATTTTTTTCATGTCTCCTCTGTTCTCGGTTGCCAATTTTGAAAACACATCAGCTTGAGCCAAAATTGAAACCACCCATTTGAAAAAATATGAGTCAAATTTCATCATTTCCCCAGGCAGAGGTGAACATAAAAAATGCTTGAAACCACCACCCAGCTTCATATTGCTTCTACATTTAAAGCACCAGAACATATTAGTATAAACAAAGTTCTGCCATCTTTAAGTGCTAAGCCTGTCTTGGGATGATGAAAACGTGCTTTATTTCGGAAAGGTTGTTGGTCACCTCCATCAAAGGGAATCAAGTTGGGTCACGAATGGAATCACCTGGCTAAATCTTTCTGAATGCTAAAACTGTTCACCAACTTTGCAACTTTCTATAAATGCAGTGTCCATTTTTCCGGGAGGGATCTACTGTTGATGGAAGAAATCCGAAACAACCACCTGGGATGTATAAAACCCTGTAAATCATGCGATAAACTACCAACCTCAACTGGTGAATGCCGGACTTCTTCCACCAGCAGTATTTCTAATAGCACAATCACAAGCGTCACGTCATGTCACGAAGTCATCACTGAACTGCACCTCCAAATCACTACCTCGGACGAGGTAGCAGTGGCTATCCCGACGACTGTGCCAGGGTGTTCCTCAAAACTCCTTGAAAAACAGAGGATAAACTCATCCCACCGCACCTTTAATAGTAAATCCATATAATGGGTATAAAGAATTATATAATTCCTTTTCAAATTGGGTTGATGAGTTTATCCCCTACCACAGCGAACTGCTGGAAGTTGATCGACCCAACCAATAAACATCAACAGCTGGACATCAACCGTCATTAAAAAAAACAGTGGGACATTTCCGTTCCAAAAATGAGGGGAAATGATACGAACATTTTGCACGAAACTGGAATATACCCAAAGGCTTTGAAGTGATATATCATGATATCAGAGTTTTTGCAGAAAAAATGAGGGATTTCTGACTGAACTGGATACAGTACTTATGTTTACTTACATATATATTCATCATTCATGACTCAGATTTCAATCGATTCCCTTGTGATTTCAACCCATTCCACTTCTGATTCTAACATATTCCCCCAGTTGAGGGGTGGACCAAAACAAGTTTTGTGCAACATCACCACCTACACACCCAAAAACGAACGGCTGGACCTAGCTGTTTGGTGTTTGAAGGAGGAAATGATCCCTATGGAATATCATCTTTTTTGCAGCTTCCAGTCGTTAATCACTCAGACCGTCACAGTGGTCTAGCCAACAAAACCTCAAAGTTTTCCCCCAAAGCTCGAATCATTGATCCAAAACTACCAACTTGGAGGATCATCCTAGGACTTGTAAGTGGTTAGGATCACCCCCATTTAAAAGCCATTTAGGCCATTTGGAAGGGGAACAGCACGATCCTTAGGGGACTTACTCACTATGGTTATTAACCACTTACAAGTCCTGGGATGATCCTCACGGATCCTTACGGAGTTGATTTCTCAGGATTTTTCAATATTAGGCGAACCGACAAAGCAATGCTAACCCATATAAAGTATCCCATATGCTCCTAATCTATGGAATATTTGCCTAAATTTACCATAGATATGTTAGCCACGTGTACAGGCAAATAAATTAAATATTCCATACATTAGGATCATTTGGGTATGAGGCTCACCTCAATTGCTCACCAGCGGATTCGTTCCAAGCACCCGCACCGTTCGCACCAGCCTGTGGATGAATGGGACTGGGATGATGCTTGTCCAGTGCATAGATGACAAATGATTGATAAGATGGTCATTCGTTTATCAAATGCATACCATGGATTTTGTGAAATATCATCGTCGAGAGCATGTTGGCTAAAATAAGTCATTGATGCATATGTTTCTTGTGTCGTACGGCTTATATTCAAAACTTATGACACTGAGAAGGATCTGTGAGATATGATGATGATTCATAATGTACTGCATAATGTCTAAACCACATCTCTGCACTGCGAAACCTGGACAACATCGTTTCCCCTTCATATCACTAGGTTCAACAGGCAACCACCTATAGACTCGCCGGAACCAGAATGCTTTGGGTTATGTTGTGCAAGGATTTCAACTTACCAACCGGAACCATCTATAACAGTAGATAAGGAAGGAATTTTTCAGTCGGCTGAGTCTCAACAAAGTTCAACAGAAATTACATGGGTTCCCTTCAGAATCGGATGCCAAAAACTGATCGGTTCACAAATACAATATCTACTTAATCTGCTATAGTACTTGATCCAAAATGGCATGATTTCATCTTAACAACACTTATTTTTTTGGGACGGTGGGTTTGGACATGTTTTGTTTGGTCATGCTTGTTACCAGTGAAGCAACAAACGCCTGAACAACATGTTCCCAGCACCCACCAAACTCCCAACCTTGGCTGTCGAAGCGCTTGTTGTCACTTTTGGTTCGGTCCGTGGTGGAGCTGTAGATGCTGTAGATGTGGTTGTGGTCGATGCACCCGGAAGCTGGAAATAACTGGCAAAATTAGCCAAATCCTCAAGTCATCCGGGACAAGTCAAGCAGGAAACTGGCCAAAAACCATACAATAATATCAAAGTGGGATGAATTGGTTATGAAATTTACCAATCGATGAATAGCTGATGTTTATGGTAAATTAGTAGGTACATGCAATATTCCATAAATGGTTGGGAAGTTAGATTTGTCCAAAGTTGGGTTGAACAAGCTCTTTTTGAAATAAAGGAAAATGAAGCACGCAATTCATGTGTTTTTTTCATGACTCCACTTCTCTTTTAAATCAACTCATTGAAATTAGAAAATAGACATCTTATATATCTCATCAACTTGAGAAAGTGAACCACTCAACCTCCCTAAACCGAGTTCTTTGTCACTTCCTAAGAACCAACCACTTCACATGTTGATCCATTTTGTGTCCCCAAAAAAGGCCAACAAGCAGCTTCCAAAAACGCTGGACTAACCATGGTGATCATAAGCCTCCTGAGGATCGGGTTGTTTCCCCTCCAAATGGCCTTTTTATGGCTTATCAATGGGGGTTATACTAAATTTTCGAACCACTGGCCAGTCCTGGGATGATCCTCCAAGTACCTTTCCCCCCCAAAGAAAAACTGAGTTCAACAACCCTTCTAACATTAACACAGCTGGACTACCAACCTCCCGAAACCGAAACTCAGTTCAAAGGGACGTTCAAAGGCACATCCTTCTGTTTCAACTCTTTGGCATCATCCTCCTTGAAATTACGAAGGTCCTGCGGCAGGAAATCAAGTGGTCGATATCCCATATGATTCAATTCATGGGATGATGTACCTATATTTACCTGCATGAATGGTTGATTTGTATGGTAAATTAGCAGGTAAATAATATACCAAACATGCTTCTGTTTGTATTCGACATTCTCTAAGATCTTGCACTGAGGACACGAAATCCTTTTTTCGTTGTCAATGATCAGTTTAACAAGCACATCAAGATCCACCAAATGACGGCTGCCATGAATATGCTTATATGTTTCCAAAAAGGGAAGAGCATCAAAAAACAACACCCCACTCTCAAGATCTCTCAAGTACCATTCAAACAAAGAGGAATCGTACCAATGTCCCTATGGAAGCGATGGGATTGAATCATGCCAACCACCAAATGTGCTTGCTATACACGTAGTTCCTTGTCCTAAAAACCAATACCAATTACACGGTAAGATTCAGGATTGAGATATTGAGCTCCTAGCTTCGGATGGTGATGTAAGCAAAATAATCCGCTCCCATCATTCTAAAAGACGCTCATTAGTTTCCCCCCCCAGTTCACAAAAAATAATACCGACAACTCCTTGATGGTAACAAGGCCTGCAAGCTTTGGTTTTTATTTTGGGTCTTGGGAAGGGTGACGTTGAACATATTTCAGTCAGAATTGGCCTATCCCTAGGGATCCAATCACCTTGTCAAAAGATGATTGGGGTGTACAATCACCTCCTCAGCAAAGTATTTAGGTTCCACTACCATTCTCAAAAAAAGATTGGATCCCTAGGGTATAGAAATGTGTTGGGGGAGTTTCTAATCTTGGAAACAGGGTGGTATATATTCAATTCAATTGTACCCTCCATCCCACTTTTGGAAGAGGACAATCATCTTCAAAAGTGCCTTTGGAGTGGATATATATGTTAGTTACCACCGAGAATATTTTCACTATCCCAAATTTCTAAAACGTGAGAACTGGTCTTGGAGGAATCGCTTCCTCAGCTCCCTTTTTTTTTTTGGGATAGGTCAGGTGACGTCAGTACACAAGTCATGCAGAGCATTCTACGTTGAGAAGGGGTCTCTGGGAACCCTACAGTTTCTTAGAGAACATCAAGGAACTATAGGGAAGATTGGGGATGCAAATACCTAACTCGAAGGAGTTCACGTTCTAAGAGACTTTGAAAGGTCCAAGAAAACTTTAGGGGTGAAACATCACCAGAAGAGGTTGTAACCCTTGCAAATCCTTAAAGTTAAAGCATAAAAACAAAGTGAATTGAAATCACGAGCTGAAGGCTAAATACATCATCATGATAGAAACAGCGACATCTGATTGATGTCAACTTTCTGATATGATATAGATGTTGTGAAGGTAGGCCATTAGCTCTTGTTGAGATCGGATTCCACTGCTCTGCGGAAAAAAATAGAATGGAGTGGATGATGCTAAACTCTCCCGAACCAAAAATGGAAGACAATAAAACCGTTACCCTTGATCAAACACGTTATACACGATCTCCAGCAATTTGACAAAACTTCAAAGTTGAGCTTCGCCATGTCTCCACGGACCCAGGACTGGATAAACATTCAGAAGGCCAATACAAAGGATCCTATCCTCGTCAGTTCTGAGGTCATGAAAGGTCACGTTTTCTTTCCCCTAAACCCACAAAAAAAACAAAGGAAATCAACCAGACCAATTTGGAAGCAATCAAAACCTATCGAAAGGTTGAATTTCTATTTTCATATGTAAATCACTACTGTTGTACTTTTATATTTCTTTTTATTGCCATCAGGAATGACAAATGAGACATATGCAAACCAATATTCACTGTATAGACATACCGCAAAAAGTACGCATGTATATCATATGTACATGCATCTTACCTCCATCTATAAACCTCAAGAAGAAACAATCATACTGGATGTATGAATATAAGACTTGACACCACCTTCCATTACAATACAACTATGCATAATAATCAGAACATATACTATTAACATTCACATCTTCAGAATCTTCATACCAAATCTGTAAAGATCCATCTCTGTTGGCACTTTTTGGGTTGTTTGGTTATCAACGTGTCTCTTTCCCTGGACCGTGGCCCTACCGGACCTTGATCCCATTCCCCAGGAGCAACAAAGGCCACACGCACCGCGTTGACACGGTCAGCGTATTTGAAGCCCTCGAACAGTGGGTGGATTTTTCACCAGATCATACCAGTTCCACGGCATGGTTGGATGATAACAGTAGTTGGTGGTTGAGTTGAACCAACTACCATTTGAAAAAAAATATGCGCAAGACAAAATTGGATAATTGTTTCCAACAAATCGGCCCGATTAATGTTTGAATTATCTAATTAATGCTTGAAGTTTCACCACCGGGATAACTTTATTGGATCTGAAAAGTAGCCAGTTAGTTGGATGTATTTTTTTCCCGAGAGATGAGGATAGATTAGATGCCCCCCCCCCCGTTGATTCATACCAAAAAAGAAACAGGTTGATTGATCGCCATCACTCAAAAACATGTTTCACAGTGATGTTTTAAATTTCCAAAAATAGGGACATATTTTACCAACCCTGTGGAACCGGAACCGGTAACATGCAAAAAGACATATATGGTCATATGGACGCTATGGCCTTGGCTCTGACGCCCATGCAAATCATACAAAACACCGTTCTCAAGTGGATACAAGGTGGGCTCCTCCAGTTATAAATGGGGCTGTGACCACTATAAGTAAGGTTATAACCCCAGTTACCCATTTATTTTCGGCCATTTATAGTACAAGTAGCAACATTGCAGCTATAAACACTGTCAGTCACGTTGATGGAAGAAATGCCGCCCCACCTTGGAAGTACATGATGGGAACATTTTTATGATAAGTGGTGCAGGATTTCAACCATCAGCAGTATCATCCTCATCCCTGCCAGAAACCAAGCTGGCAAAAACATCAGTTTGAAACCGAGATCGGCAGTAAAAACACATTAAACAAAGGCTATGAAACATGGCCCCCGGCCTAGTTTTGGAATGGTATATCTTGTCACTTGATATAGCAGCCGAAATACATGTCACCTCTTCTTAGAACCAATCCCCTCCTCCTAAATTTAACGGCGCCTTCAATAAAACAACCATCTACCAACGAACAAGCCCTTGATCCGCCTTGGGGATGTTCATATAGTTTTTTGAAAAAATGGTGTTGATAAACCTCTGCCCCAATTCAACCCAAAATGGCTATCCACCTTGTGAACCTTCTTGGTCTCCTCTGCATAGACCTTAGCATCGGCGGTGGAAGAAACAAAGGACACATTTCCATAGAAATACGTCAATTCAATGAGTGGGTTAATGGTGAGTGAACATGTTTTTTCAAGGCAGTGGTGTTTTAATCTGCATGCTGCATGGCAAACAAAGCAACTATTCTATAAATTGTAGGCATATCTATTTTTCGACATCCTTCTTCATGTAAGTTCATCGGATTCACCAACCAATCGACTCACCTAACCACAAAACATTATAATTGAAACAAAAACCAACAAACTCTTGGGAAAAAACACAACTTTGTGACTTGGGGTGCGAAACCCACTCCCAGCAACAAAGAAACCACCAGGATTCTTAGATTTTCGGGGATTCCGCTAATGAGGCTTCATTTGCAACAGGGTGCAACTCACACAAAGTGGGCCCCGTCACCAGTTATTTCAATACCGGTTTATAAGTGGAGTTGTAAAACCCTATAAGTAGGGTGATCTCACGGCAAACCCATTGATTTTCGGCCGTTTAAAGTGGTGATTTATGGATATTTCACCTCATTTATAGCTGGATTTGGGGGCCCACCTTCTATGACCCTCCACAACTCGTTTCGCCCTTCGGTGTCCAAGACACATCCACAGATTGACCTGCCTTTCGCAGCTGCCTTGCCACATGTAAGGCCTGGTGACGGAAAGAGAAATTGGGTGAATCCATATATCATTCCTTATTAATCTGGTGTGGTTATGGGATTCTTATATGGATCAATTTCTTGAAAATCCATACGAAAAAAACAATGAAACACAAGGTAATGTATCAATAAATATCTCATATATAGTTTATATTCCCCTAAACTACACAACTTCTTACCTTGGTCCATAACTGCCAAGGTCCTCTCTACGATTTTTTTTGTAATGACCCTGCAAATCTGCAGGCCAAAACAAGAGAAGGACATCTCTTTTAGGGCCATGGGAGTTGGGGCAAGGCTGGAGTTGAAGATTCCTTTTTGTCAAGGCAATTTCGGGGATTTGCTTCTGTTTTGGTGCTTGGAAAAAAACAACCCACAAAACTACAGTATTCCCCCAGCAATGGGTGGGTTCCAAAATGGTGATGAATCCGTAAAAATCACCTGAAACAAAACCAAAGTTAAGGGACAAAATTGGCAGCCCCCGCAGCTCGCAGCTCTTTTTTTTTTCTGGTCAACGTGATTTGGACGCACGGCACACAGCCGCCATTGGTTGCCCTTGGTGACACCAGCGACTTGGAGGTGGAGACTTCGCGAATAACAAGGAATTTTGGGATGTGAAATATGCTAGGATGCCGGTTGGCAAGTAAAAGTATCGAAGTATCCCTACATAAAATAAGATCGCCTCCTGATGTCCACTGGAATCCTGGGACGCTTGGCGTACGAGGAAGCAAAACAAATTTGAACTTTTGTGAGTTCGGTTGCTACTGGGATGGGGAAGCATCTGGAAAGGGTAGGTCATATTAGATCATCTAGGCAAAGCTGATTGAATTTCAAAAAGAAATCAATCTTGCAATCATTTGCTTGGTTGATCGCTTGGACGAGAAAAAAACGCTCTCATGAACAAACATGACAACCAACATATATGGGTGTTTCCTTAAAATGGTGGTACCCCAAACACCCCAAAAAAATCCTTTTTAGTAAGAAAACCCATGGTTGTTGGGTACCAGCATTTTAGGAAACCCCCATATGGCAGAACACACACCCACACCCACACCCACACTTGGACCCTCAGCCCGAGTAACAACTCAACTCAAAAAAAACATCAGTGCCAACAAAACCACCCAATATAACGCTTCTGTTTATACTACCTTCTCATCTTGCAGGCCACCAGACAATCAACTCAACATTGTGAAAACATTGTACCCCCCTGAAAACTAACATATCCCCTGAAAAATGATGGTTGGAAGATGTATTTCCTATTGAAATAATCCCTTTTTAGGGGACATGTTAGTTTTCTGGGGTGTAAGTAAAAAAAACTGCTTCCATCTTCATTGCTTGATCCCTCCCAAACAGGTAATTTAATGACCCCCATATGATACGAGTAGAACAAAGACATCCTGCCCCAAAGGGCTTCTCTCCGGAAACTCATCATCCTAATCACCGGAAAGGGGATGATCTTTCAACCCTGGGACCCTTGGAAGGTGGAACCCTTTGTTAGGGTCTATCTATCCCCCTAGGAATTAGCCTATATAGAAGGGTTGCTTGGACCCCTGATTTTGTAGCAACAAAGACCTTGTTTCTATCAACCCCTTTTTTAAATCAACTCCAGCCCTCAAAGAATGCGATCTCTTGGGATTTCGGACGACATTTTTGGTGACTAAGTCGACGAGGATGAAACGGAAACTGTGGAGGCTGCCTGGTCTGAAAGGGGGATGCCTGGAAACCCATGTTTTTTTTTTGGGAGAGCCAATTTTGATACCCATACGATCCATGTATGGTGTATTGACCTTCATGAATGGTTGATTTTTATGGTACATGTCGGTAAATATACCATACATATACATGGATCATATGGGACATGGGATGTTTGTAAGTACCAAGCAAAATCAGGAATGTATCAAACAGCCAATTCGTCCCAAGAAAGGTCAAACCGTTTTGGTGAATATAGCAAGCAGCACTTATTTAGGCAACATGGTTTGCCTTTTTGAGATATGTTTTTTTCAGCAGTGCGTTTCTTGCCAAATTGATCATGTTGTTTTCCAAGTACATACATACAATGATGGGTCATTGTGATGCCTAAAGCGTGAGTCTGAGAGAAGTTTCCCATGATTCAAGATCAAAAATTCCGGTTCTGCGGGCCGAAAAGTATCAACTTTCATGTTATTTCACTAACCTGGGTGTTTTTGAATAATACCTGGAAAACAAATTGTTGTTAATTTCCATCAACTTTACCACCCTAAAACTAGGCCAGTTGTCCTACACAAATGGTACTGCCTGCCTATGTTTTCCAAGTTACAACTCTCTGAATCTCAAGCTGTTTCCAGCCCCTCAGGAGAATAGTTGCTGGTTGAAAAACCACACATTTGGAGCAAAATGCTGCTTCAAATTGGATCATGTCCTCAAAATTCGAAGAAAACAACAAAAAATATGAAGTTTCACCACCTATTTGTACTTGAAACTGGATTTATCTCATTGAAGTGGATCTTTTAGCCACAAAGAGATCCAATCTATAAACTCAATTTCCACCAAAATCATAAACATGTTTTTTACCCCAAAAATACCTCCCAGTTTGGACCAGGAGTCAATAAGTCCCAAAGCAAAAAAAAACAAATAAGGATCCCGACTTACCCTTCCTCCCATAAACATGGAAGCGAAAAATGGTTTCAATAGGAGTTACCTTTCGAAATGCAGCCATTTTCCACAGAACCATGATTATGGGAGAAAGAGTACCCTCCAGTAAACTAACATGGCAATGGAAATTCCCCATTTTCAATAGGAAATACATCTTCAAAGGGTCCATTTTCCATTGCTATGTTAGTTTACCGGACGGTAACCGAACCTTCGCAGACTGATCCTCTGGACTCTTGGCTGATACCCTGGAGGAAACAACGGCATCTTAGGGTGATGAAATCTGTGGGCGACATGTGCACAAGAACTAGAAGTAAAATCGAATAGAAGGTGTTTATTGTTGAACTTGGCTATGGCTGACATCTGATATGCAACTTTGGGATGCAGCCAGAGTGAATGTATCCGCTAACGATTTAGACATTATAGCTTTAGGACATTCCCCCCTTTGAAAACTCAAGGGCGAAACACAACAAGGCCTTCGTGATTGAAGACCACCGGTCAGCTGAAAGAAAATATTTAGACACGGATCTGAGGTGCCTGCTATTGGTGAGAAGTGGCATAGCATAAAGCCGGAAGGATCTTCAAAACAATTTTTCTCCCGTAGGTAGTAAAGATACTGCCAGTTTTCTGGGGAAACCTCCCCCATTTAGGTCCATAGACACAAAACATCCCCAGCTCCAAATCGTTTCTCCCCAACAATCTTCGGCATCTTCAGCCTTGACTGGTCGGGCTGCGTTGTAGGGCTGCTTGGACTGGTTGGACTGGTTGGACTATCTGCTCGACGGTCCTCTCCACACTTTTGTGGACCCGGCATGATGGGAAATGTCAAATATGTCAATGTTTCCGTTTATCATCCTAAGAATCCAGAGCCCTCCCCAGAGTAGGATTGATGGTCTCAATCTCATCCTCAGAATAGGATGAATTATAGGGGAAATCACTTTCTTAGGACACATCTGGATGCTTAGGGTCATAAAATATATTTAAGCAAAATATTGAAAAATCATTGACCGGAAACCATCTAGGCAAGTAATTGCTGGTGGAAACCCTGTGCAAATAGGCTGGGGACAGACCGGCTGTGTTTACAAGGAATTCTTATCATACCAAAAAGGTACATCATTACAAACATCTGATAAAGGTTGAAGGTAATGGTAATTGTGTGTATCTTGTACGGAAACTCATTTTCAACTCAGGTTCTCAAGCATCATGGGGTGCCTGCCCTGTATGGGCAGGGCTCAAAAGTGAAGAGCGAACATGACCACGCATTCGGTCACCGTAACAAACATTCCAAGTACGTCATTCATTCATTTATCTCTTTAAAATAATAATGTATTACACATGTCAGGGAATATTTGATTTGAGTGCCGCTGCGTAACAGAAGAAAAATACAACCACTTCCCAGCTTTCCAGTTGATTCCCGACTTTTGAAAGATGAATTAACATCAATTAATTGAAACAAGGAGTTGGATTCTGCCTCGATGACATTAAATCATTCTGTATGGATATTCCCCAAAATCATCCTGAAACTCATCAAATTTCCAAGAACCTTGAAGAAACCTTTTCTCCTTCATTTCAAACTGGGACAACAATTGCCACTGAGTTCTCTATGTTGGTTTTCTCAATATATTCCTGGCGCCCGGAAAGTCCTGCAAGTGTTGATGCAAACTTTGCTGCCTCTGCACCTATGGCATCATGTGGGTATCCCAAAAAGAGCTTTCCGAATGGTTTCCAGTAGGCTAGCTTCTTAGAACGCCTACATCAAATGGGCTGGTCTTACCCTAATTTTGCGGGGACAGGGGAGCAAGATGTGCCCGTCTAGACTGGATTATACAAGTATAGATGTCCACAGGTTTGTTTGCGAGGGTTAACATCGACCTGCAAGTGGGAACAAAAAAGCGCAATACTACTTGGTGGATCATCCCATGACTTGAATGTGGTTAATAACCATAAACAAAATTTTGGGGCTTTGATGGGATTTGCATCTATTCGTTTGTCTACTGGAGGTTGCTGTATGTTCATGTTTGTTGAAGATTTTTGGGAGACTCCCAGTTCTTGAACGATGGGGCATAAGGTGCTCCTAGTATTCCCTAGTACCTCCTAGTATCCTCTCACACTTCAACAAAACGACGCGCCATCCAATATCACTGACTTGAAGACCTCATGAGGCAACTGCCACTCGGGATGACCGGCTAAGATCGCCAGGATCGAACGAGGTTTACCTAAGAGACGTTGGGTGACTCGAAGGCTGTAATTCTGGATTTTCGATTTTTTCCGGTGAAACAGTTTCTTGTTCTCAAAAAGGAAACATAGATGGACACATGGTGGATGTTTCGCTGCTCTAAAATCAGTTTAGTCAAAATTATTGATCTGACGATGCTAAACGTCAAAGGCAACCTGTTTTATTTAATTGGCGAATCACTTTCCCATAGCATCCATGTATGGTGTATTTACCTATCTACATTTGGTTGATTTTGATGGTAAATGTAGGTAAATATACCAGTCCCATGGATGCTATGGGTTTCATTACTCATTCCCACATGCGTGAACCCAAAACTGATCAAGGCATCTCTATCATTGGGTCAAAGGGGAGGCCTGGACAATCCTGGATGATGCGCATAGCAGCATAGTGTCGTGTAAAACATTGCCTGATATAATCACCTATATCTGGTTGGTGATCGAACCAACCCATTTGAAAAATATGATTGTCAAAATGGACATCTTTCCCCAACTAGGGGTGCACATAAACAAATATTTGAAACCACCACCTATATGCATGGGTATGCCGGGACATCTGGCATCAAACAACGCCTAGGAAAAAAACATCGCGTAATATCAAGGATCACCGTTCCCAACCGGATTTCATCCCACACAAAATTAGGTCCGTTCATTCAGCCAAATCTCCACTCATCAAACGCCGCTGATGATTTTCTGAGCACGGCTGGCAGGAATTGCCCAAAAACAGCTGTTTCTTTTTGGCGAGTTGCTTTTAAAGGTTTTTTTATAAACACAGTTTGCCAGACCACCATTGGACATCCGCAAACAACGAACCAAAATTGGGATTGGACCACCACTGATTCCAGGAATGCATGTACTGAGAAAACACTTGAACATATATGGTAGGCAACCAACAAAAATCGGAACGATGAACATGTAACAAATGAAAACAACGTTTCCTTGAAACACGAAGGAAACAGGCATCAAGAATCATGAACCTTCCCCTGGTTTTCAGCCGCCCCGGTTGCGACATGATTTCTCTAAACATCAAAACCCAACAACACTTCCACCTCCCACAGGGTGAGGTTGAGTGCCCTTTCGGCCAAGATGTTCCCCCTTCAATGGTTTTATGTTGCCTTGCCAAAAAAAACATTAGGCTCAGTGGATTAGTGGGTAATATTAGTAATAACCCTTATACATCCCATTTTTTGTAAGTAGGTTATAACCGACTAACTACACCCCTGAAGTTTAACAGCGAGTTACCCCTGAAAAATGATGGGAAAGGAAGATGATCCGGCTTCCTTTTAGGATGGCTTATTTTCAGGGGGCAAGTATGTTAAACTTCCAGGGAGTAACTGGAAAATGTTCCGCCTTCAATGGCAATCAGGCGCCAACAAAAACTTTAGCCCCGGATTTTCCATGATTTTCCATCAGGAAAGTATTTTCCATGCTCGTCCACTTCAAAAACCCCTGCCAAAGCTTTTAACATGGAACCTGAAAATGCCACCCTGGAATAGGAAATTCTTTTTGGAAACCATCATGTCTGTTGGTTCCATATTAAATTTCGGGAAGGGCATTGACAACTCGGGTGTTCGCTAGTTTTTGATGGTTCAGAAATCCGGCTTAACTAGTTGATATGGAGAATACCAACTTTTTAAATAGCGTTTCGAACATAACAGGTGGTTGGCCGGATTTCTGAACCATCACCAGTATCTTGCCGCCCCACTGGCAGGCCAAGCATCTGAAGCGCGCATCAGATGTACCATGAAGCGCCACATCAGTGCCCGGCCTGGGCAGCGTTATGCCGGAGACTTTTTGTCCTGGCAAAAAAAAACCAGACACTTAATATGACTTCCTTGGAAGTCCAAACACGATTGAAACAATAGGTTTTCACCAAAAACCATTTTTTTTAGGGAACTCATCCAAAATTGGAGACTAATTATCTTTATATTTTTAATAGTTTTTGACTTCCGGGTACTTAGTAAACTATATAATCCTGTGACTACCCATGATGAATTCATAGACCAACAAGAAAAATCAACAAATCGGAAATTGCAAACCAATGCCTTTTTCAATGACATGGCCAAAACCAACATACTGTCTTGCGCGAGTTGGCGCACGAATGCAAACACGCCAATCCGAACTTAATGAAATTAGAGGGGCAAGTGTAAACTTTGCCACTGGAATCAATGCAGAAATAAGGCTGGCCCTGTGCAATGATTGCAGCTTTTGGCTTGTGACAACAACGATAAAGTTTTGTGGATGCATGCCATGGTGATAAAGGTCCGCCGCACAGCGCTTTCCATCAACATCCAACAAATTCACTAGGAAACGATGCATTGATTCCAGGAACAAAAAGTAAACTGCGGATGCAGCTGCCACAAAAACAGTCCATCACAGGTTCACCCCCCGTTTCTTGATATATCAACAAACAAATTTGCAACCTGTTAGAAAATGAAAACATACAATGTGAACATTAAAATTTGAATGGTGACTACAGATCAAAAACCGTTGCAATACAGAGTCTATCAACAAACACTGTCAATATTTGCAAAAAACGAAAACATGAACAACATCATTGACATTAATAATGTGGAAACAAAACATTTTGCAGTGAGGGACTAGATCAAATTTGCATTTGTTTTGACAAATGGGTTGAAAAACATACAACTGCAAACAGGATTCTATTGATGAAATGGGGAGGACAGGTACCAAAACCTTGTAGAACCCAGGCTCCCATTAACAATATTTTAGCGTCTTAACTCCTCATAGTATGTCAAGGTTTCATTTTGATGACTACACAATGCAATGAACAATATGTATGTCAACATCACAAAAAATCACACCAAAACAACCTGATAGCTTTTTGTGGCACCCTGAAGAACTATCATTCATAGTGTGATTTTTGGCCGTATGATTTGATTTGGTCTTTGAATTTCATCTGAAAATTAAAATCAAATGGAAAGAAAACCCTTACGAAATGACCTTTCCTCCCAATGTGCCCATTTGCCACAAACCAACATCTTTTATGAAGTGAAACTTTTCCAAAAAACATCCAGGGAAAGAAATTGGTTTCCCCATTTTAAAACGGAGCTTGCAAAAAGGGAAAGCTCCCAGGGGGTTGAGAACACTAAATCCAACCCGCTGGGTTCTAGGGCTTCTCTCCTGCGGCCAACGCTTCTGCATGCAGGAAGCGGGTGGCCTGCGGCCGGGCTAACCTCTCCGAATTTGGCCACTGGGTTGCCAAACTGGCTGCAAAAATTTCGGGTAGCAACAACATAGATAGGAAACCCTTGTAGCAATCGGAAACTGCTGCAGCACCTGGAAAATTACAAATTAAAGAGATATGGAAAGAACCAAAACCTTCGTGTGGGCGAGCCATGCCGGAAACATTCAGAAAATTAACTTCCACTGGTTGCTGGATACATGTAAATTTTCTGGTGGCTAAGCAAACAAAAGTAGAAGCAAAGATCAGGTTGGGCCAAAAGGTGGCTGTAACTAGGGGCAACGCAAAGCGATCGCACATGCAATAAAATTCTTTTACAAGTCTTATGACAATGAGGTTTCTTTGTCCATGCCCCGCCACACGCGCCTTCTGGAACAAGTCGTCGGCTGCCTGACTCACATAAACGAATTAAGTCGTTGCACGTTTCAGCAGCGCAATATATGGGTAGATTTCTGGCGCTGCCGTGAAGCCACAGCAACGGAAGTTGCCAGCTCAACCAGATATGGACGGCGGCTTGGCAGTGATTGAAATATCCCGCCTGCTCCAACCCTTCTGCTGCCGAACCCATCCGCGCGCTTACTGGTCTTGCGGGGTCCAAGCTGCCCAAGGCTCCTGGCAGGGCAGGCGGCAGCAAACCTAGTCAAATAAAGTAACGCACACAGCCTAAAAACGCACAAACGTTTTCTCTGATATTGAGTTGGCGCGCATGCTGTTGCGCAACTGTCTTGGCTCTGGCCTGTCCGTATTGCATTCGAGTTTCCAAGTTGTTTGGAACCGCGTATGAACATGCATGATTCAGCCGTCGGGCGAAATTACATGAGTGCTAAAGATAATATCTTTGCGTACGTAGTCTTGAATTCTGCGCAGTCTAGTTGTTGAAGAAAAAACACGGCTCGCCAAAGTATCTGTATGTAGGGGCACTTTGCCAAGTGAAAACTGGAAGGCGCAGTAAAGCTGTTCAACATCAATGTGTTGGGGGGCTTCAGGTAATTCACGACCAAAAATCTACTTGTATAACACTAAGCATCAAATGTCGACTTGTAGCAGATACCGGTGGGTGTCAGGACGCACCTATGTCTGATAAATCTGATTCTGACAAGTCATTGACAGCTACTGGAACAAAAACCCTCTAGTCACAAGAAAAAAATTGAACAACTAGTGCCAAGTAGGTCCAGGGCTCTATGAATGACAGCTGACGTAGAACACAGGAACCTTGCATTTTCCAGAACTTCTCATGATATTTTCAATTCCCCAAACATCATGAACATCCTCCCCCTCCCACTCCACATTCGATTGAAAGGAGCGACAGCAAAATCTGACCTCACGAAACAAGGCCTGAGGGGTGGTCGGCAGGGACGCTGGGAAAGATGGAGGGAGCAGAAAACAAAGACGGCCGAAAAGAAGCTTGGAACTATATTGGGTCGGGGGAAGGACAGCGGCAACAAAAGCAGAAAGAGACGTTCGACGGTAAGGGCGGTTGGGACAGGATGTTGACAAAGAGATGTTTCCACCCTTGTCATCGAACCCACTGAAGCGTCACCAGGCCAGCTCCTTCTTGCCAACTGTGGCTTTTTAAGCAACATTTGGATAAGTGGTCCTGATTAAAGGTTGCTGGGGCGGGAGAAGGGACAGGTTGTTGGGTGGACAGGGGGGCAGCAAGGAAACAGGGAGCAGAGCAGATCCGACAAAAGAAGAATGAGACGTTGAGGGTGGACATAAAAGCGAGGACAGGCTGGGGCACTGCAACGCCTAAGTCGATTGGGATTGCTGCGCACCAGTGATGGACGAGGACCATGTCCTTTTACAAGAAGCCATAAGACCGGGATCTCGTTGTAGATCCACAAGATCTTCGGGACTATACCCATCTATGGCTGATGCGGACCTAAACTTTGTCAGTAAAATCAATTCAATCAGAAAACGTTCAAACCATTCAGCTGAGTGGAAAAACCACTCCTCGGTCCAAATGCCAAAGGTTATGTGCACAGCCAACCCGTTGATACTGAGGAAATCTTCACCAAACGTCTTTAAACATGACTCTGAGCCACGGAGAATAACACACCGTGTTTGTTGAGATGCAGTTGCCATGATGCACACTTCTATGATCACAAAACCAACACACCTGTATTCCTTTCTTCCCACTAAAACAACAGCTATATCTATTTCTTCACTGCTCACTTTTGGCATAGGAGACTTGTCTAGGCCATGTTGGTAATTTACCAACATGTACACCAACTTTTTGCGCCACGTCTTTCGGTTTGCCTATCAAGGCTGAAGAAAAGCACACCCGTAATCAAATTTTACCTCCCTGGCAATTCCGCGAACGTGACCTTTTTTGGGATGGTGAGAACGTGATCCTTTAAATGGTGAAAACGTGACCTCCAAAAAGGGGATCAAGTTGGGTCACGGATGGAATAAGCTGGTCTGTAAATTTACAAACATCTTTTCATGCAACTACAGTAGTAGAATATTTCATCATCACCCAAAGTCGAAACTGAAACAAAAAGACATCCCTTTCCCAGGTTTTTTGATTCACATGAACCTCCCAGTGTAACAGAACCGTCTAAGATTCCCCAACGTTTTTTGCGAAGATCTCTCATAAACATCTCACACATACACAATTGCTGAATATGATCCCATGAGGAAAAAAAAACGTTTGCTCGAAAAGCATATATAACATCATATTCATTCCTAACCCTCTAAAAGTATATGCCTATACGAAAATATCCTAGACTTTGATCTCATAAAACCTTGGATGCAATTTTGGGTCAAACGAGAGAGATAGAGAGAGAGAGAGAGAGAGAGAAAAGATCAAAAAGGATCGATTTCAGCATCCCCGTTTTGAACAAGGTAGCACTTAAAATCAACCAACCCGTTGCCCAGTGGTGCAACTGTTTATTTCTATTTTCTGTGTGACTTGTTGTGAAGGTCACAACAAAGGCTTAAATATCCACAGTTGGAGTGGGTGTAGAAAACAAAAACCCTTGAAAGGCAGAATGCCTGTAGAATACCTCTACGTTGGATCATACATCACGTTTTTTAATCTTTGCCCATTCTTGCAGGACTAGTTTGCTATCAGCAACATACCACCATGTAGCCAGTGGAGAATGAAAATTCATAGCCCTGATCAAGGGTGATTCCAGGCACTTCCAATTATATATGGGAAGCCCTTATGGTAAGCGGGACCCATAAGATTCCCATACCATTCCTATATCTTTAGGGATTCTTGTGGGAGTGGTATGGGAATAGTATGGGTAAGGGGTCCCATTATTGGGGGTCCTTGAAAATCCCACTGACCTTACCAAAATTGACAAAATGATTCATTGACTGTTGCTGTGACAGGGATACACAAAACGCTGTACGCATATCTTATCATCTATATACATGTCAATATATCTCGGTATTTATGTCTGTCTATGCATCTATCTAAATGTGTATCAATGTATATAGCATCTGCCTGTATTATGTGTCTATCTATATGTGTCTATCTATGTATCTATGTCTATACCTATCTATATCTGCCTGTCTATCTACATCTATTTATCTATCTCTATCTATATGTCTATATATTTATAAATCTTTAAATCTGTCTGTCTATCTACATCTCTATCTATGTCTATGTACTGTATATCTATCTATATCTATCTATATCTCTTTCCAGCAGTTCCACGGCAAAAGTTCAGCGATAGGTCCTTGCAAAAAGTTCAAAGCTTTGAGTTAGATTATATACATCTACAATCCCACTTAGCAATCTAAGAAGCGAACGCTCGTTTTGGATGCAATCTAGCACGCCAAAAAAATAAGAACATATAGCTAATGGTAATCTACCTGCAAACAAATCCGCGCTACATTTTGTTTAATCAATTCTCCCGTTTGCCAAAAGCAACCTTTCTTTCTTCTATAAATCTCCCTAAACAATGCTAAACACAAACGTCACCCTTTGTAAAGGACTGGTTGAACGGAAACCCGTTCCGCCATCACAATACGGTCACAATAGGCGAGTTCCGTGTCGGATCCAATCCGTCAGTCCTTGCATGTAGCCTTGAGGCGATTTTAGGGAGGCAAACTTGGATAAAACCCCTAACCCCAAAATCGGCGGAAGCTTGGGGTTCCCTAAGAATCAGCTGGGACCGGGTCTGAACCTGTATATCAGGGGTGTATAGGTCCTCAAAAAACGCCAGTTTTGAAGGTTCCAGGATTCTTAGGGTTGTAGATCAACAAAACAAGTCTGGGAAAAACGATGTGCGTTTCACCAATTATTAGGTTGTAAGGTTCAAGTTACGTAATTCGTTAACAAAGATAAACATCTAATGTGTTTTGACAAAACATCTTGTTCGGAAAGTCTTAGTAGTTGGTTGACATAATAATAACAGAGATTTTGGTAGGAAACATCGGAACTTTACAGGAGAATTGCTAGCATGCTTGTGTTGAAATCAAGTACAGCATAGTACAACTAACTAACTACCAATCCATATAGGTGCAGTATGCCCTGAAACTAACACTTCGCTCCTTCAAATTGATGGTTGGGTTCGATGAACTTTCCTTTTGAGGCAATTTGGACCTATTTTCAGGGGCAAACTTGCTTGCTGTTGGTTTCAGGGAGTACATTGACCAATGAAAGAAATACCAAATCTTGGATTTTGCTTGTTGGGTGGTTAGACAAAATAAGAATATTCCCCAATGGGTGGTGAATAATGGTGATGAATCCCATGGTAGAATCCGTAACAAACATCACCGTATTTGTATATATAAACAAACAAAAGTAGATTGCCAAAGACCTGGAATGGAAGGCGCCACCAAAAATCTGGGTAAGTCACCATAATTCCTAAACCTGAATTAAGAAAATTTTGGGGGGATTACCTGATCCTATTCACCATCATTTGGAGGCCCACCAACCTGTGGATCGTAGGTCGCTATAATTTGCCCAGTGAAAACTCATAGCCTTCAGGGTGAGGTCGACGTTAACCTCTCTTTTTAGGGGGTCCAAAACGTCGTTTCTTTATCCTACATTCCCTATCCCATATATGCTCCATGTATGGAATATTTGCCTGCATTTGCTATAGATTTTAGCCAACTGTATGTAAATATTCCATACATGGAGCATTCGGGTATGAGTCTATGAGTCTATCTTCGGGAATCCATGTCACTAGTTTTGCTACTTTTGTACATCAAAATGAAGCCAAATTGACAACAAACAATATCATACCATATCTTGCTGCCGCCACAGTCACCAGACATGCGCGACACCAAGCGAGCCAACGAACGAAGGGATGCACTGAAGTCCTTATAGGCCAAGTGGTGAATTTCTTCCGGTGGAATCCCTTAGTCATGGCTAGTCAACCTAGCCCCCCCTCCTAACGTACCCTTTCCAGAAATAATTAAGGGTTTAATAGCCGGCCTTCTTTATGGAAACCAATGGTTAATAAGCCCTGATCAGAAGGCCCTATTTCTGTTGGTTGAACAGAAATAACTCAGGGACCCATGCAACTGGTGTATTTATTCACCTAGATGAAGCTCATCAAAATCAATGTAAATCAAATTTAGCTACATATATCATAGATGGATCCTATTTGGAATTTACCGTAAGTTGAAGCTTCATATTTTCCTATTAAATAGATATATATATATATATATAGATGTAAATCTCAAACAAGTTCTAAAAAAAAGGTGGGCCCGCCGGTGAGTTAAACGTTGAACAGGATCTGTTCAACCCCCAAAAAAGGGGACATGTTTTTCACTCGTGAATCCTGTGAAAAAGTGACCTTGGAGTCACAATAAAACCCTGACAGATTTAGTTCTTCTGTTTTTGGAGCACCTTGAAAAATGATGGAAGATGTTTAGGGTCAAATATTCCAAACAAAGGTATTTCAAGAACCTCAAAAAACTGTGAGATTTGGGAAGATTCCTCTAGTATATAAAACTTCCTTCTGAAGGAATGCACTCATTTGGGTAACATGTACTCATCTATTTTCGAAGATGTATTACGGGACTTTGTACTCATCTGAATTTGGAAACATATGTTTAGATGCAAAAACTACTCCATGAAGTACTAGAGAGAGGTCTAAACCATCCAAAATTCACATCATAAAGCCCATTCAAAAGGGTGAAGTTGGGTTTGTGGCACATGTTCTCACAATAGAAATATGCAAGTCTGAATACCACCCCAATGAGCCGTTCCTAAACGGTGGTTGATTCGAACCGTTCAGGGCCCGCGCTTCTTCCCTGTCAATGAAATGCTGGCAGTTAATAAAGGCTATCAAGAAGTCATCCCCTGGAATGCAGTGCTTAAGGGTCACTAATTGCTAGTCTTTTGAAGAGGGGGTACTGTAGAAATCATTTAATCCCTAGACATCCAGTCGAATACCTTCTGAGCTGAACAGTGCTTTAGATAGGTATGTTTTTGGGGTCCAAATAAATATCGAACCTCAGTTTCCGTGGGACTGGATGTCTAGGAGATTTTTGTCGACTGTAGTAATTCATGAATCAGTCAGTTTCTCTTCATCCTAACCTCAACCTAAATTCAGAATTCTAGAATTCTAATGAAAAAAAGACAAAAAACACCATCTTCTAAGCAGTCACAATTTTCAATTCTCGAACTTTTTCCTAAGAAATCTCCAACAAACCCCAAAAAAACGCCCCCGCAAAAAAAAACAACGTCCTCAACTGCACCCATGTTTGGGTCTTCTTCCAACTCTGCTGTACTCCTGGAAAACCCAAAAAGCCGATACATGGCGCTGGCATCAAGAGTGCTGGTTTGATATCCAAACTTCCACAAGTGTACCATACACTCCCCAAAAAAAACAGCAAGTTTGCCCCTGAAAAACGGCAAGTTTGCAGTAGAACATCAAAACCAAAAAAGTAATATTTTTTTTGTACAACTCGTATTTATGCTTATATTGCTGGAATAAATAAGTACAGTAATAAAATAAGTAATTGTAGAATTATTGTTAAAAAGTGCTACGTAAATCCTCTTACTTTTCGGGTATATTCTTGAGAATCACACAACAAAACCAATTGCCAAAATGGCTAAAACATTGGAACCAAATATTGATGTTATTTCAACATGTTGTGTCAAACAACCTTTGGACATATATACTCTCATATACCTGGATCTTACAAACCTGTAAAAAAAACCCTTCACCCAAAAAAACTATCATTTTGGATATCTGCAAAGTCCAGGTTCTTCTACTACACGGCAAGTAGACCAAGTCGACCATTCAAAAAAGCAAAACCATATCGTTTATTTGAAGCCCAAGAAACACTAATGCATGCAACATCATCTGTTTTCATTTTGCACAGACACATCGATGCTCAAGAAAAACGTCTTGTGCCTCCTTCAATTGAGCAGTGATCAAAACCCTTATGACCTTCCATTATACTGGTTTATTAATAGGCATCCTTGTTTCATGGCTTATGAAATAATTCCATATACAACTGGGTAGGTTATCATACCCTATATACATCATTCATAGCCAAGGGGTTTTGATCACTGCTCCATTGCCCGGTGTCTTGGCTTCTCAGGTGCCTCGTCACGATACCCGTTAACCAGCGAAGGAACGCCGCGAACCTGGCTTTGGACCGAGTTTTTTTACTGTTGGAGATGAAGAAATCCATGGTTTGTACACTCCCTTAAACTAACAAACCTCTGCTAAAAAAGGGACTAGCTTTAGTGGGGAATACATCTTCCGGCCATTGGTTTTCAGGGGACATGTTCCTGTAGTTTTCAGGAGAGTAAATTGCTCCAAAACAAAGAAGTGATGCATTGTTTGTGAACATTTGCCTGTGGCATGAACACAGTTGTTCATATCCTCCCAAATCAGAAACGCATCTTCATTATATATATATATATATACATGTCAAGCTTCAAAGCAAATATATCAAATCTCCAAACCCTTGCTCCATATCATGACACTGCTTGGTTAGTGGCGATCATTCTTTCATTGCTTGTCTCACTTCTCATAACTGAGTAGAACAATCTCGTGTTAAACCCAAATTTTAATGACCCCATTGTGATCTTCCTTCTTTTTGGAGAAAACTGGTCCAAAAAACAGACCAATCAAACACCAAACGTCAGGAGATACTGTTGATGGAAAAAATCCTACTCCACTTGGGTACCAAATATGAAAAAACACCTTTTTGGGGCATTTTAAGTAGTTGTTGAGGATTTCTTTTATGAACGGTATGATCTGGATGATCTGCTGGCCTTTCCAAGCTGCTGCATAAAGCCCATTCACCCTGTTGCCTGCTATCATTGAGGCAGGAAGGTGATTTGATAAAAAGGCATGTTGGGTTAAAAATATCTATATCGAGTGTATTAACTTTATATATATATATACACGTATGTCACCAACAGGAAATAAATGTCTGAACATGCTGTAAATAGTTGTATTTGATGTCTGAAATTAAGTTTGGGAAATGAGAGTGGAATTGCCGAGAACCCATTTCGGAACGGGTATACTGAATACTATCACGTACCAATTCGAATCATGGTACACACCAAAGCAAAGCTATATAATCAATTTCACTCCATGTTGGAGACTATAAAGGACTTAGATGTTGGATATTTTTCTGCTGTTTGTTCCTGTTTGTTTTGTTTGGGATCAAAATGCTTGGTGAGTTACAGTTCTTTTTGGAGGATTCCCTACTCAACGTCACATCACCAACAACACCAAGCCGACCAAAGGTTTGTCAAGCTAAGATACCCTCTGATAGTATGCTGACATTGGAAGTTAGGTTAAAACACATCCTTTATAAGTGGCTTATAAAAGCAGATTACTCACCAAACCATGAATTGCGACATCCTAGTGTTAAGATCTAAAACACTTTGTTGGTATGACAAGTTGTCCCCCCCCCCACCCCCCAATTTCAAGGCAAATAATCCTGACATCTTTAAATCCTCCGAAACTTTACCACTTGAACCGGAAATCCATGATTTTCGGTTTGAAGCTCCCTCCGACTTTCAACGGTTCCGAATCGGATGCGCCTTACTGACCAGTTGGGTGCCGTTTGTAGAAGTCCACCCAGTTCCGAGGCCAAGGCCTTTCAGTTGGTGGAAGAGGGGAAGGCCGGCCTGGCCCCTCCAAGAACGCGGGTGATCGGATCCATCCAGTTTTTTGCTATATTTACCTTTATAAATGGTTGATTTGTATGGGAAGTTGGCAGGTAGTGTACAGTGTATATATAAATGTTATTATATATTTATACCAGTCACATGGATCCTATTTCATTTGGCAACACAAAACACCTTGGGACTGGTAGAACAAAACGAAACCCTTTGAAAAGTGATTCAATTCCTCACCCAAGGAACTATGCCCCCAGCTGGAGGTTACTTATCCCTGAGGTTCGGTATGGATGGACCCAAAAACATACCAATCAGGAGGTATTTGGATGTCTATATAAGGTCACTTTACATAACCATCCCCAAAAAGGTCACACTAAATTGGATGGCGAAGTAGTTGCTAGCTGCTGCTAGCTTCGGGCAACACCAATGTTGGGGATATCGACAAAAATACGAGGGACAACCTGCAGAGAATTATTGATGAGAATTTGGGGAAACAACTTGGAACAATGAAGCTTGGAGCTAAAAACTGATAGCATCATGCTAGGGTGTGGTGACCTTTTTTTGGGATGGTGAACAAATGACCCTTTTAAAGGCTAAGATGATGGTTGTTGGCAACCTCCAACGATCAGACCCCCCTCAACCATTTGCGACCATTTGCCCCAAGATGAATGCAAAAATCACCATGCATTCCTTACCTCCACTCATTTTCTTTCTAATTAGTTGGATGGTTCCTGCCAGTTGCCACGTTTTTCTAAAATCCTTTCAACCAGCAGTCAGCCCAGCCTCCGCGGCTACCAACACGGCTCCCTTCTGCGCGCTTTGGGCAAAGGGTTCCGGTGCCAACAAAGCCTCCGAGGGCGCACGGTGGCTGGAGGCATGGTTTTCTGGGACATTTTGCTGCAAGGATCTGAATAAAGTAAGGACAACAACAACGACGACAACAACCACTATGTTCAGGATGACGTAAATATCGTAATAAATACATACTATTTAACTAGAAAAAAGCACATCTCTTGTCTTGGCGCTTGAACATCAGCTTACTTTTAAGATCAGAACACACATTTGTTCAATCCATGGTAAAACTCATCCATGGGACCAGGGATGGTAGAGACACACTGGAAGCTCAAGGCCCAAAATCATGTTGACCCCTTTGAAAATTCTTGAAAATTCCACAACCTCCATTGAAAACTGAGTTTGATATGTTTTCTTTTGCATATAAATCCAACAGGTTCATTGTTGCGAAATTTTCCATGCCTCTGATGTTGAGATACATACCCAAAAAAAGGCGACCAAAAATCGAACAAACAGATCTCAATCCTATTTGGTCAGTGGTCAAATATGGTAAAAAAATCGACACAAACTAACACCCCACCCAACAAATTACCCAGTTGACCCTCATAAGCCCCTTCACCAAACACTTCAGGTAATTACCTAAAATGGAGGAATCCTCACCTATATAAGCTGTATGGATACGGCTTATGTAAGGGAAAACCCACCCCCCAAAAAATTCGCCGAACATAAGGTTCAGTACCTGCCTTTTTGGTACCTGAAAGAGCTGTCAAACACCAAGCCAACCATCTGGAAAATGATCCTTGAAATTGAGATATCCTGGGTTGAGGGAGGTGAGGATCTTGAAGGTTTGGAGGTTTGGAACTCACGTTTGCCAAGGTTGGCCATCAAAGGGAAGATGCTTGTAGCTTGTTTTTGGACCCCTAAAGTCTCCCAAAGATCCACCTCGCATCGCCAAGCAGGTTCCAAGTGTTGTAATAAGGCCTTCACCTCGGGTGATTCGTTTGGGAGATTTTTTTACGCAGCATTGCTCCCGATGATTTGGGGAGGCTGATGATGTATTTGGTTTGAACTTTTTGAATATGGGCAAAAATAAGCATGTAAATAGATACTGTATTATACTGAAGAAACATAAGGATGAACACATAATATGTATATATATATACGTAAATATATCAAGAAAAACAAACTACATATGTAAGGAAGACAACACTCTTCGAATTTAATTCATTGGTGGGAGAAAAACAAATTCTTCCCATGACTTCATTTGAGCCACAAACAGGACCCTCTTACTTTCCACTATACTGGTTGTTTAAGAATAGGGATCCTTATAATGGTTTATTATAATCCCGATTTAACAGTGTAGTATAGTCCCCTAAATAATGCCTTGACAAAAACATGTCAAATGTTTGTTTTTGGAATCATTGGAGTGGTGTCCTGTAGATTTTGTAAATGGTAAATACCGAATCCCTCCCAAGTAGACAACCACTTAGTAATTGTAATGGCCTACTTCGTATCTTCCCTTTCAAACAATCTTGGCACATATGAGCACCAAACCTCCATTTTCAAGATCCTCACCTCCCCGTTTTCCAAGATATCTCAGTTTCACGGAACAATTTCCCAAATGGACCTCTGAAAAACCCAGGTTGTGGCTCTTTAAAAAGGGAATCTGGGTTTGCAAGCCCGACACCTCCATTAGAAATTCAAATGGTTTCGTTTAAAAAAACCTAAAATGTACCGGTGGAAAATATGATTTGCACCATGTGGCTCAGAATGATCAATTGAGCAATATGAAAACAAACGATAAATGTTCCATGACACATCGGAAAAAAACATTCCCCACGAACCAACACAAATGCAACTTGGAAACCATTGCAGGAGCTGTCTTTGGTAGTACATCTGGCAAGTCCTCTGGCGTTCCAGGTGATGGTGGGTGTGATTCAATGACATATGTTCATATGATTTCCTGAATTGGGCAAATCCAACAAACATGTTTTTGTGGAAATGCAAGGGGGGCTCTTGGAAATCAATGCAACTGAAAAATTGCACTGGCAAAAACAACCAAGCTCAACCAAGCCGAACCCATTTTTCCGACCTCCAAAAAAACCCAAAGGATCCTTGGTTTCTGGAGGTTGTTCAACTCCACCACTTCCACTAGCATCTCCCGGTAACAACCTCCAAATTGCTGGCGATCAACCGTTGAGGCCGTTTTTGGTTCCCTTGGAAAAAGAAGATGAAACAAAGGTACATCTTGCGCATGTCTTTTGATTAGTTATATATATATATATACAGATCAGTGACCTCCAACTAGGGGGATGGTTCCTTAAATCTCGAATTGAATCACCTGGGCTATACCTTGTTTAGATGCTTTGATATGTTTCCAACATCTAAAATCACCCCTTTCCACGACCCCGTACTTCCATGACATCTTGTCTTTTTATCTCAACCACTTTCAACCACACATCAACTTTCGGCGTACCGTTTGGGGATTCACTGAGATTCACTGGAAAAATGAAAAACCTTTCAGTATAACGAAGGTCTCAGCTGAAAAAAACAAACGCTCTAAAAAAATCTAAAAATATGTTGTTTGAAAAATAAGTAAATAAACTTGCAGCAATTTCAGCCTTTGCCGCTTGCCGGCCTATAGCTATGAGTTCTCAAAGGCAGAACAAATGGTTCAGTAAAACAAAAAAACTAACCTTTCAGGCCTAACTCTGAGTGGCAAATTGTGTTTTTTTCTGCCAAAAAGGCACCACCAGTGGTCCACCAAAAAACGAGGACCAAGCTTTGGTAAAGTTTCAAACACCTTGAATTTTGTTTTGCACACACCCAAACAAAAAATGGAGCAATCAACAATCTCATGGGATTCTTGAAGTTTTGTTCAAATTGGGCATATCCCCAATCTTTCTGTGGTTTCCTATCATTCCCTGACAAGCCCAACCGGATTTCCATCTACCCCATCCCTAAGTTTCCCCTTGGACACTCTGGATCAAATCAGTCAGTAAGTCTGAAATCTCTTAGAGTCACATATGGCACAGCAGTTAAAACGTAAGTTAGCAAAGGGTCCATACATAACCAATACTTAGGAACTGTGCAAAATCTACTTTCTTCCTTATCTAGTTGGTGGTTGAACCAAAACCTATTTGAAAAAAATATGCTCGTCAAATTGGATCATTTCCCCCACAAAAACAAGGGTGACAATTCACCAAAACTGCTTGAAACCACCGCCTAGTTATTGTAGTTTCTGGGTGCCATGAGTGGCCGAGTGCCCATGGAAATCAACCAACTTTTGTTTCCGGGTTTCCAACACAAAACACAACGCAATGCAGCCTGCCCGGCGCATTGTGAGGCAACCTTTGCCGTGGACCCGAGGGATCTATACATCTAATCTGGCCAGCTTTTTGCTCTATTTTCACCCCAACAGAAAATGCATTGCCCTTTGAAAAAGCAGAGCTGGTTAGTGGTTGAACCAACCCAGTTGAAAACTATTCAAATTGGATCATTTCCCCAAAAATCGGGGTGAAAATAAAAAATGTTTGAAGTTTCACCATCTGGAGAGTTATTCAGTTCTCCAAAAACCTCTACCTTTAACTGCTACCTTTTGTTGGGGTGTTTTGCGCAGTTGAGGTCCTGCCTTTTCCACAGATTTGATCAAATCCACAGGTTTCAGTCGTCCGGATTTTGCAAAACCTTTCGGTGTGAGGTCAACTCAAAAGCCATGAGATCTGATAGGGATGTGACAGGAGCACACCCGAAACATGGCATGAAAAATAGAGATCTATGTTAGTACCTCCTTCCTTGGACCACAATATCTACGTTTGTTTAACTTAGAGTAGCATGTTTTTGAAACCAAATTTGGCGTTGTCCATTACCTTCTTGAAACTAGAAGTTTATCCCTCAACAAATGTAAATGGCCCTACTAATACAAGGTCATCTTGCATCATCAGGGGTTGCTTTTGAATCTCTGCTAAAAAAGAACGTTCAAAGTCAAACAGGGATGTTTCTAGGCATCACTGGAACGACGGATGCATCCCCATCACCTCTAAGGCCTGACATTCAAATAAAAATATATACAATATACATATACATATATATATATACACATTTAATACCATCACTACTTACTACTTCCAAGCCCAATTTTGCAAGTCCCCCAAGTGTCATTGTTCAGATCTACATTGTCAAACATCAGAAAACACGTACAAAACCATTCCCCCTTCCCACCGTCTTCACCAATTTGCTGGCGTTCAAACCGCACCTTTGTACCGCTTGCGCCAGACGAGAAGCGTGTAAGAAGCAAACCTGACGACATCGCTACATCGATGCCACACTTTATGCCACGGAACTTTGCTGAAACCTTCCATGATCCCATCCCATGAAACATCCGTAGTATGGATACAAAGCGGTGGCTTTTGGGCATGTGCAAAGGGCATCTCTGAACATCATTTGAGTGTTTTTGACATCTTGAAGACTTGGAGATATGTTGCGAAAAAAAAGAAAAACAACAACAGTATTTAGAGAATTCCTGCACAAGTTGTGATATGCAAAATATAATTATACAGTTGGTGCTTCAAAGAAATCCTGCTTAAAAATTGAATGCATTCTTTACAGTTGCCTTGTTTTATCCAATGTTCTTTCTTTGGTAGACATCCCTTTTTTAAACGGGTGCGAAGTTGTGGACTCACTCTCCCAGGTAACTTGTACCACACCCAGCACATGGAGATGCTTGAAGCCCGTTTGTTTGTTCACAATTCCTGCAGTACTAAGGGGAGACAAAAAACATGGATGCCTCAACACAGGAGTAAATACACCCTATAAGCAGCCCCGTTTAGAACCTCATATCATAAGTGATTATAAGTGTACAAGACTCAACAACCACATAACCACCAAGTCAATATCCGACGGTTCAACCCCAACAAAAAGGACGTCGAAGATTCGATTCGAACACCTGGCTGTGAAAAATCTGTTCATGCAAAATGGTTGCAGGATTCACCATATTTGAATCTTCCCAAAAAGAAATAAATCCTTCCCCCCGGATCCATTTCTCGTTCGCACCAAAAGAAAACATCTGGTCATCTGGTCTCATATTCATCCAATTATCCAATCATATTCAATCATTTTCTGGTTGGGACCAATTTTTGCTCATTTGCTCGTCACTTCGTATATATGTAAACTGATCATTCGTTGCTCAGTTGCTCTTTACTAAGCACAACGCAGTTTAAGAAAACACACAAAAACCAATTGTTTTCTCCGCTCAAACCTGAACAAACAACACTTTTTGGGAGAGGAACACCTTTACGATACATTATTAAACAACCCCAGCTATCAGTTTTTTTGAACAGAACATGTTCTTCCAATATCATTATCCCCCCAAAAAAAACAAGTTTGAACACCAAATTCTTCTCAACTTCCCCACTTATATATATATATACACTCTTCAGCCTGTGGAATTTCCACCGGGGTTAAACAAAAAAATACCCGTCTTTTTCAGCTGAGCCACGAACAAGACCCGGCCGGATACTTTCCATGAAATACTGGTTGTTTAATTCCGAAATCCTCATTTCATTGTTTATGAAATACACTCCCAAAAACTAACATGTCCAAATTTCATCTTCGAACCATCAATTTCAGGGGGCATCTTAGTTTTCGGGGGAGTAATACCCATATAATTGTGTAGGATTTCATCTCCCAACAAATTCCCCATGAACAACGTCAGGTTTTGGATCAACTGCTCAACCGAAAAGTGAGGTTGGGAGCCTCCACTTCCCTACAGTACCCAACGTACCCACCTCTTCGCATTCGCTGAAGGAGGTATAACGCATTGCCTATAAAAATCTGCGAAAACGAAAACGATGACTTTTTCGTCATGAAACAGTTACTACGTAGTCCCTATAGGGATACTGGCGAGACCCGAACCTGAGAATTGTGAACCATGGAACCTAAATTACTATGCGTTTCGTTTCGGTGATTGGACACCCCTTGCTCATCGTCTGAGAATATGACGGTTGATGCCTAGGGAGTTGGTGGTTGAACCAACCCGTTTGAAAGAAATGAACAACTATTGAAGTCAAATTGGATCATCTACTCAAGTAGGAGTAAAAATATTTGAAACACTCACCTCCAAGAAACTAACCTATCCCACCACTGGAAATTCGGAGAATCATCTTCAAAAGTGCCTTGGGAAAAAGGGGGATATGTTTTTTTTAAGGAGGGTATAAAAAGTTGCTGGGACTTCTTTACTAATGATGGAACATGCTGATTGTTTGTTTTTAAACAAATCTTCGGATTACATTATCTAGTTTATAAGTTATAAAAGTTGCTGGGGGCTCCTTCCCTTGGGTGCCATGTTTTTGATCCATTTTCTTTTAAACAAATTTGAGGATCGATCACCAACCGAGAACAAAAACGGATCCCGAAAAAAACTAACTGAAGAAGCCGTCGACCCATGACGGATCCATATGGCCGGGGTGTTTGATTGGCGTGTTTTTGGTGTCCAAATACCGAACCTCAGGAGGTGGCCCTGGATGCTAGGGAACACGCATGAATGGTTGATCTTAATGGTAAATGTAGGTAAATATATATACCAGTCCCATGGATTCTATGGGAGAGTCAAGTCAATTAGGACACCACGTCCTTTCGACCAACAAAAATGAACCATTCATGTAGGATCCATTATACCATTCACCATTCATCCATCATTGGTATCAAACCATCCAACAAAAACCTCACAAATTTCTGGATATTCAAATTTCTGCCCATTCAAAAAACCTTGCAAGCTTTGTTCACCCCCAAGGAAACAGCCGGCCTCACTAAGGGGGGGTTATTAACCACCATAAGGCCTGATATTAAGGCCTTCCTATTTCCTGAGGAAAGGTGCTATTTTTCGGGGAGACAAACTTGCCTCTTGGATTCCGATGATTCGTCCTCCTTGGATGTCTGGAAGTTACAAGTAGGATCAAAGGTTAGGATCAGTGGGTTAGAACCCTTATAAGTAGGTTATAGTTATAACCCATGCATTTACTACCACACCCCTGAAGTTTGACAGTTCGCCCCTGAAAAATGATGGGAAAGGAAGATGATCCGGCTTCCTTTTAAGATGGTTTATTTTCAAGGGCGAACTGTTAAACTTCCACGGATCCTAATATATCTAATATTATATAATTCAAAAATCGCAACAGGACATCCTAGCTAGTTGGTGGTTTCAACCCAGTTGAAACATATCGTATTCAGTCAAATTAATCAAGTTCCCCCAGGGATCGGGGTGAAGAAAAAAATACTTGAAACCACCAACCAGAACCTCGGCATACCTTGTAATTTGGAGCTCATCACCCTATTGGTATTACTGGTATTAGCACACCACGGTTCATCTCGGGAAAAATCCCACGTTGAGTCCTGCCTGAGAATAAGCTTCCAAGACTTGCAAGGCACTTTGCCATGGCTCGGCTGGTACCGGGGCCGAAGCCGCCACCACCGAGGCCGCCATTTGCTTCGTGTTGTGTGTGCGTTTTTTTCGTGTGTGTTTTGGTGCTAGAGGTGGGAAATGGCATATCATACTGTTGAGGTTGGTAGTTTAACCCATTATTTACTACGGGGTTTAGCACCATCCAAACGGTGGTTGGGAATGGGATTTCTGAACCATCAACAGTATGAACAAGGATACAATATGGTATCATTTGGTGCAATCGTGGCAAATGAGTCGGTTTAGTTCGGGATCCTGGTGGTGACTCTTATTGGGTCCCGGGGTAGATCCAAGGTATCAAGTCGGCAAGTCGACCATGGCACTTTTACAAGTGAATCAACAGGATTTTCTTGGAAACCACCGAGTCTTGGAGTTCTATAAGCAGCATGTTGTGTGAGAGAAACTGCCGATCTAGATGATCTGCAGCGTTGTAGTGGGAGTCATGGTAGCCATCCTATGTTCGTGCTGAGCACAAAGATACGAGTAGCAGGCATGCTCCAGGTACACAACTGGAGTAACCCTGCAAAACAAGTCCAAGTTGGTGCTTGCATCACCCAGCTGAGCAAAAATATGAGTCAAAACGGTTCATCATCTTCCCTAGATTAGGGGTAAACATAGTTTTGAAAAATCGTTTGAAAGCAACCCCCAGGAATGGATTCTCGTGATTCTTCTTGCCATTTCTTTAAAGGTTTTCTGACATTTGGTTCTAAAACAAGAATGCCAAAAAACGCCGCATCGGTCAGAGACACCTTTCTCACAGCAAGTAAAATAGAACAAATCAAATCAAATCAAATCAAAACAACAAATGTGGAAATGGGTGTTTCCAAAAATAGGGGTACCCCAAAATGGATGGTTTATAATGGAAAACCCTATTAAAATGGATGATTTGGGGGTACCCCTATTTTTGGAAACATCCAAATAAACCCTAATCACCAATCAGTCCATACATCGCATTCTATCAGTCAAACCCAGGAATCGACAAATCATCCATCCATTGATCTGCTTTATAGTAACATATTGTCAAAATACCATATCAACATAACATACGCATAGTAAAATGGTCTCAACTCTCTACAGCTACCTATCTACCAATCTCCCGATCTACAAGGACTACCAAGCCCCCAAAGACCTAAAATGCTATAACCTCACCCGAGCATGCGTACAACTTGTGAGTAGCCATGCAGTGGACCCTCCGGTCATCTAAGATAACAAACCCAGCGATGCAGGGATTAGCATATGACCGTAACTCTAGGTGCATATTGACTCTATAATTGAATACACACATAAAATCACATAAACCAATAAATAGATAAATAATCAAATACATAGATAAATAAATAGATACAAATACACATGAACAAACATAATGGCGATCATCAACATTTTGGAAAACTCTACTTAATCTGAAAAAAAATTCCCCTGTCCTCCAACAAAAAGTACCGTGGCCTTTCCCATCATGTTCTCGTAAGCCACCACAACGAAATCCACCACATGTGGTAATTCAGGAGCGACCTAGACTTCGAGGTTTGGTATACTGTAGTACGACACGAGCCACTTTTAGTTACTACACTTCGTAGACAAAAATGTCGCCAAAACCAACAACAGGGGTCATTGTACAACACCAACCCAAACAATGCATTATTATAGATAAATCCATGGACATCCCTCAAAATTACCATGCATTTAATTTATATGGCTTGATTCCCTCCAGGTAATTTAGTGACCCCTGAACAAAGCCTGTTGCATGGCGACATTTGATTTGTGCGTTAAACCCACTGAGCAAATGGGGGGTGAAAAATGGCAGAAGCTTCCACTGGCCTTGAATTCTCCCTCAACACTGAGCGCAAAGGCGATAAGTGATACTAATATGTAGATTATTTTCCAAACACTGAAGCTGAGAAGGTTTGCTTGAAATTCCAAACACACCCAAATAATACCGAAAGACCTCCAAAAATCCTGATGTCGTTTAGGCTAAGGCTCTTTATGTGTGTAAAAAATCTCTAAAATCACCAAATAATCTACTAATCTACTAATTTTCCTTTTATTCACCCATTCTGTTTTTTCCGAAGCACTAGACTTTTGAGTATTGACCTGGTGAACATGGGGTTTTCAAAATAGTGGTATAAATAATATATTGGATACCTGGGAGCCACGAGCCACGTCCTCCAATTTTGGGCTATGTATCTTTGAAGAACACCCGGATCCACCGGGATCCACCTGGAAAGGATCGATGGCGATCGCCGCTCCCATTCGTCTTGGTTTATCATGGCCCCGAAAAACACATCGCTACCTTTTGGGGGTGGCGTTGCGCCATCTACGCACTCACTACGGTGTATATCAGAATGATTATATCATGTACAGTACAGTATTATACTTGGTAATTATCATATTTGGTTTATGTTGTATATCATACAATGATTATGTGAATAGTAAGACCACGTTCATTTTGGAAAAATTCAATCAGGTCCACTGCTGCAGGAAACCGCGCACCTTCTTCTCTTTCAAGAGCTCGTAGATCACACAGTCGCCAAAGCCGAAGCCGGCACATGGCACCTCCGCATTTGGAAGCACATGGAGAATGACGTTGGCCGTGGTGCTTCTTTATTTTTTTGTTTTTTGTTCCCGGTGGCGTTCAGTTTGTTTAAGTACAGAAAATCCCGATGCTCCGGGGGCAATCTGAATCTACTCTCAGCCTCTTCAGCAGGAAAGGAGCAGGCAAAGACTGGAACAAAAACGGCAGGACAAAAATTCAACCATTCCGGATGTATATTCACATCTAACTAGGTGGTGGTTTCAACCGATCTGAACAAATATTTGTCAATTTGGATCATTTCCTCAAAATAGGGAACCACAAAAAAACGATCAAACTACCACCTTATATTTGTAAGCTATGAGGAGAGAAGTCACAAGATCACTATTGAGCAAATCAAAGTTGCCAAGCACAATCATGTGCCATCACTTACTTTGCCACAGTGGCTACATGGTCCTGCGACCGTCAACCAAATGATTGCCAAAAAATCCTCACCCATAGCATCCATGTGCGGTATATTTACCTACATTTACCGTAAACATCAACCAAATGCAGGTAAATATACCATACATGGATGGTATGCCAGGCAACCATCACCCTGGGCACAGCCGAATACCCGTTTCACCGCGACATTTGCCTGCACTGGTGAACCATAGAGCGACAGCAGTCTATCATACCTGCCGGTTGAGCAACTGATTTGATAAAAGGCCCATTATCAAACACAAGTGTTGGTTATGTTACTACTTGGTTAGAGCAATGTTATATTTATGCATGGTTATTTAGGTTTAAAGATCCTCTCAAGGGGTCTCGACAAACTATATGCAGTTCTTCTACAAACACAACATCGCGATACATGTTGCTGTGGAAAACATCATGCAAAGGACATCACCTTGGTTAACATAGAGGAGATGTTGGATAGCAATAGTGGCTTATTACCCCTAGGCCTATAGGTATGTGGTTTGAACCCCTTGGGTTTCAGGGTACCTCATTTTCAGTCATGAGGCATCCTGTTGTTAATGTTTCAGAAATCTTGCTGCATTCAGTTGATCTGGATAAAATATTCGAGTTTGTACGTTATTTTCAAAATTATTTCAAATTCGGCCTCATTCTGTGCACAAATTCGCCTACACCAAGGGGGCGGTTATTCATTAAGTGCCATCCAGGTGTGAGGTTTGCAACCTCCTGTTTGACGCATCATTCATTTGGAAAACATGACCATTTAAGGGATTATCAGCTCATAATGTATCATAATGTATGCCCTGGAAGTCAGAGACCATTAAAAGTATATTCCCCTGGAATTGTAGCTTTATAAAACCCTTGCTAAAACAATGGTCTTTACTGGAACACCATTGCAAAAAGTAGTCTTTGGATGGGGGAAAAAATAAGGAAAACTACCCATTATATTATGTAACCATGTATAGTTTCACAACAAATTACTATACCCCTAGGCGAATATCTCCTCGGGCTTGGTGTTTTTGATAATTGGTGGTCCAAATAGCGAACTTCAGCAGGTGCTAGCTGCTAGGGCTGTGGAATATTTATTTTGTATCTATTCACCATTTGCTGGCTAGTACAGCTGATAAGCATCTTGGACAAAAAAAAACACACACCCTACCCCTTTGCCACCTGCCACCACCGCAAATGGCTCGCAACACTCCTGCACGGTCAAAGCCTGCAGCGGATGGATTTACAAGACCCTGCGATGTATTCATCCAATCAAAGGGCTGAAGAGAAACATGGTGATTTACAGTGGTCATTATATGGTACCAACCCAAGCAATGCATTAATTCTCTCATATCCGACTTCTTTCGTTGATTCTACACCCCTATCTTGCCCAAATCCCTTATGCTCCATGTCTGTAGCATTGATGTCCACAATAACCATAGACCAAGATCACAATGTAGTGAGACAAGAAGCCATGGAGCATTTGGACATAAAACCCAGATTGAAAACCGATCCTGCACCAGTTGAGGTTGGTAGTTTCTCCCATTAGGTACCAGTTTTTTTTGCATCCAAACAGTGGTCGGCCTTGGGATTTCAGCCATCAGCGGTATGAATATTATGAATATCACCAGAACTATAACTTTGTGTCCTGCCAAAAGCACACAGTTAACCCGTGGTAATCCTTAAGGTCAAAAACGTAGAGATCATTTACCAACTGTGAACCCAGGGTTTTGGCAACCCCCAAACCCTCCATGGGACTGGAATATTTACCTACATGTTGGCTTAAATCTATATGGTAAATGTAGGTAAATATTCTATACATGAAGCATTTGGGAACTATACTTGTCACATCCTCATCACTTTTTCTGTCTGAAGTTTTGGGTTTGATGCATTTTCACAACTTGGACAAGTTCCTTCAGCTGGCAATTTAGCCATCGCCACCCCGGTTGGAAGAAAACATGCACAGTAAACGAACACATCGAGAGGGTTAAACATCCACCTACCAGGTGATTCAAAGTGACCATTTCATCCCTTATTTGGAGGTGACTTAGCCTTTCCAAAAGGTCACTCAACCATCCCAAAAAGGTCACGCTCGCAGAATTGCCAGGTAATTTTTGATTCGGTATTTTCCAGGTAAAGTATTGGGATTGGCATCTGATATATTATATCTGATTGTGATTAGGCTAGCGGAAGGTAGTCAAATTGGATGATTTCTACAAATTTTCGGGCCCAAATGCTCCAATGTATGGAATATGTACAGCAACCACACCACACCACCCCCAGCAACCACCCCACCCCACACCAGCAACCACACCACACCACACCACCAACCACACCACGTCGCTTCCTGCACTTCAAATCCCTCACTGCTTTTGTTGCTCTTTTATGCTTTTGTGGAATTTTATTCCTTCTCCATCTCAGGCGTTGGCACTTTGTTCCACACATCCCGGCGCTGCCGGGACCGTGTCAGCATTTCAATATATGACAGGATATGACAGGCATGTCCAAAACAATTGCTGACATGCAGCCGAAGATCGCAGAAAAGGCTCAATGTCCTTCATGATGCAATCCTGGTCGTCCTTCTGGCAAAGAAGGAGGCCGAAGGGGGCAATTTCGAGACCAGGACATAAAGCATGTCTCCAAGTATCCCTGGCCAATCGCCCTTTGAGAGCCCGGTTGCGGAGAAACCAAGCCACGATCCACGGACCTTTTCTCACTCCGGTATGATGAACGCTTGCCACCCTGGCCAGTGCTCCATGGCCATTCGCCACAGGGCGCTGCTTAAGGTGGAAAATTTTGGGCACGCAATGGGCACAATTAAAAGGCCGAAATTCTGAAGGCCCTCTTCTCAGAGGAAGGGCCCCAGTGCAGCTTCCTGTAGATGAAAACCAAAGTAACCAATGATTAGGTGGTGTTGCTGAGAAGGATAGTTTTGCCAAGCTTTGCAAGCAGTGGCCTGAGATGAAAGTGGAGGAAAGCTTCATGACAACTGTCGAAAATGATGTCTGTGTAAGCTCAATTGCAGTAGCATAGATCTTGGCACATTGACAATTCCTATTCCTGGACCTTCCTTTGTACCACAGATTTCGGTACATTGGCGATTTGTAGCATATGTGGGACCTGAAACGATCTGATTTTGGAGCCTGGCTAAAAATCTAAAACCTATGGGCAAACCTAGGCACATATTCCAGTCCCATGGAGCAAAAAAGGAGGGGTTGACATAAACAATCTTTGAAAACAGCCCACGCGCCTTCAAAGACCACGCCCGTGTAGTAGGCAAGCCCTGCCAGTGGGCTTGGGAGGAATGACAAATGAAAATAATCCTCAACGAATTGGTTAAGTGTTGGTTTGGGGCCCGGTGGTTTGGATTGTTTTGGGATCCCCTTACGAAAGGGATTGTTACTTGAGGGTATTCCTAGAAACCCAAACCACCGGGCCCCAAACCAACAATGAACCGTTAGTTGAATCCCTTTGATGGAGAAAAAGCAGCTAACCTGTTGATATGTTGAATATACTGTATGTTGAAAATTCCATCAGTAGTCTGGATTGAAATCCCCGAACTGGTTAGCCAAACTCTGTCCACCAACAGTAATACTATAAATACACAAATAAACGAACAGTTATATATAGTACATAAGGGATCGATATCTTGTAGGATTCTGTTCATCAAGTTCCCGGAATACGATCCGGTAGATGTATATCATATAAATCCTTCCAATCATCCGCTGAGAGGGACTAGCTGCGAGTACGAGAAAAGCCGTGAATTTGCCACAGTTTCTCTTGCAAATGGCCAGTCTGGCAGCCTAGTTACTAAAATATCACCCACATTAGATACGCCTTCGTGTCTGTCTTTGGTTGGCACACTTTAGTTTGACATCTTCATGGTGAGTGGTTACGTTGTGATATTAACCTACCATGTAAGGAAATAGCAGTTGCTCGACCCAACATCCAAACACATACTGTAGTTCTCGGCAACCAACCAGAAACGTCAACAACACTGTTTAAGCACATACTGTTACTGGATGGTTGCCGTGGTACAAGCCAGCTCTTTCGTGGTTTTTTCCATGCTGGTTTTTGTGGGTTTGCCAGGTTCAAGTCCTCCTTAAACATCACGAAAATAGGCGAAGATGAAGCCAACCATCCTTCAACCCCCACTGAAAATGATGATTGAAGCCCTAAAAGATAGGGGAGAAAAAGGTAGCGAAAAAAAGTGCTGTTGCGAGTACCACCACCATCCACAATGGACACCTGTACTTGGAGGATCATCCCATGATGAAGTTAAGCGCTTAAATAACCATGGTGATCGGGTTGATCTAGTCATAAATGGCTTGGTCTACTTCCTTGACTGAGTACTTACTAAGTGGAATGATCTTCCAAGTAGACTTTAAGGTTGCTTTGAACTCTGGAAAAGCTATCAGCCTTTCGAATCCTCCTGACTGATATTGGGAAAGTTATGAAACATCAGGATGTTGTTCTTCCTCTTTTCAAAGGTATAATCTGGTACATACCACTTCATGGAAATGGGATCATGATAAAAGTATGATGGGATCTTGAAAAGAATCCTACTCAACAAATCTAAACAGCAAGTCTTGTGTGAAACTATGATTTGAATGATGTCCTATGGCAAATTCGGTGCAGGGATTTGGATATTTGGATACCGATGTGGCAAAATCCGATGATGCAATCAATGGATGGTGAAACCTACTGTATCTGAAGATTGATATCACATTGATATCGCACATGATTACCTAGTTTAACTTATATTATGTACATCATGTACGGAAAGCACAGAACGCACTTGCACTCGGGGAAGTCAAAACGCATCGCATGACTAAATTACAGTTGTGTTTTTTATGTTTTGTTCTTGGCAATGTTGATGGTTCAGAAATCATACCCCCTAGGATCCATGGGACTGGTATATACACCTACATGAATGGTTAATTTCTATGGTAAATGCAGGTAATTCCATCAGTCCGATGGGTACTGAATAGTAAATGTTCGATCCGTCTATCCCACAAACTTTACAGCGCTTGATGACCATCCCAGGTGGTTAGTCGGATTGTGGAACCCAACAATACTAGCAGGCAACATGCACTACAATCCTACTACAGTAGATTCCAATGCATTGTGAATGATCCAAGAAACGGCCGAAAGGATTGAACAAGGATCTCTTGCCGACAAGATATACACGAATCTTGGATGACTGCAAAGCATTAAATCGTGGTGAAGTGTATCTAGTTTAGTCAGGGAATTTCAAAACTATCATAGTCTATATTGTCAAATCAGAATATTTCACCTTGATTTCCATCAAAAAAACGAGACAATTCTCTGATCCTAAACTTTAAACTACCATCTGTCAGAAGTGACGTCAAAAGAAAAACTCCCAGTCTTGAAATTCTAGCGGTTTCTTGAAACAAAAACATCCCTACTTGCTGGTTTCAACTCTGAATACTACTGTATTTGTCAAATTGGATCATTTCCCCAGGGTTAAAGAAATTAACATATTTGAAACCCCATGCGATTGATTCCGATCCATGGGATTGGTATCTTCACCTACTAGTATTACTATAAGAATCATGCATTCATGGATAGGATAACTGGTTGGTGGTTTCAACCCATTTGAAAAATATTAGTAAAACTGGATCATTTCCCCAAATAGGGAGTGAAAATAAAAAATCTTTGAAACCACCACCTAGATCATCATGAGACAGGTACCCCAAAATGGATGGCTTATAATGGAAAACCCATGAAAACCCTATTAAAATGGATGATTTGGGGGTACCCCTATTCTCGGAAACACCCATATATCAATCCATTTCACCTATAGATCCAAACAGCAGGTGTCATCTTCACCCGGATGGACAGCCTCGAACCACCGAAGCGTCAAAGATGAGCCAATCTCCAAAGCCTTTAAGGGCGAAGGAGTCGTTACGTTCGGTACTTTCCAGGCCGGTTGGAAGTTAGCCTCCTTGAAACTAACATAGCACCTGAAAATACACCCCTGGAAGTTTGGAGATTCCTATTGGAAACCATCATTTTTAGGTGCCATGTTAGTTTCACGGAGGGTACTTTACGATATTTTAGGCTGAAGTTAGAAAACACAAACTATAAAACTACGTGAATTTTTTGATACATAAAATAAGGATCAACAAACAAATACATTATATATACTCTATCTAAGTGATAAAAGCCATATTTCATTTAATAGAAATAATGTCCAAACCTAAGTATGAATGAATTAGTTAAATTGAACAAAACCCTTCGTGGGAAAACGAGCCAATGTATATTTATCTGTGGCATGGTGAATCTCTTTTCTTCTTGCTTTAGCTTAACTTTAGCTCCTAAAATCAAAATCCCACAATTCAGCCAGAAAAAGAATACATCCTGTCATGAACCGAACCCTACTATACCCTTTTTGATTCCTAGGTTTTTTTACGTCCAAACACCACCTGAGCTTGGGTAGTTGGACCTCAAGAGGGGTGAACTCGCCTGGATGTCTTGGGGATTGGGATTTCATCAACTACCCCTACTGGTTAAACTAACAGCTCGCTGGCTGGAATATCCTCATTTTTTCAATAGGAAATTACATCGACTCATTCCGGGTCCAACCATTCCAGCTAGCGAGCTATTAGTTATTTACCCATCCAATCAAACTTGAGCGAATCTTCCTGATGTATTCTCCCAAAGTTGGTTCCCTGCACCGGCGCTGAGTGCACCCCAAGGTCGGAAGGACAACAACCGAAAACAACCGCAACTGCGACAACGAGGAGTACAAAAAGCCAAGGTTATACGGATCCAATGTAACGAAAAAGACTGAACAAACCCACTGAAAACAAACCCTACACATCCAAATAGCTCCTGAGGTTTGGTGTTTGATTGGTATGTTTTTGGGGTCTAAATACCTTCTTAGGAGGTGTTTGGATGTCTAGGGAAAGATATTTGCTGAAAAATGGATGGATGTAAGATGAGATTTCCTTTTGAAATGGTCCCTTTTCAGGACAATATGTTAAGTTTTCCGGAGGGTGTATCAAATGTCTCCTAGAAGGTTTCAGATGCTTTCAAGGGCATCGACTTGACCCCTAACACTGTCTTTCCAAACCATTACAGTGATTTACCCCTCGTGCCTTCTTCTTCCGCCAATTGAAATAGCAATCTTAACTCTTTCACCTGCCGTGGGGAATGGACAAACAAGGCTTTAGATGGAAAAAACATGGGGTCTAAGAATTCCTGGGCAACTTTCTGTAATTTGAACACCTGAGCCACAACAAAAAAACCTCTTACTTTCCGTTATGCTGGTTGTTTTGATAGGGATCCTTAAAATTGTTTATTATAATCCCCATATAGCTTGGTAGTATAATCCCCTTTATACCCTAAACAACCAGGGGCCCTTTTCCACTGTTCACCTGAATCAACGGCATTGAAGGGATTCCCTGGTCCTTCTCACCACAATTTGAAGGGGTGACTAGTTACAGTGGTTTGGTCTCGATCAAATTTGCCCAGAAATTTTTGGGACCTTACAATTCATCCATGTGTTTAACTAGCATCAACCACTTTCAGGTGCATTTTTGGGGGGTCCGGAGGTGTGCTTTTTTTGAACAAAAACAGAAAACCCTCCTAGGACGCCAGTAACCACCAGGATGATTACATGTTTACTCGGTTTTCTTGTAAACCTTGGTTTGCCGCTCTTACTCCCGAGGAGCGTTCTAAGACATGTCCATATCTTGTTGATGCTGAGCCACGCATGTAAAAATATCTAACAGTACTCAATAGTCATGATTGCCCCCAAAACATGGAGCAACCGGACGTTTCTCAACTCATATTCTAACCAACCTCCAATTCATGGAGAAGAAACTGCATGGAAATACAGTACACCCTGCAAAATTAACATGGAACCCAAAAATGAAGGTTTAGAAAATGAATTTCTTTTTCAAGTGGGTGATGCTTTGAATTCCATGTTAAGTTCCAGGGTCGTAAGCTCAATTGGAGAGACTTCCCCCTTACTAAACTACTTCCATGCGGTCGCAATACTGCATCCAAATGGTCAGGATATTTACAGTCGAGCTCTTCGACTATGTATTATCTCCTCACATTTTCACAAATCGCCACACAAATAAATTTTGAAACGCAATCCATTATATAAGTTGGCATTTACTCTTTCAATTCCAATTTCACAAAACGGCATCCCATCTTTCTTTCTATCTTTCTTGAATTTGCTTAAGATGCTTGGAACAAAAAGGTAAGACATATTCTCCCAAATGCTGGTTTAAACATGATGATTTTTAATGGTAGAATCCACAAAACATCACCAACAAAAACACATCCAAGCTTGGCGGAGAACAAAACCTCAAACTTAGAGGATGAAACCTAGAATATCTTCAGTGTTTACGGGTCATGAGTTGTTGTTCAAAGTTGTCCCAAATATTGGCCAACGCCACGCCTCCTCACTTTCGCCAACCTTTTTGGATTTCCAGCAAGTTGTGTTTCGGGCGCAATTCTCTTGTCAAAACACCGTGGGAAAAACCATGGGTTTCAGAAACACAAGTTTTTGGATATGATATCATTTTGTAAAGCAGCATTGCTGTCTGCCTTGTTTTGTAGTTGTCCTGACTTAGTAAAACATCCATGTCTATAGCATGAAGGCCTGTCCTTGAAGTCCTCCCTGACTGAAAAATTGAAAGATAAAGTGTCAATCAGAACCTTTTAAATTGACTTCACCCCCTACACCCCCGAAGTTTAACAGCTCGCCCCTGAAAAATGGTGGTTGGAAGACTACTTTCCTTTTCGGACGGGAGGACATCAAAATGTTGCCGTGTAAACATAGCATGTTTGTGTAACAACTTTCATTTTTGCGCACATGTCATTGACACAAAAAACCTATCCGTGAGAAAAACATTCCCGTGATATCCTTTGATTTATACAATGAGTATATAGTAGTATATAGTTCCTTAGATGTTCCTTAGTCTGCAGTAAAGAAACAATGTCCAAACAGCCTTGACATACACTTGAAGACACCCAAGGATTCATCGCTTCAACAGGATGTCAAATTGGAACCTAAATATAATGTCAAACAAATTCCTTGAACACATGCTTGATTTTTGACTAGACACCAAACAACAAACATAACATACCCTTCCGAAGTTTAACATGTTCGCCCCTGAAAAATGGTGGCTGGAAGACTACTTCCTTTCCTACTGGGTTTCAGTAACTTTTGAAGGGCCACGTCGTTAAACTTTGGGGGGAGGTATCTTTTTGTGAAAACTGCGTTGGTAGGAAAACCAAAAGTTTCAACATCAAACCTTCCAGCGGCTTGTCCGGGACGTCCGGACCCCTGCGAGGCTAGCGAACTCATCCAAGCTTTTGGCCTTTTTTTCCGGGGATAGGCAGGGATGTACTCGGGATCCCAATGTGGGCCCCCGAATGGGAAATCCCCAACAAAAGTAACAGCTCCGAGTACCCCAACGGCAACGCCACCACGGACAATTGTTTCAGTCCATGTCATGCAGGTCACGGAGTCACATAACAGCGACGTCACGAGTATAGCTGAGATAAGCAATGACACCTATCCAAACAATGAGAGGATGCAGACAACACCAGTGCGCTCATAACCAAATTCCATGGAAGGCTGACAAGTGGCGCCGTCCAACATACCAGAGTCGAACGCGTATGCTCGCAGGGCACACATTCCGAAATCATACACAATAATCTGGACTGCAGATCCAAGTGCAAAGAACGGATGAGCAAGCCCACCACTTCCACTCAACGCATCAAAGATGGTCACTGTTGAAGTGCCCTTTGTAGTGGGTATTTATGGGTTATAATAATCCCCAAGACTCCCAAGAGAACCCAAATAACATGGGTACACTGTTAGGGGTACACCCAATTGTCCCTTGATTTTTGGGTGTCAGTAGTTACGAGACGACTTGTAAGGACTACTTGGATGTCTGGTTGGCAGTGCTGGTAAAAGGTTAGGATCAGTGGGTTTTATAAGGTGAACTAACCCATTACGAACGATTTACTAAATTCCTGGGGCATCCTGGTCCTCGTAGTTAGTGACAGTTTGTGGCTAATATATACACTCCCTGAAACTAACATCCCAAAAGAAAACCATCGTCTTTCAACCATCCATTATCAGGTACCATGTTAGTTGCAGGGAGGGTAACCATACCCTAAGGATCCAGGTATGTTGTAGGGAAGGGAATGCACCGATCGAATCCTACTTCTGGGGATGGGATTGGAACCCAAAAAATCCTATTCTAGGAATGGGTTTGGATTCCTAGGGATGGTAGGGATCGGGAGGGTTCCTTACATCGTTTCTAAGATCAGGCTTTTTCGTAAAAACCCGTCAAATCCAACAGAACCAACTGACTTTGGAGCATAAGCCTCTATTCTTGGCCCTGGCTATTTCTGGTCGAAGACAGGCTGCCCTATCACCGGCAAAGTTGGTTTGGAAAGGGAATTCATATTGCCATGTTGGTATATCGGAGTAAGGGAGTTGTTTACCTACAAATATCGGATAGTAGCTCTTTAAGAATAGATGACACATATTTACACGGAGAAACCAATGTATCAAGTATTCATGATGTCTACATGCAAGGAAGCCTTCTCAAGAAAGGCACATTAACTGATTAACTCATCTCGCAAACTCCAGTTTGGGGAAAGGGTCTACAAGCACATTAGTTTCAGGAAGAGTAAGCCGTAAGAGAAACCAATGCCTGATTTTTTGAACCGTCTGGTAAACTAAGATAGCGATGGAAAATCACCATTTGCAATAGGAAATACACCTTCATTCCGGGTGCATTTTCCAGCCAGCGAGCTTTTAGTTGATCCCGGAGTGTAACACCAATGGCATATTCAACAAGTTACAGTTGATGATTTTGGCTTCACTTTCCCATGGTCATGCGATCGATCCCAGTCCAGCCACCCTTCACCACATCTCTATATTTGGGATGTGAAAACCCTTCCCACCGTGGGCAAGTGAGTCCGGTTTAGTTCGGGATCTCCCGTCGACTAAAAACTGTCATCCTGGTGGTGACTGGAAATCCATGGAAATCCGGTAAAGGTTGCGCATCCAATCGATCCACATCTAAAACAGACAATGTATTTGAATCATCCAACGAATCAACAATGGATTTGAACCCTTGGACGTGCTTGGTCAACATAGTTTTTATCACAAATAAACAAAAATTGTTCCTCCAAATGGTGATTTAGTTGTTTACTAGTACTTTGCGGTAACCGGAAGATAAACATCACCTTCAACAATTCCAGTTGGTATTTTCAACTCATCCGAAAACATATAAGTCAAATTTGGTCATCTCCCCAACCCAAAGCTAAGCATTAAAAACAGCATGAAACCACCTTATATTCCTTACAAAAACATAAACAGTTGATGGTTTCAGCAAATCCAGCCAAACAAAAAACACCCTGTCACATAGTGTTGATGGAAGAAATTCTGCACTATGTGGGATGTAAACAAACCTTGTTAAGGGGATAAACTACAAACCTCAACTGGTTAGCCGGATTTCTTCCATTAACAGTATTGGAACAACCCTTTCATGAACCAATGGGTATCTTCTCCAACCCTCAACCCTCTAGCCACTGTGATTCCCAAGCGGAGGTCGCCCGCACGATCAGTTCCGCCACTTTCTGGGAAGTTGGCAGCAACAAAAACGACGCAACAGGCGACTTTTAACAACGAAGAGCAGAACAAAACCATGGTTTGGTGCAGGATTTTGATGAATTCGTTATAAAATGTTTGAAGACTTTTAGGTCTAAAGTTTATTTATTACACCACTTATCTACAGTAAGCCAGTAGTTGAACCCTAATGCCAGCAACAACAAGACTTGGATACAAGTGGTGTATTCATGTCAAGGAAAACCATGTGTGGAAAGGGTTGATCAACCACTACTGGAACTGCAACCGATTCAGTTTTTTATTTTATATACTGTAGTATCCTAGGAAAGGACCCTACTTGGAGGATCATCCCAGTTAGTAAGTAGTTGGTAACACCCATGTATAAGCCATTTCGGCCATTTGGAAGGGGAACAGCCCCAGTCATGGGACTTACTTTCCATGGTTATCAACCACTTACTAAGTGGGGTGATCCTCCAATTGGGAAACTTGTATGGAAAGGATGCCTCCACTAGAAAGAATAGATGAAATTATATTTGTTCTTACCTACTGACTGCTGCATTTGGCTTTGTTTGACTCGATCTGAAAATATGTTTGGATGCGCAAATAGACCTCAAACCACTTTAAAAAAAAAAACGATTTGGATGATGTTGGTTGCGATTTGGGTCAATAGCATCAATAGCAACCAAAGAAGGGGAGACATTCCACTTGTATCGGATACACGCACACACACAAACAATCAATAGCTGTTTCTGGTTCCCTTAAATAGGTGGCAGGTGATATATAATCACCCGATTGGCAGTGTATAAATATATACCACTTATATATTGCCAATGGATGATTATATGCTACCTACCACCTATTAAGGGAACCAGGAAACTCCATCGAAACAATGTGACTGTATCAAGAACCTCCTTGAAGTCACAATGCCTCTATAGGTGTTTGATTCCGATCAAATCTTTACCAACAAATGGATGGATTTTGCAGCAACTTCTTTGCAAACCGTTGGGCCATGGCCGGATGATGTTTTCAACTACCAACTTTTGGAGACAAATTTCCTACAAGGAAAGATGTCAGGATAATTCAGCTTGACTGCAAACTTCAATCTAGTTGGTGGTTTCAACCGACGCATCTGAAGAATATGGGTCAAATTGGATCATTTTTGAACAAAAACATGTTTGAAACCACCACCTAGTCTACGGATTGAACAAAGATGGATAAAAATGGGACATACCCTCCTTAAAACTAACAGCTCGCCCTTGCAAATAGGCCATCCCGAAAGGAAATTTCATCTTAGTAATTCAATCCCCTTGACTCTTCACCTCTCCCGGTGCACCTTCTCTAAGCCGATTTTCCTCAAGGCCAGTGAGAAGGGTAAGGCTGTGCCCCAATAAAAAACCGATGGGTTTCCTAGCAACTTCAATCATACCAAATGAAAGTCCTCCCTACAATGCGACACTCCAATGAACCTAACAAACTACCGATACACATGCCATTTCAAGACGTATAAATGTATGACTAATTGTTGCACCCTCCATTCTTGAGAGGACATGAGGACATCAAAAATAACAAAGATCATCTTGGGGTTGCGACACGACCTGACCCATGAAATTAAAAAATACAAAAAGTGACCTACTACAACTACGCACTGTGAAACCACCAAGCAACCATTGCAACACCACATGACATTTGAAGGAATACAAGACTTTATTTGTTTGGATTCTACGAAATGTGTTGCCAAAATTCATCTGCCTATTGATTCTTGGGTTTCTCACAGTTGAAATGGTTCATACTTCACACATCTTTAGTTAGCCGCAGAAAAAACATGGTGCAACGGATGAAAAAGGATGAAAGACCGATGCGGTGTAACAGCGGACATGCTGTGGATGACCCCCTTGAAAAATCACTGAATTCACTACATATTCAAGAGGGATCAAGAAGGGTTGATAAGACCAGCATTTTAAGCCCCTTCATCCTGTGACGTGTAGCATCCCTACTCATCCCCCCAAAAAACAGATTCATCATTCATATATCAGCAAAAAGCATCGTTTTGTCGAAACAATCCGTAAACTTTGGAAACAACGAACTGCTAGCACAGTCAGAACTAAGTTCCCTGACCCCGTCAACTCCTTGACGACTTCCTCTGCTCCAACTTTGTCCTAGCAAACTAGCCCAAACTCATGCTGGTTGAAGTTCGAAGGGGCCTAGAGGTTCTTCAATAAGAACGAAAAGGTACCGCGTAGATAAATCAAAATAGATACTGTATATAAGACATACAAATAGGTACCTAAGACTCCACTTCGAAGCAAAATGAATGTGTAAACATCTCAATTTGTGTATCAAGGTCCCCTTAGATTTTTAGAGCACCTATGTCTGTATCTATGAAAATAAATACACACATAAAATTTGAACACCAGAAAAATATATATTGAAAAAGGTGAATGTTCATCCAGAAACTGTGTTGACACATTGGGCCGTTTGCCTCTGAATCTAAAGTTTCACTATGTATATCCGCATGTATATGCACATAATCATGAGGAATTGTTTTCCATAAACGATTTCCTTTGCACATGGAAGGGGCCTCCAACCATGGCATTTTGAGCAGCGGTCGATACTGGGGCAGTGGCTGCTGCTGCTGCACAGAGGCAGAGGATTGAGTTGGGGCAGAGGATGGAATTGGTCTGCTCGGCAGTGTTGTCGACCTTGTTGTGGGAAGGATCACCAAGGCCCCTCGCCAAGGTCCGTGTCTGGTTCAGTCCACGAGAGATGCCAACCTTCCAGGCAAAGCCCGAGCTCATAAAGAAAAGAGGGTAAACCTTATCACCCTTTTGACTGTTCATGTTACATGTCCATCACAGTTGTCTGATCAGCAAAAAGTGGGACGCTTGAAGGCGAAGCAAAAGGAGGATGCTGATGATAAGCCTGATACGACGGAGGTGATGGGTCCAAAAAGTGCTGATGCTGCTGCTGATGGTGATGATGATGACGGTGATGATGGTAAAGTGGATGGTAAAGTGGATGAAGAAGATGATGGTGATGGGTCCAAATAAGGATAGTGGTGATGATGATGCTGCTGATGCTACATGGTGGCACTGGATGGTGCAATATCCCTTTCTATTCCATCTGCTTCTGCCTGCTGGCAGTAGTAAAAGCAATGGAAGGAGTAGCAGTAGTGGTAGTAGTGGTGGTAGTGTTAGTGCTGGAAGCAGTAGAGGTAGAAGTGATAAATGGTTAATGATAAATGGTAATGATAAATGATATATGATAAAAGAGAAACAATATGATACATGATAAATGAAAATGACAAATGATAATGATAAATGATGATGATAAACGAAAAATGATAATGATAAATGATATGTGAACATTAAAAACATGATAATGATACATGATAATGATAAATATTGATGATACATAAAAACATGAAAAATATAATGATACATGATAATGATCAATGATTATGATACAGGATAAAAGATCAACACTAATGACGATTGTTATGAAAAAAGACAATGATAAATGCTACTTTAAAATGGAAATAATCAATTATAATGATAACTGGTAAATGAACAAAATGAAAATGATACATGCTATTAAACGATGAACATGATCAATGATGATGATAACTGATAAATGAAACATGATAAATTACAAACAATGATGATACTGATAAGGTCCAGTATTTACCCTCAATAGTACTAACACATCAATGATCATATGTACTTATATAACATACATGCATATATCATATATTATATATAATCTGGTTAAGCCATTCCCTTTAAGTATCTCTTTGCATGTCACAAATACACAAACCGCATCCCCATCCATGGGTAAACTGGCCAACCAATTCTCAACAACCCAACCCCCCATATACACCCCTGAAGTTTAGCCCTCCGCCCCTCAAAAATGATGGAAGGTCACGACTTGTCAGGTAGCTTTTTTTGGGTCTCGCAAGGATCCAACCATCCAAATCACCAGTCCAGCTTGTCAATGACCACGCAGGTCTCAGTAAAACGATCATCCTGAGGGAGGTCAACGTGGAGCCAGTAGGACATCATGCTGGGAAAAAAAGTTGTTGCTGTTTTTTTCTACCCCCCAAAAAATTAACATGTCACCTAAAAAGGAACCATTTCAACAAGCAAGCAGTCTTCCAACCAGCGTCTTTCAGCGAATATTCGTCTGTTTTTAGGGGAGTAAAAAAAACCCAAATATTTCCCAATTACATCTTTGATTTGCTGCACATTGCTGTATTCTGGGATCATTGGGAATGTTTGGGAAAGATCTCTCCAGTTCAAGCATCAAACAGTCACCCAGAAAAATCGTTTTAGTTGCTAAAGTATACTTAACATCACTATTTTCAACCGTCTTTGTTACACATCTCGCTCTCTAGTTGATGCTTGTTCATGTATCATTCACGATCAAACATAAAAAACAACAAAACACTTCGAAACAACATGTTCAACTCGACTTGAAAAAGCAGCTCAAAAGGATCAAAGTTGTGGACAGCGTAGAAATGCCGGGATCCACCTTACTACACTTGGAAACCTTTTTGCTGGCCAATCTTACTGGGAAGGAGAGCAAATCAATCTAGATATGATATGTATCATAAATCTATATAAATATACCTGGACCTTCCAAAGGGTGCCAAATGGTTGCTAAAGGGTGTCAATTCACCATCCCTTAGGGTTTAATTGGCACCCCTTGGAAGGTGCTGGTATGTACCGTATATAATTAATCAATTCTATCATAAGAAACGAACCGTTCTATCAGTTCCTGACTCTCCCCAAAACGAAAAAAAACTCTGCTGTTGGTGTGTTTGTTGAGTCTGCAGGCCCATGACATAGTTGGACGGTTTTCCTCCAAGAGTTGGCATGACAAAAACACATCTATATAGTGAACTACAGCAATATAGCTGCTTGGAAATCTGGATATCCTCTTTTTTTCCAAGTCATCAATCGTGTAAAATTAGTTGCTGGATTTTCCAGACATTGATGCTAGATTGACTGGTTCAGATATGCAAACAAAAATGAATCCATTTCCGAATCATATGGAAAATCATACTCAAGACATGTTTCCAAGTTAAGACACACAACTTATTGACCACAATTTCCTCCCCGAAAACAACAACCCCTCAACTCGCTGCCCGAGTCACCGGCACGCCGGCGTTTTTGAGCACGGCGCCCAAAACCTTCCGCGAGTTCACCTTGATCCCCACATCCTGCGGCCACAATTCTCTCGACGCAGCGACGCATGGTGAGGGTTTTTTGAACGCCAAGTGATGGTGGCTGGGAAAAATCCACCATTTCCAATATAGGAAGATATATACATCTTCAACTTGTTTCTTTTCCAACCTAGAACGACCCTACTTTTGCTGTGAGGTCACTGCAGTTGGTCATAGTTTAGCATATTTCTCATCATATGAATCTATCATACTGTTGATGGCTGAAATCCTGCACCAGTTGATAGATAATATATCCCATTATTTACAGGGTTTTATAGGCCCCAGGTGGTGCAGGATTTCAGCCATCAACAGTATCTCATGACTCATATGATATTGGCAAGCTGAAAAAGGAAAATGACTCAAATATATCTAGATCCTGTGTGGTTTCAGGATATTCAGTACAGAAACTGCCATGTAACATGAATGCATGTTCCTTTTGAGTAGCAAAGTTGCCCTCAAGGGATCTCAGGGGCAGTGAGGCTGGTGTCTGCCTCAAGCCGGTGATTCCATTGGAAAGTGGAAATAGATGAAACCTCCCAACTGAATTTTTGTAATTCGATGGGTATAGATATCTAGTCCAAGAATTCGAAAGAACGTTGGGGTCACAGAGGTATGCCAGAAGAAATATTTATTACAGTATGTTCACAATACTTTAAAAGTGCCAACAATGAATGATCTTTATGCACACCAACAAAAAACACGAAACTTTTACGATCATTCCCTAAAAACATTATCCCCTCGTTGTGGCCATTTGGGTCCCAAAACACCACACTTTTCCTGCCCCAAAATCCCACGGCAGTCCGCGGAAGAAATGCCGACCTTAGGCTACTAATTTGGCTTAAAGAAAAGTTCGAAAAGACAGACATGTGGTTGCTGGGTGGACAAAAAAGCCCGCTGTAACCGTTTTTAACGGGCTTGAGGCTTGAGATGGATTGAACAAGTTTAAATATGTATAAACATGTATATATAAAATAACAGTATATTATACAGGTGTATTTATACGTATGTGACATATGTGCATATCTTTACATATATCGTAAATTGATGTAAATTGATATGTTGAATTTATATCAACTGCTTTTACAAACGATTTCTGTTAACAACATCAACCGTATTGGACAACCAAATCATTTCCACTTCGTGCTTATTTTGGCATCTACCTTAACAAGGAATACTTCCCTTTTTAAGGTGCAAACGTGATTCACCTAAATTGGGGATTGCCAAAAAAGAAAGAGTTGAGGATATAATTCCTATCATGATTAGGGTTTGACCATTGGTGATTACTCCATGTCAGAATTCCTAGCAATCAAAGGCCAACAAATCTCAGCTGCCTAAGCCAGACCCTGTTTTTCGTGGCAACTTCTTTGACGAAATTCCAAAAAACAACACAATAGCGATGCCCGGGTGGTTTGGTGCTTTTTGGATCTTTAAATCAATCAAAATATAGACCAGCTTCTTCAAAGTGACCTTTTGATTCCCCAAATGGAGATCACGTTTTCAGCCCCGAAAAGGTCACTTATGGGTCCAAACGAGGTCACTTTGAAGAAGCTGGTAAATAAATACAGCACAAATGATCAAATACTGTTTGCCTATCTAGATTTCGTTTTATTACATGATTTCGTGATTCATCTGGGTAAACTAGAAGATTACACCAAAGTGGACTTCCCTCAAAGGAATTCCTGGATTAGTAACTAGTAACCATTGTTCCCCCACTTCAACGGTGAAACATTGCTTGGCTTAAATTTATGGCTCTAGAATCTTTTGGGTATACTTTGGGTGTGGCCCACTCATAATAATAGGCCTAATAAAACTGTGCACACGAAATCTGTGTCCCGGCCGCGGGGGTGCCGCCGGCGGAACACGAAAACGCGAAAACGCNTTGGGCATGTGTAAAGTATGTACCGAAGCAATCCATTCTGTAGCACGAAAACGCCAGGACTGAACATGTGAAAGCACCTGTGAACACGAAAACGCGAAAACCCGAAAACGCGAAAACGGGAGGAATCAACCTGTGGACGCGAAAACGGCGAAAACGCGAAAACGGCGAAAACAAGAAAACCGCGAAAACGGTGAAAACGCGAAAACGGCGAAAACCCGAAAACGCGAAAACGGCGAAAACGACGAAAACCCGAAAACGGCCAAAAGTGTTCCTGTTTTCTGGTTTTCAATTTCTCGTTTTCTGGTTTTCTCGGTTTTCTCGGTTTTCTGGTTTTCTCGTTTTCTGGTTTTTTCGTTCCGCTGGCCGCACCCTTCTGGCCAGGTCGCGTTTTTTATGTGCTTAGATAATAGTGTCCACCTCAGGATTGTTATATCATCTTTGGTAGGAGATCCCTATCAAGTTTCACTTTCTTCTTTTATTGTGAGAAGGACACAACCAAAGTATAGTGTTTCTACTGCATGATTGCAGTAACCACGAAACTACCAAAACACAACAAAACAAAAACTTTACTAGCCAAAGGACCTCTAAAGGGCATAACCTGCATAACTATACCCCCCCATGTTAATATGACAGAAACAACCTTGGTAATTACATGTCGTGTTGTATGTTGTTTCAGCTCATTTTTTGAGCCTGTTACCTGCGAAACCATATTTGGTTCAGCTCGCTGACCCCCGGTGTTGACACCCAGTAGCTAACTCGAAGAATGTGCAAATGGCCGAGAGCAGCTCGACCTGCTAGATGAAAGTTGGTTTCCTACCCCCCTTGAGAGACAGGAAAACCGCCAGGATGACAACCTCCATTTTTAGGCTTGGGAAATCCCTATATTTTACAGAAACTTCCATTTGCGACGATTGCAACCTTGGTAGCCGGGGGTTTTTATCCCAAGAAATCAAAGTCGTCGCAAGAATTGGTCCATAATGTTGAGTTGATTTCTGGACAAGAAAATATACTGGTTGATGGTCTCAACCCAATTGAAAAATATTTGTCAAATTGATTCAAATTGGAAATCTTCCCCAAATAGGGGTGAAATAAAAAATATTTGAAACCACCAACCAGAATAATTGCCGAGCCTCTTCATGTTGCCCAATATTTTCGAAATTTCATGTGATTGACTTGGAAAAAAAGGTCGGTGGCTTCAGAAATCACGTTTACTTTGCCAATGTGACCTAATTGGGATTTACATTGCCGGCAAGGGAAGAATGAACTTTTACAATTCTACCATATTCTACCCTCCCTGAAACTAACATAACTAACATAGCCCCTAAAAGTGGATGGTTGGAAGTCAGGGAGTGCAATTTGTGCTCCAATCATTGGCCAACATAATCCAGGCTTCCAAAGCAAAACGAGACATTGAGAAGCTTGGATCATTGTCTTCTGAACCGTAATGATTATGGGAGGAATGGGAGCGTCCAAATTACTTTATGATACTTTCTGTGATTCTCAAAGTCGTTTGGGCAGAACGAAACCATGCATTCTTGCTAAAACGATTCATTTCTGGAATGTGTACTGTAGTTCTGCCAATGTGAAAAACAAATATGAACTGTTACATCTCAGAATCTTTCAACATGTGATGTACATCTTTCACCCGTTCCTTTTTCGTTATGACTTTCCAGGGGTATTAAATCAATAACTTAATAGAAGTACAGATTCAACAGGGGTTGGAGTTTTTGGAGTTGCACGCAAGGTCTCAGTGATTTTATGTAATTTTGATGCATGCCCCAACACCCCAAACCATCACCAAATAAAACATCAATACAATTCCTGAGACAAAGGTGACTCCCAAGCAGAAATGTATTGACAACCCTGGATCGAACAGATTTCATTACATATCACGTATGCAACCCGAATTTAAACAGCCATCTGACATTAACAACCCAAATAATGTCAAATATATACTCGGGTTTTCCCTGGCAACGGAAGGTAATCACACCGAAGGTCGTCGATGTATATCACTTCTGAGCCAACTTGTTTTGCCCCTTTCATGTTCATCCAAATGTTCGCGTACGCCCTGGAAAATTAAGATGGAACCTGAAAATCACCTGTTTGAAAAGGAAAATCATCTGAACCAAACCTTTTTTCTCCGGTTTCATGTTAATCTTCGGGGGTGTACCACAAAACACAACCAGCATTATTTGACATGGTTTGCTGTGGCTGGTTGGGAGTCTCTTTGTGAACTTCATCCACCAATATCAGGGAAATGTCTGGCATGTCAGGTAGATGTAGGTAAATATATCATACCCTCCGGTAAACTAACATAGCAATGGAAATCCACCATTTCTAACAGGGAATACATCTTCAAAGGGTCCATTTTTCATTGCTATGTTAGTTTACCAGAGTGTACATGAATGCTATGGGATTTGGTTGCCAAAAATATCAGAAAACCAAAAATGACATGGCACGGCTCTTGGTCACAGATTTGTACGGCGAATTAAACCCTGAACAAAGGATTGTTAGCTTTATTATATAGATAGTAAATAAGTTGCAACCTAGAACTACATGGTACAGTTCATCTAGATCTAGGCAATGTCCCACAAAAGAAAACTCACCCACAAACAACCTACTAGAACTGCGTGCCATATTTTGCGCATGCAACGAAAAAAGCTTCATCTCCAAACCAACACTGTAACACGCACCTCGGCGTGCACGGTGGACACACCAACAATATCCATGTTCCACCTTAGCAGAACAACGTCCGCAACGTCACAAGAAAAACCCTTTTGCAAAACATCCAGTCCTGACAAATTTCACCTCTGAAAAGTTGATGTACGGACTCGAAAATTAATATGCATCTTAAAATCTAAAAAACAAAAAAAACAATTTCACAAAAGGACATTAACGATAGTCTTCTATACTTGGATCTACTTGGTGATTTCAACCCGGTTTTTTCCAAACTTCAAACACAAAATGAGTAAATCATCACCCAGTCTTATCATGAGTGCCCAACTGATAGTGTTCTCGTTTTCGTCCACGCTGGCATGTCTCAAAGCGCCTCGATGAGAGCCAAGCAAAAAAATCATGGCATAGTTACCTACATTTACCATAAAAAATCAACGAAATGTAGGTAGATATGCCATACATGGATGGTATGGGTTAGAGTATGCCCTAAGATCAAGACATCCAAAATACCTTTTTCTTTTAGAAGCTGGATGCTTTGGTCATGGTTTTTTGTGGTCCATTATGGTCCATTCACATGTTTTCTCCAGGTGCGAAAAAAGGAAGGACTCCATTTCTATTCACGTTACGGTACCTTTAAAGGAGGTATCAACCACCAACATGAATGCAACAAAGTTCACCTGAAGCACTTTTTGAGCTTGGGGCAGGGTGCTACAACCGGTCAACAAAAAGGTCGATCAAAAAAATATATCAAAAGGCAAAGTACCTTGATAGTGATCATCAATAGCAATCTATCACTAAAATACTAGCAAAATACCAATCGTGATTCCAACGTCGCCTGAAAAGAAGAAAACAAAACACTTCCCCCCCACTTCCCAGCAGTTGAGGTGCATCAAACTGCAGTTTGTTTTTTTTTCATGACACACATTTAAAACCACCATTTAGCTTACAAAAAGTGGGGCCCGGGATGAATGCACAATGTGACATGATTCTCAAATTCCCATTGTATGTTGATCAAAGAAGAGCTTACAATCTCACACCTGCAGTGAAATCATCCAACAAAAAGTTGAGAGATGATCTTTTGCTTTCGAACTAATTAAACCATTCACAACCCCCCAGTTTAACACTTCACCCTTGAACGGTTACCATCCCAGGAAAGTAGTATGATAGTATACGGAAACGCATCAGTTTTCAAGAGCGAGCTGTTAAATTGTTAAACTTCCGGGAAAATATCGTGTCGTTCCACAGCAATCTCCCGGCCCACATCGCACCAGCACTGTGGCAAGGAGAACCACTTCAAAGGCAACAGCGCAGACATCTCACCTGGCAGAGTGGTGGTACGAGCACCACGGGGAGCAGCGATGCAGGGTCCAACCTCCACTGAGCATCACTGAGCAATGTTCAAAACCCTTGGCTGACATTCCATTATACTTGTTGGTGAATATGTAAGGCTTCTAAAAATGGATTGAAACAATATAATCCGAGAAAATATCTGCAGGTAATCGATAATGTCCAATTAAAACATATAACATTAAAAAAAAACATACATAAGCAAAGTGATGGGCCAACTGGTTTTGGTTTCTGTAACAAAATAAATCAAATAACCACCATGAAGTAACTGGTGTTGGTATTATTACCCCACTGGGAAAGCTACGACTGGTAACACACGCGTTCCCAAACCCGGCTCACCTGTCTCTGCTCGCATGAGGCTCAACACCTCAAGGGGCTGGGCTTCAAAGATTGGCTCCCTGAAAAAAACACCCAAACTGCAACCAACCAAGGCCTCAGGCCTTGTCGACCTTAATCTTGATAGGCTACATATATATAATTATATATATACCTGGATATACAATATGGTTGTATAGTTGCAGTAGCTGATCATTTAACAACTGAAACATGGTGATAGAGGGATTCAGGGTACGGCTATTGAAATATCTTTAAAGCTACCATTTGATTGTGTGCAGAGTCAGCACTTTATTCGGGAACCAAACATGAGGGTATTCAAATGCTCGCGGGGGCATGCCCCGGGTAGATGCATGACATTCTATAATACCAACTTACAGTAACTTAATTTGGGCCAATGCCTAGCAAAGAGCTCAACATACCACATTTAGTTTTGAGATAGCCATACATACACTTCTCTACTTTGACTAGACATGTTTATCTAGCACACTTTCCAACAGACCTACAACCGTATCACGTCAAATACCAATCCACCACAAAGACAGCCTACAGTTTTAGGGATATATCAGAAATCCGTAACAATCAACAAACACTTTAAACAGGAAACACAGCCCCTCTTGAACCTTGTTTTCCACTACACCCCTGAAAATTAACATGTCCCTGAACCATTGTTTTTTCGAAATAGGAAATAACATTTAACTTCGAACCATTGTTTTTTCAGGGGACATGTTAGTAATTTGATGGTTGGACGTTAGATCACTTCAATGGCACTTACATCTATTCTAGGAAGTTAAATGTAATTCAAGTTTGATCTAACCCAAGAAAACTAACATGACAATGGAATAAGCCACCATGAGTGAAGATGTATCTCCCGTTAAAAATGGTGATTTTCCAGCCAAACATTTTGATGTTTTCCTTGGGGTAACTTCAGGCACTTCCAACCATATCCTTTCCCAGGATGGGACCCCCGTGCCATGCGTGCTAAGCTTGGAGTCATCTCCGGCCTGGCAACAACACAGGCCGTTGTGTTTGGAAACAGCTCGATGTGCTTGCTTAAATGGTTGGAACATGTTGGAAAAATTTAGACTCATTGTAGACAAGATTCCTCAAATTGGTGAACACTTATAACAAAAAGTACACATTTATACATAATTATATATATTGACAACAAATTGACAATTTCAAGAATGGTTGCTATGAGAAACAGAATGAACTGCACTACAATCTGGTTAAACCTAGGGATTCACTTATCTGGGCAAACGTCATGGGGATCACTATCTGATTGAATCACTAGAGTATGTATTCATATGGCTATGCTAGGTGGTGCTTCCGAAATATGATACGGTTTCTGTTTAACTTAGTATAGAGACGACCATATCATGTTTCCTATGTAGTAGGGTGTTATCGATAGTCTAGACTGAGCAATCAGGATTCACTTAGGGCAACGGCTGGTTGTTGGTTTACGTTTGTGTTTCGAATCCCTCATGTAAAGGGACTCCCACTCAGGTCAGTCCATGGTTGGTTCCTAAGTTCTGATCCAGAAGTAATAATCCGTTTCCCAGGAAATGCCTGGAACTGGCATAGAACGCTCATTGCTTTTTATAAGTTCTCCAACTTGATCTTCCCCACAATTCCAACACTTGCTGAACCATGGTCCTCTGCCGGTTCCCCACATACAATACTAAGTCGCACTTCGATATACCAATCATACTCTCAATCATACTATTGAATCCCTATAATCAAACATAGTTCCTTCCCATGTGCATTCAAAGTACGTACTGTATTAGTAAATACGCTGAAATCATGGGGCAAACCCCCCCGTTGTGTACAGTCTATCTGACAAAAACCCACCCTCATCCATATCCCATAAAGAACAGAACCAGCATCTTTATCTTCTGCATTCGATATGTGGTTCTTACATCCAAAAATAAATAGTTCAACTTAAGCTAAAAACATCTAAAAACGGCAGTCATCTCGCAAATGATCTAAGTGGCCTGAGGGTCACGGCGTTGCCATCCTTGTCTTTGAAATTGTACCTTAGTCCAGTTGATCTTTGACACAACCGTTTACTTACAGTAGATTTGCTTGTTTGATGCTTGCCAAAAAAAAGCAAACGGTGACGTAATGGCTGGCGATTTAGCATTTACTATGGTAGAAAGTTACTACTCTCCCTGAAACTAACACAGCACCTGAAAATTGATGGTTGGAAAATGATCTTTCTTTTTGGAACTCAAAAAAACATCATCAAACTTTGATGTGGCATTTTACCCCTTTAAGCTACAAGACTCAGTTTTTCCAAAATCGCTGAGCTTCATCAAATGTTCTGTGCACCAGATGGAGCGGCTCGTCAAATGTGGAGGTCTGGCAATCAATCTTGGCCGCAGGCGCTTTGTTTTCGCCTGGGGCTTTGGCTTTCGTTTTCCAGCATCAACTTTCTTCCATATTCCTCTTTCACTGACCCAGAGGTTCCTGTCGGTGTCATTTCTTTTCAGGTTTCTTCTCATGTGTTCAACGCCTCGTCTGATCTTTGCTGACGGAAATACTTCTTTGCACGCAGCATAGCCACTGTTTCACGTCGATCAAGCTGATCATAGAAAAGTGCCCCTCAGGGATCTCTGGTCGGACATCCTTCGCAGATGTGGATATTGAGTATTGAGGCAATGTTCACTCTTTTCTCACGGTTGATTTTGTCACCGATGCACCAGACCTCAACTTTGGATGCGCGACAAGAAAGGCTCTGGCCATTCTTTATCGGTTGTCGCCCCCTCAAGTTCGTTCTCAGCGATGTCCAAGCTCCCAACGGAGGTATCGTCGTCATTTGGTGAGGTATGTGTATACATAATGCTTTAAGAACTAGTCCGGTGACCGGTGACCGTGAGGAAAAGCAACTATTCCTGGGATAAATGCTTTGGCAACTGGATTTGCTCTACTATGCAAAACGTAGTAGTAAACCCTGCTAAAGGTTGAGAAATTTTAGTGACTTACACTAAGAAACCCCACCAAATTGAAACGGGCTGTTTGGGTATATGGGAAGATCAACCAAAGATTCGCCAAGTCTACAGAGTAATTTTCTTGCGATTTGATTTATGACATAACTGGAGATGAGCCTTCCCAGCAACAGTGTGATGTTTTAGGGGATCCCAGACCCTAAACACAAACACCTCATGCGTATTATCCTTGCTTCTTACGGACAATGAAACGAAGTTTACAACTTGGTTCAAAATTACAAATGGTTTACTCAAGTCCTAACACATCACAACTCCCCCCCAGGTTCTTCAGAGTGACCTTTTGGGGTGTGTTAAGTGACCTTTTCAAGGGTTAAGTGACCTCCATTTGGGTGATCAGTTCGGGTCACTTGGAAGAAGCTGGCCTCCAAAAAAAAAACAACTCACCTCATCCTGATGAGGCTTTTTCGGATTCGAGATCGATGTGGCCAGTTGAAATGAAACAAAACTGACTTTACATCATAAGTGTTCACGGATCAAGGCAATCTTGACTCTAACTTAAAATCAAGGAACCAATCGATGCATTCATTGAAAATACATGTAGTTATTCCTCCCTGGCCCAAATGAAGTAATTGATGATGTATGATGATGTAGGTAACCTCCAACGCAGCCTGATTGGCTAAGAAAGGGCTATCCTTATCCGCCACCGTGCCAAGAGACATTTGTTCAACGATCTCTTCACCCGCTTTTCGCTTAAATAAATCCTGGTTTTCAAATGACCCTGTTGATGTTCAGAAATCAGAAAACCTTCACCGAGGATGTATAAATCCCTATGAATGATGGGCAAAACCACAAACCTCAATTGGTTCGCAGCACTTCTGAAGCATCAACACTACCATGCTCAACCATAATTCTTGGGTATATACGTGCATTCAACCCATGTTCTTACCCGTATATGTTATCAAAGCCGGTGCTGAAAAGAACAGTCCTTTCACGCTTTTTCAACGTCACATGGAACATCTTCTACAAAAAACACAGCCATGTACCGACAGCCTAAATCACGGCTGTCACAATCTGGGACCTTAAAGAAAGGGTCGTCATTAAGCCGCAGAACAAAAAAAACAAATGAATAGAGATGTATACAAAAAAAATACATTTTGTCAACTTGTATCTTCATTGTCTTTGTGACCATATGCATTTTGCCTGAATCCTCTTGCACAGAGCCTACTGCATGAGTTCACCAAAATAATTTTGGAGTGGCCAAAAAATCAAAGAACATATGCATCTCTATCACTAATTTCAAACAGGCGCAACATAGATAATTATCAGGTATGTATTCCTGCAAATTCTGGAAGTTGCACCCTCCATGTAATGCCTATGACGGTGGTAGATGTGGTACAGTAGGGTAGCATTCGCTACAAAGACAACGCTCAAGGCTGCATGCCTCTGTTACTTACATTCGAGTTATCAAACCATCAAAACACAACTGGCTAGAAAAAAAACCTTGAATATCTCTAGTACAAATAACATCCAACATGCTGAGACTTTCGAGCACATCTTTGTTTCAAATAGCTAATTATATCCTTATAGTTTTATTCTGAAAAAATACACGAAACATCTATAAACACATCTCAATTTCACATTTAAGAAAGAGCTACTCTTTTACTGCAGCACGCCTCATGCTCAAGAACGGGAGCATCGTACATTTGAAACCTTGTCTCGGCCAGCAACGTGGGGTTGCAAACATGCGTCCGGCAATCATTGTATGTGTTGGTTCGAGGATTGAAAACAATGTTACATGTTCCAAAAACAGGATCCAACAAAAAAGGCACCATTTTGTGAAAAAAAAAACATGTGGATGCTCTTATTTTTTTTGTTGAATGCATTTTTCGCGGCATGTCTTAAAAGTTCACCAAGAAAATACAGCTTACAGAGCAATAAATTGGAGGGATAGTTTTTGATGAAGGGTCTGGGGTACACACGAATTCTTTTTGTGGAAAGCTTTTTTTAAAGCAGTAATAGCAATCGTAAGAAGAGTGGATCACAGACATGGCAAGGACATCTCTCAAAGTCCAATGGTTAATTCAGCAGCAGGTCTACACACCACCTAGTAACATTCACCATCTGGATTATTACATTGTTACTAGGGAATCCCTATAAACCTTCATTTTCCACTGGCATCCTAGGTCAAGTGTAGATGCAAGTGTTAAATCAATTGTTTCAAACTCCAAAGAAATCCCTACAGCTGGCACCAAAAACGAAACATGAAACATCACAAAGGAATAACTATCATATAACCATCACGTGGATGTCTTTCGTGCTGAAGTTGCAAATCCTCTAGCAATAACATGGTTGGTGGTTTCAACCCGTCTGAAAAATATTAGTCAAAATGGGAATCTTCCCCAAATAGGGATGAAAATAAGAAATATTTGAAACCACCACCCAGAAACACAATACGTTTTCTTGGAACAAGTAGCTCTCAAATTCATCAATTTCAATGCCCCAAAAGAGTGCCGGTGAACTTATTCAAAGACACTTCATGTTTACCCTCTGGTCAACTAACCTGGCAATTGAAGGAAGTCCCCAGTTTCAATAGGAGATACATCTTCAAAAGGTCCACTATCTGTTGACATGGCAGTTTACTAGAGGGTAATGCAAGAAAAACTGGTGTTTTTTGCGATGCTTTTCTGAGTGCAAGCAACCCGTAGAGTCTTGCAGTTTCCTTGAACTTTCCTCGGTACAACCAAGGAATTGGTGGACAACATTGGCAAAAACGGTGGAAAACGCGCTAGAGAGATGGGTCATCCCACCTTGAATGACAGGAATCCTTCTAAAGAGTATAAAAAGCTGTAAATTCCTACTTTTTGGGTTGATGACCATCCCCTAGCATAGAGATCAGTGGGACTTTAGACCCTTGCACATCCGTTCAGATCTCTGTACCCAAACGAAACCAGGAACTCACATTTTGAGACAATATGTTGTTGCTAGTGAAACAAACTCTTCAAAAGCTGGAATTGAAGTTTCCCTGCAGTCCAACAAAACTGGTAATTAATATCAATGTTCAAAAAGAACGGCAACATAGCAGGTTCAAAGATAACATCCTTCTGGATACCAAGAAAGCCCTTCCCAAGACACTGTTGAAGATGTTTTTTCCCCAGGTGTACTATGTGACTGTTCCTTGGGGGTAACAGCTTCCAAAGGTGTTCACCACGACTTCAAACCCTTTACCGCTGCGGGTTTTCCCTGTGGTGAATGGCTTTCCACATAGCTGTCAAGCTTCCAAACATATAATTTTGCATCCTGGCACCGCCGTCACGTTTGACGCGTGGCCAAAAGGAAGGCTCAGCAAATTCTCATTGAAACGGTCCCAGTTTTACCTCTACTGATATGTAAATATAAGAAATATTCATAGAAACAATATACATTCTATACACGTCTTCATCATCCAAATGCCGGTTGATTTGAGACTTCAACCAAAGTATCAACACTATCGTACCCAAAGTGTAGATATTCTGCTGTCACTGGCTCTCGTTTATTATTGTCAATGCCCAATCTCAATGGAACAATTGTATAATATCAAACTTGTATCATAGTGACCCTAGGCCCTAGCCAACAGGGCGATCATGAAAAAAAAAGACTTATATACATTGTTGTGGTTCCACTAATCTTGACAAGAAAGGTGATCAAACTTCAATCAACTGACGGTTCGGCCCTGACCATAGGAATGGTATGGAAAAGGATGTGAATGGGTGCCTGCAGTTCCCAACCGCATTCTAAAAGGAAAGTGTAGGCTTCCATTCTCCATCTTTTTTTTCTTGGAGTGTTCTTTCCCTTCTCCCTTGGCAACTTGCTGTCGTAAGAACACTAAGATGGTTTTGTGAGAGGGATGCTGGGGTTCCAAAAGATCTTAAGGTAAAGCAGAATCGACCCCACCTTCACCCATCACCTTTGGACCAAATTTTCACATATGGCCGGTGGGCGTTTCGGATCCAATTAGAACAAACTGGAGTTATGGGGCACCCATAAATGGCCGAAAATAAATGGGTTTGCCTGGAAATATATAACCCTATACTTGTAGAATAAGGGGTTACAACCCCATTTATATCTGAGGGGGCCCACCTTGTACCATGATTTAAAAAAAACATAGCACATACACCACGCACCCGTTTTTGAGTCTCAGAAAACATCACTACTTGAGTTTCAAGTCTCCACTCTTCTCCCAATAAAGCCATTTGGAAAAAACCTATATTTCCCGGGACATCCATTGGTTGATACGGCAAGGTTTCGTAAAACCCATCCCATCCATCCCGACCTCATCTCCGCAGGGAAAAAATCCTCAGAAGTGGAACCCTTCTTGAACTCGAATCTTGTTTTTTAGGATGTTTGATGTGACACTTTGGAAAGTTTTTGCTGTAAGATGATACAGTGTTAATGGACAAAAGGCAGCTAACCAGTTGATATTGATAATATATCCAATGTTTAGCCATGTATTTTTCAGTATTTTTCAAGGGTTGTTTAGCATTCCTTGAACAAATTTGCAGCTATAACACATATTGCAGGATGTCTTTTATGAACAGTACCAGGGCGGGATCCAAAGATCACTCCTTGAATGGCTTTGCATCTTCCTAAAAGGGCTTTTGGAGCCGAGATAAGTCGTGTCAAAAGAGTGATACAGTATCCATCAGTATCCCTTGATCCTATCTCTATTTAGCACTGATTTGAATTTGAAGGAATGAATGTATATCATCGGTATATCATCGGTATATTATTGTTCCTCTTGAAAGTTATCATGTAATCTTGCACGTCCTTCATGTTAGTTACCAGGAAGTACTATCAAGTAGCTTGAGGTATCCTCGAAAATTCCGCAGCGTAAAGCTTCCACAACAACTTACAAAACAAAACCTCTTTACGCGCACTTCCGTCAGGAAACTCTTGGACAAAGGGAAAGCTTCAAGTTCAGTTTCTGGACTTTTCGCGACTCTCTGACAAAATACTTCGTAAGAAAAACTACTTCATCGATTCATCAACCCGAAAAAGAATAGATTAAAAAAAACAGTCATTTCCGGGTGGATTCTTTTCCTATATATACTACCATCAAAGAGGTGAGCCCGTTTTTTCTGCCCCCATTTTCTTCTCGGCCTCAAGGCTTGCCTCCCTTGAGTGTCCCCAGCCCTCGTGCCACTGGGAGGTTCCAAGTTGATTTTAGGTCCTGAAAGCAGGAGGATTCCTTCCAACAAAATATATATCTACCTACCTGGTTCTTCCATGTGACCTTTTTGGGATGGTATTTTGTCACCCCTTTAGAAGGGGTTAAGTGACCTCTTCCTAAGGAATCAAAAGGTCACTTTGAAGAACCTGGTGATGATTTTCCACCCTAGGAATCCTTCAAATGTCATGGGTTGTCAAAACCACCTGTTTTGAGGCCCCATGGGTGTCATTAGGAGGGTCTAGTGTTTCAGTAGGGGGTGTCAAGATTGTCAGTGCAACAAATGCAACAATCACCTGATGATTTTTTAGTTGTTCGTTTCAACCAACTTGAAAACTAGCCAAAAGTAGATCATCTTCCCAGGTCGGAGGTGAACATTCAACAAATCCTTGAAGTTTCATGACCTGGATTCTGTAATTGGGTGAGTTTTCATGACCCAGCAAGTTGCATTGTTGGTATGACTTTTAGCGGAAAAGCTTCATTCTAGGACCCCGGTGTAGTGACCCACCCTAAGCCCTTTTTTTGGGGGGTAGAGCCAAAAAACGTGAGTGGATTTTATGGCTATGTTGTGCGTGTTTTTCTCCAACATGCAGCCCAAAATCCATGCTCACACTGGCATTTTTGAGGCATCATGCCAAAAGCAGCGAGGATTGGACGTTGAACCCTTTTTTTGGACCATGTCACCATGCCTCACAGGAAATATAGCAGTGACACATATATTAGGAACTGATAGTTTGTAGTTTGGCTAAAAGCCTGCTGAAACAACGTCTAAGCTGCTTGTGGGAGTTTTGATCTAACTTACAAATATGTCTGCAAAGAATAGAATCTAGTAGCTCCGAAAAACTTCCCAACATGAACAATTCAAAACCTGTCTTTTACTGTCACCGTCAATTAAATGACAACTAGATGTTCTACTGCCTGCTGATTTAAACAAATTCATGAAGACATCAGAATGGTGGCATATCTTCACGGAAATCTAAGGGTACACCCTCCAATGCCCTGCCCAACATAAAACCTTATGAAGGGATTATTAACCACCTTTGCCCTTAGCTAGGCCTTATTATGGCCTTGTTTCAGGTGGGCCCTGCTGGTTATAAATGGGGGTTATACATGTTATAACCCCTCCAAACGGCCAAAAATAAATGTGTACAGTAACTGGGGTCAAAAAACACCCTACTTATAGGAGTTTTTGTTACCCCATCTAAAAAACTGGATCCAAAAGGGCCCACCTAAATTGGGGATTTCATCCAGGTCTCCTGTGGCAGCCACCTTGGGTGCTGCTTTGATGGCCTTGGGAATGCTTTCATGGCCGGAATGGCGTACGTTGTATGGGATTCTTTCTATCCGAACACAATGTGATGGACATGACACAACATGCCACAATCTAGCTAAATATATCCATGTATATATATATATATTATATATATATGTAAATGCATATATATATAATATATATCTATATATATATCAATAAATATAGATTCCCCAACGCAAGCCTCCACAAATCAACAAGACATACAAGCACAACAATATGTACAGCCATATCTACAATGCAAGGGGAGGTATGTTCAAGAGTAGAGGCCGTAGGGGTATAAAGTAAAGTCTGAGAACAAGGCTTCTTGTAGAACAGCAACACGGGTTGCATGTTTGAAAATAAATGCCCATAATTGTTCCTACTAAACTAACTATCAATGATTGAGGCCGCACAAAGTACGCCGTACATTCGAAGACCTCATCTTATCTGAATATCAATTGGTAGAAGTATTGAATTGATTTTGGGACATTTTTTTCAAAAGTATTGACTTCCCTACTTCTTTGGAGAGTCACTAATTTTGAGCCACATCCTCATGATCAAACAAGGACCATGCAAGATGGGCCCCCCGGCCCTACCAATCATACGCGGAGATATAACCTCTATAAATGGCCTTATAAATTGGTAACACCCTACTTATAGGGGCTTTAATTCCAATTTTAACTGGTAGGGGCCCACTTTATCTTAGACGACAGTGGTCATTATATTACCAAACAATGCACTTTCATAAGGGAAATCCCTCAAAATGACCATGCATTTGCATTGTTTGATCCCCAAAAAATTGGGTAATGTAATGATCCCTGTTTGAGTTTGGTGTTTTTGGAAAACATGTCTTGAACCACCTGTGACCAACAAACATCCACCTGTTTGACATGTCCGGACACCTGCGGACCATCGGATATCATCAAAAAACAAGTGGCCCAGTGGCTCTTTTCAGAAAGGGGTCATGTTGAAACAAAAGTCGACATGTAGTGGAAATATAACATAGGAAACTTAGGAAACCATATACCCTGGCCCTAGACATCCAAAAAATCCTTGTGAGGATCGGCGTTTTAACACTCAAACATCAGGATGATGTTTGCATTTAGGGGTTCCAAGCATCTACTCACCAGGTATTTGGAGGACTTTGGATGTCTAGGAATATACACCAGTGTGTTTGTGGATGCAAAGGCAAAACGCAAGGGACACCCAACACAATCGAGATTTGTGTCTCAAGTCTAACACAACCTAAAGCTCGCCTTCTTGTCATCCTTCTTCTTGCCATTCTTGGCCTTTTCCGACAAATAAGCCACAATTCAGAAAAAAATACAGCGAATGAAACGCCCTTTCTTTGACATCCCCAAAATCAAATCGGACTAACATGCCATATGAATTTGTACAAATTAATTAGAAAATATAAGACAAGAATTGTAGAATAGTCGATTTATATAATAAGTATATGTAAATATTTATTCCATATGTATATCTATTATATATTTATTACATATATATATATATAATCAGAGATACCGTACCCGCCTTCCCGTTCCGTAATTCTACGTGCAAACATGCATTGCTTGCTGAACTGCCCGCCAAGCGCCTCCACCTCCGCCATTATCGGCCAGGTTCACGGGGGAACCGAGTGACGGGGTGTTCAACTTCCACCCCCCTGGGGCGCGTTTTGGAAAGGTTGCAGATGGGAAGATGGCTGAGGAGACCTGATGCATGGATCCTAATTGAACATGGCAAATCTTCATCCAGTCATGAAGGTTTATCAGGTACCAGTAGTGGTTACAGTCATTGTAGCGGTTACAGTCATTTGTGGTGGTGAGTTGGTGGTTTGGATTCCTATTGGATTTCTGGGATCCCCTTATGAAAGGGATTGTTATGAAACGGGGGTATCCCGAAAATCCCAAAGCATCACGCCGGACCACCAATTTACCATTAGTTGATAGGTCACGTTGGTGAAGATCTTCACACCTGAAAAACCCCGAGACATAGCATGATCTATACATACACATTTCCAATTTGCATGGGGATTTCTTGTGAATGGATGTCTAGGGGTTATGTTGCCAGGAGTATGGATGTTTTCATTCGAATAGATTTCTGATCCGAAGCTTTGGGCCCTTTGCTCGTCATTTAGGAGGAAAAATGGATATCCCAGTTATTCCACTTCTCCTCACGATACGCACCAGCTAGTACATGCTGTAGTACCTCAAGGAATTACCCTCCAGTTAACATGGCAATGGCAAAAGCAACCATTTTGTTCCTTCAGGAAATAGCATGTATACATTGGTATGTTGGTTTAATTCATTTGCGAATACTGGGATGTCTCTAAGTAGGTTGCAAGTCCCACAAATTGATTATAAACCAACTCACCGACTAGCTCCTAACTTCCCTGGACACCCTGCTGTTGATGGCTGAAATCCGGTGAGAAAACCCGTTGAGGTTGATAGTTTATCCCATTATTTACAACGTTTCAGCCAAACATCCCAGGTGGTTTTCTCGCCGGATTTCTGAACCATCAACAGTATCATCAAGTTTGTTTTTGGTGGGATCATGAATGACTTGGATTTGCTTGTTTGGTGCTTGGAATAAATGGAAAAGATTCTCCCAATGTTGGTGAAATAAACCAACTCACCAACACCCTACTGTTGATGCTTCAGAAATCCCTATCCCAAGCACCGAACGGATGTAAAAAAAACTATATGTAAAAAACCCAGGATATGTTCCATAGCAACTGGTGCAGGATTTTCTGAACCATCCACAGTAGTACCTCGACACCCTAGTACCCTTCTGGTAAACTAACAGGTCGCAATGGGAAAACCCACCATTTTTAGTAGGTTCGATACATCGACTTCATTCATGGTGGATTTCCCAGCCAGCTATGTTTGTTTACGGGAGAAAAAACCTCATCCTTTCAAATGAAACCATCTCACTGACACCCATCACTCCATCTCACTGTCCATGCCTCCAACTTCAACGGGGGTTGGAGCCACACAGCTGGAGCCCCAAAAAAATTCAACAGCCAAGATGTGAAGATCTCTGAGATTCCAACGCAATTTCTTAAGAGGAAACGAAACATCCGGAAACCCAAAAAGTTATATGAAATATAGAAACTCCTGATTTTTTTCGTTTAGAGATGCAAAACAAACAAAGTTGTATATATAGTTGGGTCATGGGAAAGGTCATTTTGGTGGCGGCTTCTAGAGAGAGGGTTTGGTGGGATTTTGCTGTATTCTACCTAGGTTTACGTCCAGGTACGCTGAGGGTTTCAAGCTGCGAAAGACAGATGCGCCCATTTAGGGCGTCTGTTGTACTTGGATGTCCCAGGAAATTAGTAAAAGGTTAGTAAAAGGATAACCACTTACTAACCTTTTACGAACTTCCCGGGACATCCTAGTACAACATTTTTACCCCACTGCGCTTCATAAGACCGTCGAACTCTCCCGATAGGCCCTCATCTAATTCCGTCTTCCTTCCTGTCTGGAAATTTGGGAGGCGAAGCATGTTGTTTTGTGGAGGATTTTCAAAAATTCAGCCAGACCATATTCATTGATTCACTATATAGACTGAAACATGAAATCTTGAAATAATTTAAAAGGTTCCTTCTTAAAATGAAAGATCAAATTACCAGTAGACTCATGGTTAAATGTCAAATCACGATGGTTTTTTGAAAACAACCTCACAATGAACTTGTCTCATCTTCAGATTATGATGCCATCGTTCTTCCAGAATGTCCCTGAAAATGGCAGAAGTGACAAGTCTCTCTATAGGAGAAAAGCATCCGAGAATCCACAGATACATCGCAACATTTCAGCGATTTTCATCGATTACCCTCCCTGAAACTAACATAGAACCTGATAATGGATGGTTGGAATACTAGTTTCCTTTTGGGAAGGCCCATTTTCAGGTGCTATGTTAGTTTCACGGAGTGTAAAAAAACAACTTGCCTTGGTTTTTGTGGCCTTTTGAGTCGGGAGTTGGTGGATTGCTCTTCCATGAAATGCCCTCCCTGCACGTTTAGGGGAATCATCATCCTTAGTCTGCTGGGAATCAATTAGGGAATAAGAAGTGATGATAAACATCTAGGGAAATAAATCTCCAAAAGTCAATGGATCTGCAATATGTCTTCCAAAAAAAAACTGTTTGTAAAATATCTGGTCAACTGCCTAATTTGAAAAACATCCGAAACAAATCTCAAAAACTCAAACATCTAAAGGTTAGAAAGAAAACTACTGAGTGCTAAGTGCGGGAACCACCAACAACCAACAACAAAAATCAGCAAAGGAAGTCGCTACCACCATTGACAAATGGTTGTTGATATGCTTGGCAATTAAATCGAGGTTACTTTTAGGGAAGGGCAAGAACTATAGAGAAACAAGTGACAAGTGTGCCCACACAAAAACCATACAAAAACTATGCCAGCAACAAACTTTAAACATGCTCTTGATTCCAACAAGCCCCGTTGTGTTTGTCCTTTCTTTCCACCATCAGCCCGCCACATGTGAAAGGACTTTTCATCGAAAGCATTTTTGCCCCCTTCGTTGGCAACTTTGCAGTGGCTCATGGTGTTGCCGCCACTGAGCCAAGTGAAGGGTGTGCCGGTGTGCCATACAAACCGAAACAAGTCTGTGAACGGAATCTTGCTTTGTAATTCCAGGTCGTGGCCTTTTCCAAAAATGATTTGAAGGAAAAGAGATGCTTGAAGATCAACTGTGCAAGACATTGGGCATGTGTTTTTTTGTTGCAGATGGGAGATTTGCAGGATATCTCTTCCCAGCACTACTTTTCAAAGGTTTGAGATCATTGCCATTTACAGCATCTCTTACATCCAATAGGATTAGTGTCCGCAATGTTTTTTGTTGGTGTGGGAATCAAATCCTAGTTGGTGGTTGAACCACCCTTTGGAAACAAGAATCGTCAAAGTTGATCAAAGTTTGGATTATGCCCCAAGTTAAAGTGTGAACATTCCAAATTCCAAACATCTTTGGTCAGCTTCTCCACGCAACGAGAATCCTTCCATTGCTGAATGAAAAAAACACGAATATTTCACCATTCTGTGGGTGAATCAGGGAAACAAGGCACTTCCCCTCCAACACATTTCCGACCTTTTAAAGGGTGGGGTCCAACAAAAAAAGACTCTATAGGTAAAGTGTACAAGTAAACAAGTGAACAAGTATCAAGCAATAAGTGTTTGGGCAGTGGGTGGGATTGATCATGTTCTTGGGGATATTGAATATTTACACCCCGGAAATTTAACATAGCCCCTAAAAATAGGCAATCCCAGTAGGAAACTCATCTTCCAACCTTCATTTTTCAGGGTCTATGTCAAATTTCGGAGGGGTAAGCCAGATTTGTGCCAACCAACCGGCTGAAATCTCTCCTTCAGGCCGTCAGGCTGGATCTCCGTTCGCGGCCATGATGCTGCGCCATCCACTTGGATGTCCCGTTGGAAGTTAGGATCAATGGTTTGGAAATGGTTAGTAAATGGGTTATAACCTACTTATAAATGGGGTATATTATGTTGGAGGTATAACCCACTGATCCTAACCTTTTAGTAACTTCCTGGGACATCCAAGCACAGCTTTCCTCTACAGAAAGTGACCCACTCGGGTCCGCGTCCGTCGTCGTACCTGAAGAACGTATCGGGATGGTGGTTCTCGATCGCCAGTTGGTAGGGAGAAAATCCCATAGTCCTGTGTTTGTTAAGTGGTTTTCCTCGGCCCATGGTTAGTAGTAAGTCCTAGGGATCAGGTTAGTCTAGTTATAGATGGATTGAAACCCGCTAAGTGGGTTTTTATCCTACAAGCAGCTGCCTTCTGGGGCATGGAACTTGTCTCACACTGAACGATCATTTGAAGGAGCAGGTTGGTGACTGGATTGAAAAGTTCCTTCGAACAAACTAACATATTTTGACCTTGGAAAAAGATCGAAAAAAGTGGACAAATGTGGACAATCATCTTCAAAAGTGCCTTGAAAGGCGGTACTTTTTTTTGTTCCCCAAGTGGGTGAAGTTGAAACATCATGGAAAATTGCACATGAACATATCTATTCCTACTATTTTCAAAGAGTTGGGTGGGTTTCACCCGTCCGAAATAATTCAACATAATTAAACGATGAAAACATTTGGATTACATTTGGGATGATGTCCATTGAATTCCTGTTTCTACCTCTCGTTAAAATTCCTAGGCAAAACTTAGGCAAACCATGCGAAAGGTTGAGCACTTTTACTGAAGTTACATTTAAACAAAACACCAACTTGAAAAAGGTGTTGGTGGGATATAAGGGAAGGATTGAACCAAAGAATTGCCAAGCTATGTATGTAGAATTTACCTATATTTATAGTTGATATCTAGGTATATAAATATACATTATGGATCCTATGGGGGTTGGATGTTTCATCCCCTTTTTCACCTTCAAAGAGTTCCTATTGGAACTGTAGCCTTTCATGGTTTTCAGAGGGTTCACCCCAATAAAATCAAGGTTCAGAGCCAGTCAAATAACCAGCTATGAGAAGAGTTACCCCCCTAACATAGGAATGGAAAATCTTCATCTTGTCTAGGAACTACATTAAGTACATCTTCAAATGGCACCATTTTTCCATTGCTATATATATTAGTTTTCAGCAATTGTAGTTGTTAGAGGTGCTGGTGCTTTGATATTGATTCTACCACATATCAAGACAAAATGGCATCAACACAAGTGACATTTCAGTCATGATTTCAGCGGGTTTTTCCACCACAAAAGAAACGTGCGTGACAAATTTCAATCAAGATATAGGAGTTTCTCTCTTTTGATTTTATATCTACATATATGTAATAATCTAATTTATGAATAATATATGTACAAGACGTACAAGATAGGTCTATCTTGTCTATAAATCAGGATGTATAGATACTTTATGTATCTTTTTTACACCCATGGAATTTGGTGGGGGATCATTCTGGAGCATCGACCTCGGTATACCCTCGCTCCCTTTGGAAGCCTTTTCGAGCTGCGTCACAGGCGGGACAGCAGCCTCAAAATGACACACCGTCAATGGTTGTTATTGAGGAATAAGGCCGGCTATTTCCTGGGTGATGGGGATGGGGTGGCATTAGGGGGGTGCATGCAACAAAGTGACAACAAGCAACACAAACAAACAAAAAAGAACCCGGCCACAATTTGAACAACCAAAAGATGATACATATATTTAATCTAAATGGGTGTTTCCAAAAATAGGGGTACCCCAAAATGGACGGTTTATAATGGAAAAAAACCCTATTAAAATGGATGATTTGGGGGTACCCCTATTTTTGGAAACACCCAAATGGCACAAAACAAGTCATCAATGGTTTGGGAGCGTTCATTCTTGTAACCCTTTTTCAGAAGAAACACCCCCTTGCTATCTTGTCATCTGAGGCCAAGGCCGCCTTGGTCTACAAGTTGGTAGGGCTTTTTTCACATCAAAATTGGTGTTTTCATGTCCCATAGGATCCTTGGGACGAACGCTATATTTACCTACATGAATGGTTGATTTTACATGGTACATGTAGGCAAATATACCATATATGGATCCTATGGGATATGAAAATTCAACACAAATAGTTGATAAATCCTACCCTCCGCAAAAGATAGCCGCCGCAACCCCCCATTTTGAGACGTTTCTCAGCCGTTTCTCTTGATGTGGGGGGGATTCGGATCAAAATGACTTCCTTCAACTTCCTCAAATTTTGGAGGTGCAAATTAATATTCTGGTAAACTAACATAGGCAATGGAAAATGAGCCCTTTGAAGATGTATTTCCTATTGAAAACTGGGGATATTCCAGCCAGCTATGTTAGTTTACCAGAGGGTAATATTCAAGGACCTGAAATTGACATCCTGTACCTGGTACAATGCTTGACTTGACCTTTTTTTTGGGGTCATGGCGAAGTTCCAAGAAAATTGCAACACACCCTTAGAGCACACCTCAGGCAATCCCCCCCGCCAGCTATGAAAGGAATCCCTTCATAGCCTGTTGGTAAAAGGTTGCTCGGGGTGTGTTCCAAAGGTGTGTTGAAACAACCTTTGAGAAGTCAAGTGACATGTTCTTCGTAAGGGTAAGGGTCAGTGATCCCTCCAATGATTCAAGGATCAAGGTGGGTCACGACTTGATTCACGGGGTATTTACTGGTTGGTGGTTTCCAACCCCTTGGAAAAATATGCTCGTCAAAATGGGAATCTTCCTTAAATAGGGATGAAAAAAATATTTGAAACCACCACCCAGTATCTGTACATATTTACATATATATATATATATATACATACTGTGAGTCAAAAGACATAATGACGATATGTCATTAACAAACCATTCTTCAGAACTCACCATTACCTATCCCAAAAAATAGTAAGCGTCATTCTAGTAGTTTAACTTGTGTTAGAAACAGTGAGCGCCCCCCAAAACATACACATCCAAATCAGTGGGATGATCATCCTAAGTAAGTTTTTGCATCCCTGCCATCTATCGCTTCTATCCCTTCCACGTCCCAGAAAACTAACATGACAATGGAAAACCAACCGGACCATAAATCAAGATGAATCTCCTATCAAAAATGGTGATTTTCCAGCAATCGCCATGTTGTTTTTATTTTTGGGGGGGATGCACACTCCCTGAAACTAACAGCAAAAGCCCCTTAAAATGGATGGTTGGAAGATGTCATTTCCTCTTGGGTTTCGGCCCATTTTCAGGTGGGAACTGTTAGTTTCAAGGAGGGTATCCCTTTAAAATGTCCCTATCATACGGCGATCCCAAGGTCCCCCGGCGATCCCAAGGAGACCAACGCTGCTAAGTCGCCTCAGGTACCGAATGCAATCTCACCTACCCTTCTGTCGCAAAAATCCTACGATACCACTGGCACTGAAAAGGGTTCGCATGTTGTCACCTATATCAACTATATCTATTGCAAGTTCAAATCTATATACATATATATATATAAATATGAAGACATGTATTTATAAATATACATATGTATACGTGTATTGATAAATATTGAGCATATGAATGTATATACTTACGTGACGTACGTGTATATGTTGAATAAAGCCCAAACAACCATCCAGGGTCCCTTGTTGTTTTGTGGCTCAATTGGTGGTCACCTTCAAACATGGACGTGGATGGGATATTGTCATTGTGATGTTGTGCAATGGAACATTGGATCAATTCTTGGTAGCTAAGTTCCAACAACTGATCCACCAAAAAACCTGAATGGACCATAACCCGCCCTAAGGATCCAGGTATGTGCTAAGAAAGGCATTTCCCCTACAATCCTATGACGTGGGGATGGGATGTTTCGATCATCCACTCTAGGGAGGGGTTTGGATTCTTAGGGCTGCTTCTTTACCATGAACAAAATTCCTGCGACATCTATGCCAAAGTGAGCCAGAATCATCCAATCAAATCCACCTGTCATGTGCAATGATTGGAGAAACTGCATCTTTTTCACCAACCATTTCAGGGACCTAAAATGGAGGTACTCACCTATATAAGCTGTATGTAAGGCTTATGTAAGGGGAAACCTACCCTCAAAAATAGCCTTATAAGGTTCAGTACCTCCATTTTAGGTACCTGAAACTCTTGGTGTTTTTTTTGTTGGCTCTGAAATGAGTGATGAAAATGATTCAGGTTGTGCTGTATGTTCAGGAGAATTGGCAAACAAACATCTTGAAACCCTTCATTGACTCATAGTACAATATAATCACATACCCCAACTAAGTGGGTTCGACCAGCCTATACCTACAAATGTCTGAAACTGCGGGACCACCGTTACGATCACAAACAAATAGGAACAACCGCATAATTTATCCGCGATCTGGTTTAAGTGTGTGAATTGGTGGTCAATACCATGTGTTTCTGCATTGTTGGACCTTAAAATTTCTTTCATTCCCAAAAATGCCCGCTTCTTGGATCCTTCAAAACTCTGGTACTGGAAAAAACGTCCAAACAATCCAGTTCAATCAATCAGCTATTGACATCCATAAAAATGCTGGATCAGTTCCAAGAAAATCATTTTTTTTTACCCTCCCTGAAACTAAGATAGCCCCTGAACATAAGCATTCCAAAAGGAACGTACTGTCCCAACCACCAATTGTCACGGGTTGCATTGGTTTCAAGGAGGGTAAAATTCAAGATCATTGATTCCAAAACGGCTATATAAGCATATTTTGGTGCTGGGGAAGATGAGCTTAATTTCTTGGAAAAAAACAATCGAGTTGGAGGAAACTAATTTTGGGACGTACCACGATTCTTGGAGGAGCTGAACATAATGTGTAGCAAACTATGGAAATACCGTTCCGTTGTAGTTTTTGGAGGTGCCCATGTTCACCCTCAACCATGTTTCTGGGAAAAAAGAGTGTGTGACTTGCCCAAGGTCCATCATGTTTAGATTTTTGACTGGAAAAAAATCCATAAAACCATACTTGGACGTTCCCCCCGGAACTTAGGATCAATGGTTAGTATCAGTGGCTTATAACCCTAATACATATCCCATTTATGAGTAGGTTATAACAACCCATTGATTTTAACCATTGATTTACTAACTTCCGAAAGGACATCTGGTCGTATCTAACATATCTAACCTACCTTCTTGCCCAGCTGGCCAAGTTGCACTGGTGTGGTCACCATGGCTTTTCCCAACAGTGCTAGACAGTGACCAGCCTGGAGCGTTTTCCCACGGCCAACGGCCCCTACAGTTGGATGACAACCAACAGGTGGAAATGGTTGGAAATCACCAGTTCCATCCATTTTGAACTGGTTGGCCTTGGGGTTCCAGGTGATAGTGACCTATGAATAGGTCGACTTGTGACTGTGATGAAATGGATGAAATGACCCCGACATGACTAATTAGTAATTCCGGGGCGCCAGTTTAAGTGTGCAAAAAAAATCAGATTCCATCTCGGCATTTTATGTTTTCAATTGGCGGTCGAAGAATCAACTGTGAAAAGTTCCTCAACTGACATCCGTCCGAACTCCACCCGTGATTTTCTCGTCCAGAAACCTCAACTACTTGGTGGTTTTTCACCAACCCATTTGGAAAAATAAGCTGGTCTAATCGGATCATTTCCCCTGGGTTTGGGGTGAAAATTAAAAAAAAGTTTGAAACTTACCAAAGGTATGGTGGTTTTTTGTACATTTTCGGAAGGGGTGGAAACCCCAACGTAATTGGATCATTTCGCAGGGGTATTTGGTACATGTGGGAGGGTTTGAAACCACCACGTAGTTCTAGTGGTTGGGTCACCATCCACACGGCCTCGGTCATCAAGTGCCCAGCATCACTCCTTAGGTTGGCACCCCCGGCAAACTGTGACAAAGTGGAGGTCAGTTTGCATTGAGAAAATGCCAGGTGAAACTCAGAATGGACTAAACATACAAGCCCTGGAAGTCAAGTCAACCATCATTTGCAAAAATGGTGGTTCCTTTTGGATGATGATCAAAACCTCTACTAAAAAAGTGGTGGTTCGGAAACCTACCTATGAAGAATCGTGGTTGGACTTCAGGGTAAGGCAAAGTTCCTTTATTAGGATTTCCTGCGTGTTTGCCCAAAACCATGTAGGGAATGGGGGCTAGGAGGTTAGACATTGCATTTCATAGGCCAAGCAACATTTTTCGGATGCAAAAAGAAAACCTGTTCTCTATCCTGCCCGTGCAACCTGCACATCAACTGGCAAAACCCATGAAAATATCATCTATCAAAATACCAACCCATTTGTCAATTCCGTGGCGTTTAGTTAACTAGGTTTCTACCACTATCTGTCCTAAATCCGATAGATGGCGGGAAGGGACTGTCCCACACCAACCTTCCAAGGCCCCAAATCTTCGTCGATCTTCGTCGTCTTCCTCCATAGTATCAGACCAACGCTTGCTTTGTACACCAATGCACGCAAACGCTGCATGTGCTGGAGATTGTTCATGGCATCAGTGTTCACTGCTTATGGGCATTATGGGCGCTGGCTAGCTTGCACAGAGATGGGCAAATTGAAGCAGTATCAGCGGTGTCATCATCAGGTTTGGGGCGGTATTGCCGGTCACCTTGGCAATGCGCCAAAGGTCAACTGCTGCGAATGACTGAGGCGTAGGATGTAGGGAAGAAGCGGCAATGGATGTTTCAATGAAAGGTAGAAAACATGGTAATAGTACCTCCCCCCGAAACATCTTGGCTTTTGGTTCCAGGAAGGTATTGCAGTTCACAGTATTGCCTTCTTAGCACCTTGTCATGTCAGGAGCACGCATCAAGGTGACATCGGTGACTTCAAAATCACACACACATATATATATATATAATATTACACATATGCGTATATATATATATATCTACAGCCAAAACTCTTCATGTATGGAATATTTACCTACATTTGGCTTACATCTATGGTAAATGTAGGTAAATAATTATTCCATACATGGAGCATTTGTGTATGTAAATCAGTAAATGTTGACTCTATGTGAAAAACAAAATCAGAAAGAGTTCTTTTTGGGGGTAACGGGTAACATATCATGTATCATACCTGGACCTTCCATGTGGCAGACATTCTGGCAGTTCTGGATGAAAAAGGTCGCTGGAAGGAAAAAAGCTCGCTGGAAGAAATCCATAGAAATCCTGGATAGATTTCTTCCGCGAGCACGTCCGAAGAGGTTACAAAGATTCAGAAAATAGATTCAACATAAAGTTTTCAAAATGTCCCTTGACATAGTGTATTCATGACATGAAATAAAAAAAGAAACGAAACTCTGATAACTTAAGTACATACATTATGTATAGCATATAGAGTATAAGAAAAGAAACAAAAACTGTATATATATAAATATAGACAGTATAGATATATATATATCTAAAAATAAATATATATATATAGATATAAGATAGAATACACACTATATCATTCTATATTCAAACAATGTGTCACATATGAAACATACAATGTAGTACGTGATCAAATTGACTATTGTTATATTAACACATGATGTATACATGATAATGATGATACCAAAAAAATGCTATACATGATTAAGGTACATGAATATATGTATATATATACACATTATATACTATACATTTATCATACCTTTGTTCTTCTCTATAATCAATAAACCAGATTGACCGTTCAAAGCAGCAAAAAACACCATCCGAATTCTTCCCAAATCGTTTCTTGTCAAGACTCGGTGTGGATGCCACGCTGCTGGCCTTGTTAGCCACCGTGTCACATGCACTGCTCGCATCACTCCAGGGTCTGGGTCCCGCAACGGGGGAAGCCGGTGGTGAAGAGCACTGAAGATACTGTTGATGGTTTTGAAATCGGGCGATCACCAGTTGAGGTTGGTAGTTTATCTACCATTACTTACGGGGTTTCAAAAACATCCCAGGTGGCGCATCCTACCTTTCCGGATGTGGTCGATTTTTGTTCGGGAGAACTAACATATCCCACCTATGGAGGAGGAAGCATTCATCTTCCCAGCTACCTTGAAATGAGATGTGTTAGATATTCATATAGCGTTTTTTTAGACCCCCTAGGTTTAATATAGCCCCAGAAAAGATGCTGGGCCTCAAAAGGAAGCCAGATGGTCTTCCAACCATCCATTTTCAGGGGCGAACTGTTAGAGTTTTGGAGGGTGTAGATGAAGGGCATGAACCCCATGCACCCCCGCCCAAAAAAAAAGGTGGAGATGTACATATATACCGTGCTAGTGTCGATGGATTTTGAAATCTGGCAGTTGCACCACTTCAGGGTGGTAGTTTATCATCCATCTCTTGGGGAGCAGCTCCTCCAGTCTTATCCATTGAGGCAAGAAGTGTCTCTTTGACACTAAGATGGGAATATTCTGAATGAAACATCCCCGGTTTTTCAATAGGAAGAATACATCTTTCCAAGAGCTTCATTTTTTTCCATTGGCCACCGTACTTCCAGTACCAAGGGCTAAATGATTGTTGTGGCAATTAAAATACCAGATAAAAAAAAACCCATGGATCTTCCCGGAAAGGGTCCGTTTGTATGTCCTAAGATTTCCAGGAATTACCCTTTCACCAATCCTGGGAATGGTTCGATGTTTCAGTAATCCATCCTACGGTCCTACTCGACTCTAAGGAAGGGTCGACGGATTCTTAGGGATTCAACTTGCAAATGCTGCAAGAGAAAAAAACGCAGAATTTGTCGTTTTATACCACCAATCACCAATTGACAATAAGTGGGTACAAAACACAGGTGATCCTGTTTGAAAGATCATGGAATGTAACTGGTGGGTCTTGATCACCACTGGTTGGATGCTTGAAAATATTATCCCATGACGGATCCATGTATGAGTTATGTAATTACCCACATTTGGCTGATTTTGATGATAAGTGCAGGTAAATACACAATACATTGGTCCTATGGGCAAAACCCCAGGATGCAATAAGTAACGAGTGCAGAAACTGTCATGACCCCTTTTGGTCGCCTAAAAATGAGAAGAAGCCTCTTGGTGGCCAGGGTTTTATGGGTGGAGCACTCCAAATCTTAGTCGTTCCGATCCCCAGGAATGCTCACTTCTGATGTCCAAAAAATTGTTTGTCGACCGTTGACCCAGTTAGTATTTTTTATGGAGAGGCTCCCTTAACAAGCTCCCAGTTTGGTGGATAAATGCTCCCAGTTTTATGGATAAATAGCCCTCATTGGCCACAGCTCCCTTCGTGTCATTTCTGTTAACTGTCAGATGCCAAGAGACTTCATGGCCAGAGTCTTCTTGCTGCTGTCACCAGGTAGCTGCCCATGGAAGGAGAAAGGAGCATCCTGAAGGGCAAAACCCCACACAGGAGGCCAACAAAGCAGCTTCGGGATGTTTTACATGTTTGATTGGTATTGGGTGAATGGGATTTACCAGTACCTCCATACCAATAAAACATTACCAACCTCCAACCACCCAAAAACCTTTAGCCATTGGTATCCCGAAGGAAGGAATGGGGTTTGGTATCCCATTGGTATACTTCAAGCATCAAGAACCTCCAATTAAATACCCACCTCCAAATACGGGATAAATTTCAGGATGCAAAGTGTAGGGTTTTTTTGGGTAAATTTCCCGAAAAGCCAAGTAACAGCAGCAAATATCTCATGCCACTTCCCGAAACAACCCACCTCTGCCACGAAAAGCTGCCGCATGAGAGTGGAACCTGCCCAATAAATCCAGCGGTTGATGGCTGAAATCCTGCACCATTTAGGATGAAGAGTATCACCTAAAAGGAATCAGCAACCACCGGAAGTAGAAAAAAAATCCAGCTACTGTTGATGGTTCAGAATTCCGGTGAGAAAACCAGTTGAGCTTAGTAAATATCCCATATTATTTACAGGGTTTTATACATTCCAGGTGGTTGTTTGGGATTTCTTTCATCAACTGTAGGAATCAGTATTCCACTCTATTCCAATCCCATCCTCAGAATTGAATTCGTTGCAAAATCTCTTTACTCACACCTGGATCCTTAGGGAACTGGCCAGTTGCGGGGAAAAAACACCAACCTGCTCCGACCTTTACAACTGCAATTTTTCAAGGGTGATTTGCTCCTAAAAGTTTGCGCCAGCTAGATATCTATTTCTATCATATGGAATCCATGTAGGAAACCAGCGTTCAATCTGGCAAACCAAAAGATTGAAAGGTTGATGGGTCACGAAATGCACCGTTTTGGTCTGCTAGTATTGGTGAATTTTCTATAGAATGGACCGGCAAAAAACCAAGCATTCCAGCTGGTGACAGGATTTTGGAACCCCAATCTTGTTGAAATGGCTGAAGGCTTCAGGCTGAACGGCCTCCTTCGGAGCAACCTCGGCAGGGCAACGGCCGTTGGGGGCCTTGAAAGTGGATGCCTCCTAGAGTCAAAAACATAGGGATTACTCAATGCCCTAAGAATCCAGGACGTCCTCCTGAGATATCCTAAAGGATGGGTCCCTGGATCCCTAAATACCACTCTAGGTAAGTTTGGACGGATTCTTAGGGATGCAATAGTAGATCAAATGCTTGTTAGACCTGGAAAATTTTGCCAATGATTTGTAGGCTTTGATGTCTTTTTGTTTCCTACTTGGGACAAGGATGACTTCACGTGATTTCAAACACAGCTCTATGAAGGACATCATGTAGGGATTTCCTTATTCTTACAGTATTTCCCTTTACCAGTGAGAAACGTCTCGCATTCTGCACCCAGCACATTGTGGGTTTCAATTTAGTGCCATAGACGAATCTCTGGTTGGTTGAACGACGCATCTGAAACACACTACCCACTTAACCAAAATGAAATGGTAAAACACCACCTCCAAAGCTATGGATACCTGGATACATGTGGATACCTCATATCTTATGATTCCAATGGATGGTAATTGGCTCACTGTGTGAAAAAGGATCAATTTCATTTCCAAAAAAAACATGTATGTATCATGAGAGGGAAAACAACTTGGGCAAATACATCTGCATCCAGATGTCATTGCCATGCATTCTTCCTGCTTCCAAATTAAAAGCACTTGCTTTATCATCATCAAACATGTCTAGTATAATGCATGATGCATTGATGAGACGCATTGTTGGTGCAACAATAGCAGTCCGCCTACGGCTCATCCTCAGCACTTTTGTCATCCCATCTGACCCATCGGCCATCTTTCATCTCAATCATCATCATTCATCATCTTTGATTTGCACAAGATGCTTGGAAACAAATCAAAAACAAATCCCCAAATGGTGGTTTTTCCATGGTGATTTACCATGGCAGAATCCGCCAAAAATCACCAACAAAACAAGTCTCCTTTCACAGGAAACCACCGCTTCTTGGGTCCCAAACGTCCGAAGTTCTTTAGAATGCTCTTCATCCTGAGGCCATCAATAATCACCAACCCGCAACTTGTTTCCAGGGTAAAAAAAACAAAGAGCTACCAACACCACAACCACAACCACCATCACCACAACCACCATCACCACAACCACAATCACCACCACCACCACCACCACCACCACAACAACAACAACAACAACAACAACAGCAACAACACCTTCCTACTACTAGCACATACTAGTACTAGCACTACTACTATCATTGTTCTCTTACTCCTAAATTACTACTACATAATGGTGTGTGTCACCAAAAATCCACCAAGTACAAAGAATTTGCGAATCAATTGTTTGAGTCTTAAACCTGAATTCTTTGTGCATTTCGGGGGGAGATTCCCTGCCTCCAATCACCACCATTTAACGCAGGGAAATTCCAAAAACACCGGAAAAAAATAGTAAAGTCGCTCCAATTTGCTCGGCATGATCTCATCTAGTTGGTGGTTTCAACCCATTTGAAAAACATTAGTCAAATTGGATCATGCAACCCCAAGGTTTGGGGTGAAAATAAGAAACAAATTGAAACCACCACCTACTCATTGAATCTGTTCGTTCCAAAAAACGTGTCCCGAAACTTCGCTTCAGCGAAGCTTTGGCAAAAAAAACAATCCACTGGATATCGATTTTTGGTCGCCTCTTCAAAATCTGAATTTTTGTTTGTTTAGGGTCCAGATATACTGTTGATGGCAACCAGAAATCCCAAGGATTTCCAACCACCGTTTGGATGTATCCTAAAAACCCGGAAAAATAATGGGATAAACTACCAACCTCAACTGGGATTTCTGAACCATCATGGATTTGTCCCTATGATATTTGCATTAACACAAATCTTGGATGCCCATCCAATCCATTCAGTCGACACAAAACAAAGCAATAAAACAACTGTTGCACGGTGGGCGTTTCGGATCCAGTTATAAATGGGATTATCATAGGGCCCCTATAATTTGACCGAAAATACATGGGTTTGCCTGGGGTGAAATAACCCTGCTTTTGAGGGTTTATAACTTCATTTATAACTACAGTAGTTAGTAGGGGGCCACCTTGTACAACAACCATACATTTAGCCTTTCCAAATACCATCCGACAATGTGTGTTGGATTGCTTTTGAGCTTCGATCTCATTGAGAGGTGTGACCGGAAGCCCAGTTCATGCTTGATTCTTCAAATATTTGGATGGCCAGCTTGGGTTAAGCTAATCCTGAGCTTCCAGTTATTTCCAGTTACCATCATGTCTATAATCATGTCTGTACCTAGTACAAACTATGTATATCTACATATATAAATATAAATATATAGTGTATACATGAACATTTCAATTCCCAATAAGTAAGATTAATATCATCTAGTCCTCTGCTACAAGGAGTTGGGGAAGGTGCGGTTTTGGTTTTCCCTAAGGGGATTTCCGCCCAGGTCGTGTTTGTTTTAGCCGGGGGCAGGGGAAACAAATATCGCTACGAAAACGCTACCAACTACTCCTTAGCTCGCTACATCACCTTGGATCGCGGATCGCCAAGCGTCTCATAGGGATCAATGGAGTCATCTTGTAATGCCTGGGGCAACTTGGATCTCTGGGATTTTTTTTTGGTGCCTGGGAGATGAGACTATCCTGGATTATACATATGGATGTATGGATGTATGTATTGTAGGTGTGGATGTATATTTGAAGGATTGTTTGCATATTAAAAAACAACACATATATATACAATTATATGCTGCATGTAGGATTACGATGGGGGACAGGAAAGAAGGGTAATAAAGTGCGAATATTTAAGGAACAGTACCTACGATCAACCAACGGTTGAACGTATCTGATTGCAGTTTTGTATGAAACAAACATCACCTACACCGAGACTGATAAGCCTGGAATATGTATATATATATGATTAATATTTGCATACATACTGTAAAGCAGAAACAATAACCACTTTGCCCCACCACTAGATGATAGACATTGTTCATTGTATCTTTCTGTTCAAATATGTGTATATCTACCAAATATTTTTCACAGGTATACAAGATGAACATTAGAAGATCCAACCAATGGTTGTCTGACTGGGAAAATATTCCTCCCAAGCCACTTCTTGAAGTGATAACTTACTGAAGTTGAATATTGGGAACTAACAAAGCACAAGACAACATGGAAACATGATAAACTAAAGAAACAATGAAAAGAGAGACTAAAGGATTGATTTACTCGTACTATGTTTTGTTGCTGTTGTTCATGAATTACAATTTAGGATCCAATCCTGCTATGTCTTTCCAACAAATGGTGATGCACCATGCAACAGAAACGAAACTAAAATGGCAGTTTCATCAATTTCATCACATCCAAGCATGTAGAAAGTTACATATCACTAGGGATGCAATTCAAACGTTCCTTTGAATCCCGTTTTACGTACAAACAAAACACCACATATAAATTTATCTGGATCAACGTCATACTCATTCACCAACCCAAATGTATTTCGGCCGTTTTTGGGGGAAGATTTCCCTTAACATTCACCACATTGAACTGGTGACATCGTTTGCAAAGACTTCAACCAATGGCATCACGACATGATGTCCCTGCCTGTTTGAGAGCTAATGAACTTTGAAGACAAGATCTCACCACGTTCGTCACCTGACCTGCAACAACACAATCTGCCGGGCAGGCACCTATGTGTATAAGTACAATATATACATCGGATCCATATACATAATAACTGTATACCTATACCTGCATAATTAATACTACAAACATCTACACATCTCACTTTTGCAATGGTATTCACATATTTCTGTGGAATCAATACTTGGCAGTTTCTTGAAAAAGGTGACATCCAGAACAGTAACTAACTACACTATTCCAAAGAGAATACCTGGTCGATAAGTACCACTACACTCCCTAAAACCAACAACAGCCCCTTAAAAATGGTGGGTTCCAATAAGAATCTCAAAAAAGGGGTCTATTTTCAGGGGGTTATATTAGTTTCAGGGAGGGTATAAGGGCCCTAAGTATGCAATCACGTCACGTTGGAGTTTGATAGTTGGCGGTGTGTGTAATCACTGCTTCCAGTTCTCCTCCCACCTGAAATGTTCAATTCAACTCGGTACTGTTGATGGTTCAGAAATCCCAAGGCCAACCACCGTTTCGATGTATAAAACCCGTGTAAATAAGGGGATAATCTACCATATCAACTTGGTGAGCCGGATTTTTTTCCCTCAACAATATCTCTGGGTAACTTTGAATACTTTATATGGACTGAATATATCGAACCATGAGTCCATTTTGACAACAGAGTTTCACTACTAAACTGCACCACCTTGGACATGAAATGGCGAGCCGGTGGTTCAGAGAAAAAGAAAAACATTGCTGATATCTGGCAGGTATGAACATCATTTTTCTAGCAGATTGAAGCAAGAGTGGAAGAAACTGGTTTCAATGCTGAAAATAATGACATCATATAGCTTGGTAGATGTTTGAAGTCTATTCGTTGAAAAAGATACTGTATTCTTACTAATTGATTTTAAAAAACCAATAGGGAAGCAACAACAACAACAACAACAACAACAACAACAACAACAACAACAACAACAACAACAACAACAACAAACAACGGAAACACATCCATACATGGATCATCAAAACTTTCCAAACTTAGACATCTTCAAGGTACCCTACCCAGCAACCCAAAAAGCTTGGCACCTCTGGAAAACATACCAACTGGTACGTACGTGATGGAGAAATGAATTTACCATCAGTAGGTCCAGAAACAAATGACAACACATACACACAACAAAAATATATGTCAAATGCGTTTTAGAGGTTTTATGTCAATTGAACCCTAAACACTCGGAACATCATCAAACCCAAAGCTCCATTTGTTTGTTCCATATCGTGAAAAATGCTGAAATTTTCTAAGGTGTTTTTGCACCCTTAACTGGTCACCCTGACCCTTCCCATCACTTTCCCCCCGGTGACCACCGCCTTTTGCAGGTTCCTCCGAAAGATCCAGGGAGTTCCCTTCGATGCGCGGCAACATCTCGTTGGCCGTGGCCTGCGGAATCTGTTGATGGTTCAGAAAGAAATCCCAGGGATTTCCAACCACCTGAGATGTATAAAACCCTGTAAATAATGGCATAAACTACCAACCTTAACTGGTTCGCCGGATTTCTGAACCATCAACCGTATCTGTTGTCATTTTTCCGGTTTATCGTTGGGTGGGATCCTGACATTATGTATCATATGCTCATTACTTGAGAGTTCTGAAATGCTTGATGGTTGTCAAATCAGCAACTACCGCTCTTGTATCAAACCTCCCCTGCTCATCTGAAAACCATGGCAGGAGAGAGTTAAAGGGCCTTTAAATGGAATGGATTCTCAGTGTTCAAAGGGTTCTACTAATCCCAGGGCTTTTCACAGGTTCTTTAGGTTCTTTAGGGGATGGTGGGCCAGATCTTTGAGGCGATGTCCTCCCTTTTAGGCCGAGAGTTGACCTTTTACCAGCAAAAACAACAAGCAACAACTAGTTGGTGGTTTCAACCCAGTAGGATCATTTCCCCAAGTAAGATCAACAAATATAGGATCAAACCCAGTAGTTGGTTGGTTAATGTTGGTTACAACAAAATATTAGTCAAATTGGATCATGCAACCCCAAGGTTTGGGATGAAAATAAAAATATTTGAAACCACCACCTAGAGAATCATAGGATTATTCTGGTTATTGTAAAGGGTGGTAGGTAGTGTATAATCGCCCAACTGGGAGTATAGACCACTTCTATACCAGGTATATATTGCCTTCTATGGGTTATATATTCCCTACCACCCTTTTCAAGAACCAGAATCATCCATTGAAACAACGGATGACTTTCAAGTGAGAGTATTTTAGATCATGGCTAATCTACATACCTACCAGGAAACGGAACGATTAAAAAAAGTCAAAGGTGAACATCTAAAAGAAAACTTGCGCATCTTGAAGTTGCCTAAAACAAAAATCATAAACAGGTCTCTTTGTCACCTCACACCCACTCCCTAAGTAAAAAGACCACACCTGACTTCGTGCTTCTGCCTCCTGCAGGGTAGTAGCAACAGGAATTGGAAGAATGTCAGGTGAGGTTTCCAGGATGTCAACATGACTCCTTAGATTGTTGTTGCCAATTTTTCTATGTGGTGGTTAAACCAACCCATTCAACGTTAATTTGAAAAATATGCTCGTCAAATTGGATCATGTCCCCAAGGTTCGGGGTGAACATTAAAAAATCAAACAAATCAAACCACCACCCAATTTTGTTGGATGGAGAAATCTGGCTGGTGTTTTTTCTTTTTGAGCAGAAGAAGTTCTTGGTTTTCATTGAAGTTGGAATATCGGAATCAATCGTTTTGATGTGTTTTTGGTTGGTATTCACCTAGATCTCTTCAACATGTTACAAGTGAAGGTCATGAATGTGCAGTTTGTTCAGCTTAGAACTTGCCTTACAACTTACCACCCAAGCTTGATGGGATCCATGCATCGGTATAGTTTACCAAGTCTCTGAAAATTAAAAATACGGTGAGCCACTGACAAACAAAATTGCTATCCCATGATCCCATCCAAAGAAAAATCCTTGTTGCTTCTAGGATTTGTTTGCCACTAAAGTTTTTGATCCTTCCTGAATTTGGCAGGTATTCCACCTGCGAAGTAGGTGGCGCAACTCCCATGTATTGTTTTATCATAGGCCCCTTACTAAGTCACCTTTTGCGAGTTGCACCATCTACTTTCGCTACAGTGAAATTGAATCTCCAACCATTTGGGGAAGATTTCATGAGACCTTATGGTGTCTTTCTATGAGAAAAAAACACATGTCAGTGTTTTCATGATTTTTAGCAACCAACTTGAATTTTCCAGTTTCTGCAGACTTCCCTTACACTACCTATGTATTTTGCTGTAACAATACATGAGATCACTATGATTCACTCAGTCTGTTAATTAGCTCAACTCCCAGTATCACCTACGCCAGTAAGCAGAAAAGTCAAGAAATCTACGTCATCCGGAACAGGGGCTATGTTGATGGCTCACTCCCTTGATGCTACAAATGGGCAAAATCCAACAACTGACAATTGCCACTGTTTTGGTAGCCAGCATCAAATGCATTGAAGAATATCAAAGGATCAAAACAGAACAAAAAATACTAGTGGGTGGTTTCAACTACATTTGAAAAATACTATCCTGTGTGTCAGAGTTAAAAGAAAAAACATATCTTTGAAATCACCACCTAGATTAACTATGAAGCCTTGTATGCGAGTTCCACTAGAGTGGGCAGTGGATGGTAAGAGTTTATGGCAAAAGGCATGTACAAACCAAACCAACAGATCCAACAGTGTTACCGTTGCAGAGGCCATAAGACCTGATTGAACTACTGCAACATCAATTTCTGCAAATTGATGATATCACCGCATCGTATCATATATGTCATATTTCAGCAACCTCCTTTCTCAAAAAATGCCTTGAGATCATTCTTCCCGAGGGCTCCAAATCATTCAACAATACTACTGGTAATATCTATAACATACTGGACAACCTGGAACGATGTAAGTTTCAGAACTCGACATTTCCAACCAAAATATGCGCTTTTTGGGGAAATCATATGTCGTCTTGAATCTAATGGATCCCAACCACCCCAAACCTGCCCTAAGAATCCTGACCCCTCAAACATTGTTATTTTGCGGACCCCCAAACACCCCTGCGTCATACAAGTTCGTTCACAACCCACCCTTCCATTGGGTCGGGTCCAACCGGGGATTCGGGTCGGGTGACTCGGGTGACCAGTCACCATCAACTCCCATGGCCCAAATGGTAAGCCTCTGAGACCGATTCTTGTCGTGGTTCCATCAACTTTTCTTCAAGCCTGGGTCAGCCACGGCGGGAGGCGGGAACCGTTTCCTGCTCACATCAACACATATGAAGAATGGAAATTTGTCTCACAGTGGAGTTTTCTTTTTTTCAGCCATTGTTGAGGCCCTTCTGGGAATTCACTCCAATAAAGCAGGCTGCGCTGATTCAGCACGAGGCGTCATGCAACGCGAAAAATGGGGTGGGGGTTCAGACATGGAAACTTGAGAATGGCTGGCTGAAAATCCTCAAGTAGAACAAAACTGCCAAATAACTTGGGGCCCATTAATACGCCCTGTATCAACTAAACAACCAGGGATTTTGATCCCTTCTTTTTGAAAAGGGAGTGGAAAATACTCACCAACTCGAGGAATCTTCCTCAACCTTTTGAAACAAGAAAAACATGTGAAAGAGACTAACAGCTATGAGGCTATGAGTACGATGTGGCAGTGGAAGAGAAAGATCATGTGGGTCATGCATTGGAAGCATCTTACAATAGTTCCCGGAAGGGACGGCGACATGAGCAGTGCTCAGCAACAGACACCAGACATTCCTTGAGGTGCTATATCTGTTGGAGGTTTCTTTTTCAAGGCTTTTTGTCACAATCCATCTAAAAAACATGTAATAAACAGGTTTTCAAATCACGGTTCAAATGCTTCGACCCAACAACAACATGATTTCATCGAATCGGGCGTCAACCACCAAAATATCCACCTTCAAAGGGATAAACTGATGTGAACACCCTAAAAAAATGTCCCATTCCATTACCATCCATGTATGGTATATCTACCTACATTTCCCATCAAAATCAACCAAATGTAGGTACAGTAAATATATCGCACATGGAGAGTCTGGGTGACACTGGTTGGTTGGATTCGCATGTTGGACCATCATAATCCACTGCTTATCGACACAAATCATGTAAATGCAGTGATGATTCTTATGGGTTTCTGGGTGGGACCCAGAATAGAATTAGAGAGTGCATAGGGATTCGGAATTTGTGCAGAGTCCTGCAACCGCTTCATGATGTTCTATTTTCAAATCAAAATGAATACATGAAACGTCATGAAACTGCCACTATCACTCCGAGCAGGTCCTTATATTTCTGCATCTGGGTTGTGTTTCGGCATGGCTGAACATCAAGCCAGAAGACCTATAAGTCAAATTGTCGCCATCTCCCAAAGAATACGGAACACTTGTCACATACAATAGATACAGCAAACTCATGATTGGAATGAATCATGAATCCACCACACAAAGAATGGTAAGGAACCACACAAACTCATTTTGTTTGTTTGGAGCAAAGGCATCAAGCGAATTCATAGGAAAATGAATGATAATGCATCTATGGGTGTTTCCTTAAATGGTGGTACCCAACAACCATGGGTTTTCCTACTAAAATTGATCATTTTGGGATGTTTTGGGGATACCACCATTTAAGGAAACACCCATATCATATGCCGCAAGATTCATGCACAGTTTCCATTTTGGGTCACCCCAACGCACGGAGATCATCCAATGATGAGGCCTTGTCTCGCACCAACTGGACAAATCAAACCCATATATGCTCCATGTATGGAATATTTACCCAGATTTGCCACAAATATATGCCACATGTAGGTAAATATTCCATATATGGAGCATATTGGGAAATCTACCAAGGTAAATCTAAAGATTTGATTGCCTAGATTCCTTGATTCAAGCAACACCTTAAACTAAAATCCCCCACAATTTCAGAGATGGAAAGTTTAAGATTATATAACAATGTGTTTTCTTTCTTTCTGAGCTTATGGTTTGGGTTGGTGGTTTGGGGCCCGGTGGTTTGGATTCCTAGGATTCGGGGTATCCCTAGAATTCCAAACCACCGGGCCCCAAACCACCGGGCCCCAAACCGTTAGTTGATTTTCGAGATTCAAGAAACGGATTCCAGTTATCACTTCCCATTGATCGAGAAGATACACTAACTACACCCATGGAAATCTCGCTGGGGTTAATGTACTAGCCCGTCTGTTGACCAAGTTGGATCGACATGACATCCGTTACGAAAAGGTCCAGATCTCCCAGTTTTTGGTCCAAATCTTGGCGAACAAAAATCGAAGGATCGAAGTTGAAGTTGGAATGACAACTTGAAAAGGGACAAACAAACACCCTTCAAAAGGTCGGGGATTTTACTGTTGATGGTTCCGAAATCCCAAGGCCAACCACCTGGGGATGTAAAAAAAACATGTAGATAGTGGGATAAACTACCTATCTCAAATGGTGCAATATTTCTTCCGTCAACAGTATTTCTGGAGGAAACGTAAAAAATAGATATCAACACACACTGAAAAACCGCGTGAGGTGAACCAAACATGTTCACACCAATTATGGCACAAATTGGCAAGGAATGATGTCATTCGAACTGTTTCTCTAACTAGGTAGTTCTTGGGGTATGTCCGTGGTGTGATGTTGGCAGAATTTTGGTATGATATCTCATGCTTTTACTCACATGTCTCAAAAATAATGCCAATAACAGCAGGTAAGCAATGTTCAAACTATACTATCGAGTTGTCAGTAGGGATCCATATCATCGCTTATAATCAACAATCAGACCTATGTAACTGGGGTAGTATATAAAACACAATCAAACCAGAATTTAATGAATAACTGATTACTGCTCACGTTGAAACTCCGAATTTTGGCTTCCTTTTTTTCATGGATCCCCAGCAAAGGAGGTTCTTCTTCCCAAGGCCTGGCAGAAAAAACATCTGAACGTCTGAACACCCTTGACATTGGCGAGGGAATTTTAAGGAATTTCTAGTCCACCCGTTTTTCTTTATTCTTCCATATCGCTTTACAATAGATGGGACAGCCTTTTAACAACGGACGCTTCAGTTGTAAACCTTGAGCCTGCGGCCCACCCTGGTTGGAAATTCACATAAAGTAACAAAAAAACGTGTTTCAAAAAAAAACGAAGAAGAGTTGGACGTTTTTTTTCCAGGAAAAAACCATAACCTTTTGGCAAAAACCCTCACCTACTCCACTAACATCTTCTTAAAACATTGTCCAAAGGGGACCATTCCTGAAACTATTTTGTCAGGGGCGAACTGTTAGTTTTAGGGAGTGCACATCCACTTTTTTGAACCAAAACTTGGGGGGGGTGTCAATAACGGATGCTGTTAACTTGAACTTAGCGGTGTGATAGTGTTGACGAACACTACCCAAATGCACTTGACAAACGGCTACAATTAGCAGATAGTGGAACATGATCCTTTGCCTTTGTGGGCCCAGCGTGCTTTATGGGAGTTTGGTTGTTAGTTGATCTCTTTTTTCCCGGGGTGTGCCAGCACCAACCAAACTGCTCAGGGTAGTGATTCTCTTACATGAGCCTTGCACAGTACCTGTGTTCTAGGTACGTGAAATGCAGGCTTTCAGAGAGATTGGTGCCATGTTTGAACAAGATCAACCTGCTGGAATGGTCGACAAACATGTACTGTTGAGAGTGAATTTCACCTAGTTTTTACCATCTCAACATGCAAAAAACCATGGGTCTTGAAGTCGATGTTCTGCATCTAAATGCAGGACTTCTGCCATAACCAGAATCATCTACTACATATTTAAGCCAGCATAATTTTACGATTCGTAGGATGTCATTTTGGCCTGTTTTCTTGTAGAACTTAAGGCTGGAACCTGAAGATGGGGCAAACAGAAGGTTCCGATCTTGCAAAAAACACATCAAATTTGGGGCTTTCAGCGGTTGCACCACGGAGGATTCACATGGAACCTGAGAATATAGCCCTGGAAGAGGAAAATCACTTTCCAATTCACCAGTTTCAGGTTCTATGCTACAGTTGATGGTTCAGAAATCCGGCTAACCAGTTCGTAGGTAGTTTATCCCCATAATTTACAAGGTTTTATACATTCCAGGTGGTTGGCCTTGGGATTTTTGAACCATCAACAGCAGTCTTCGCTGGTGTAGATGCCCCCAAAAAGCTCCATCCCTAGGCCACCATCCACCCGCCTCAGTCGCCCACAAGCACACCATGTTGGTGGCCAGTTTAGTGAAGGCGATGGTGTCACCAACAACAAAACACCAAATGTTGAAAACCTAAAACTCCAGGAACAGAATTCATGAGATTCATGATCCATGCAGTGATCTCTTCGTGGCTCAGCTGCTCACAAGTGTTGAAGTCGGAGCTCGGCTGTGTGTTCTATTTTAGTTCAGGTACCCCCTTCATTCAACAGCCCAATGGGGCAAGATCTGTCTTGAATACAAGAGTTCGTCGACAAAGAGGTGTGCATCTGCTTTTTCATATTTTTTTTTTGTATTGTGAGGCTTCATATACTCTATCGTCTATCTTTATATCTTCAGTAAAATTTATGCCAAATGTTGCACTCATGTTCCAAAAGCTTGGCTCGAAAAAAGGTGCTCGAAAATGGTGCTTGGCTCTTCCATTGATTCGGGAACCCCGTCCTTTTTCAGGTGACCACTACAACCCCGAAGTGAAACAAATCAAAACACCCCTGAAAAATTGGGAACGCAGTCTTTCTCACAATCAGAGTAGTGCAAAAACATGGCCCTGTAAGATGAGTTTAGTATCCAAAATTGTGAAGTTCCACTTCCGATGAGTTGCTGAAGAAAAGAGGCAGTAGTCTGAAAAAAAACATCACTTACACAGCCAAAGGGCCGTGAAATTAATGTTTGAACTTCATTTTTTCTATTGAATATGGACTCCCTAAAAAATTGAAGGTTAGCCATTGGCTCAGTGAGATCATTTTATGAGGGAATTGAATCAACTCGCTCATATCAGGTCTAGAAGATGGACAACAAAAACATGATCACAATGGTTACTCAACAGCGATCACCATTTATACACGCCCTATTTCCGAAGTCACAGATATCGAAGTTGATACTTTCCAGAACTTGCTTGTGGTAGTAACAGGTATACCTTACCAGTTCTTCCGGAAGTAGCATGCATTTCAACATCCCTTGTTGATTGCAGACTTTCCACCACCCCCAAAAAAACTGGGAATATCACAGTGACATCCCACCTCATCTAAATATACACATACCCTCCCCGGAACTAAGATAGCACCTGAAATTTGATGGTTGGAAGATTAATTACTTTTCTTTGGGGTTTCGGCCTATTCTCAGGTGCGAACTGTTAGCTTCAGGGAGGATACATGTCAAACACATGTATATCCCAACCTTTAAACAAACAAACAAACACTGTAGGTAACATGTCAGTACAAGTAGTAAGATTTTCATGACAATCGACTTCACATCCCTGACTCCGATTATGAAGTCATGTAAATTCCAAGCACCCCTCACCTTGCAGTTTTTGTTCGCTCTTATCTCCAGGCAAAGCCGGCAAAGCCTTCACTTGCAACAAAGGCAAGTTTGGAAAGCCTTTGAATTATGCAATTGATTCCTGCATTGAATTAAGCAACGCATCTTCATCCGCATCCTCCAGGGGGGTTGCCAATGTCTGCAAGGTGTATATAATATATATATATATATACATGTAAATATAACAATAAAAAATAAATAACACATATAATATATAATATATATATATAATATATAATATAAATATATATACAATATATATTGGAACTTAGGCATAAGTGTTACTTGGGGTGAGTTGTAAGCATGGACCGCGCTAGCAACACGTGGGCACAAGCTTCTAGAGCAGGTGGGGCTCCGCCATGTGGCGGTCCCTTGTTTTGTTCGCATGTGCCTCTCAGAGCGATGGTTGGTTCTGGGTCAATGAAACCTCAACACCGGACAAGGGACCTTGGAGGGTATGGATGGACAGTTCAGTCCCTACCTTAGCCAAAGCTTTGGAGACGGTGGAGGAAAGCACGGCTCAGACCCGTGATTGGTTTGGAGGCCTGGGAGGTGTAACGGAGGGATGGAGCTTCGGCCTTCTTCTGGACACCATTTTGGGCTTCTTCGGTTGGGCGATCTTCGGATCCGCTTGGGACGGTGTGAAAAGTGGGTGCAGGCGCTTGTTACAGCTTGGGGCTGTGCTCGTGGTCTGCCTTTTTGCACACTACGCCTGGGCAGTCGCATGGCCAGTGGTGTCCCTGGTAACGGCCGTGGTGATGGCGGTGGTTTGCTTGGTCCGTGGGAGCATACGATTGCTGGGAACCTGTGGCGTTGCAATCCAACGAGCTTGTGGGGGCGGAGCGGAGGCGTACGGGGCGGACTACTATGGGCCTGGGACAGGCAAAATTCCGGAAACTGCTGAATTGAGGCGATTCAAGAAAGTTGATGCCGATCAGTGGTATGTCCTGCGGAAGGATGGAAAGGCGGTGGTGTTTCGACCAAACGGGGACGCGACTTCCATCAAAGCCAGTGGGTTGTACGTCATGGTGGACTATGACACGGTCCGGGGCGACGGCACTTTGGTGAAGGAACTTCGTGGGGTCGACCGAGTACATCTCTGCCGGAACATGGTTTGCCCTGAAGAGGGCCATCACTTCCAGGAGTATGGGATTGTGAAAAAGGTGGACGCGGAGCGTATTCAACTGGCGCAGGCGACGGAAGGGGCTGCACAAGCTTGCACAACTATGTTTCGCTGGTTTCGGGGGGGCTGCAATACAGTGGCGAGCGCTGCAAAGGACTACGCGTCGGAGTCGGAAACCGAGCAACCTATGTGTGGAGCACATCGTATTTGCTGGATGGATGATGACGGCGTGCAGGATCTTGCGGTGAAGCCTTGTACAGGGGTGGGTTCGACCATTGTACAGCTCCTAGTTGAAGACCAATCCGGTAGTGAGCAGGTTAGTATGTGCCCGGTCCATGCTAGTTGTTACATGCAGAAACGTTATCTTAACAAGTGTAGTTTCAAGGGTTGTAACAGGGTTGGCCTGAGTTCTGACGGAGGGATGCAGTGTTGCGCAGTTCACCGCATTGCACCACGGTCGAGATCTACGTCACGTGCTCGAAGTAAAGATCGAGGAGAAGATCGGGCACAGCGCGAGGTTGCGATCGACGAGACCCCGGAGGATGACCAGGCGATCCGCTCTGAGCTCAAGGACGTTAAGCGGCTCTTGCAGGAGATCCAGGTTGCGGGTAAGGCGACGAACAATGGAGATGAGGATGAAGAGAACGGTGAACCGCCTCGACGCAGGACGAGATTGAATTCCAGGTCACCAGGGCGAACTCCGAAGTCGTCAATACATCGGAATCTAGCGAAGGTTGGACTTCTTGACTCACCAGGGGATGAGAGGCGAACTATGCTGGAGGAGTTTTTTGACCGGTTCGCGGAGGCGAGACCCCTAGGAGTGGGTGAGGATGAAATCCGAGGGCAACTTGCGGAAAAGTACGACATGACGGCGGAGGCTGTTGCTCAGAAACTACACGAGTTGGGGACCTTCGAGCAAGGCAAAGGTCAGCGTGGTTTGACAAAGTTCATGGTCAAGTGGAAGGAGGTAGCAGAAGGTTCACCGGAGTCAGAAGGCCAAACGTCCTCCTGGAGTGTGATACCGGAGGGTCCAGGCAGAGGATCTACAACGAGGAGCAGCCCGGCTACGAGCGGGGTTTCCGCGGTAGCCCCACCACCAGGGATCCCGAGTAGTTGGGATCAGAGACCAGTTGGACGAGTACGGCCACCTACAACGTATGGTGACAACGACCGGAGAGCGGGAGCTGTTGCTGGCGAAGGCGGTGGAGATCAGTCTATGGCACGAATTGCAGAAGCCATCCAACACCAGACGGCAGAGCTTGCAAACCTGGTGAGGAGTCAGGTTGACGTCAATTCACACCCGGCAGGAACACTCAAAGGTCTGGGCAAGCAGTCGGAGGAGTTGGTGTTCCTGATGAGGGCGTGTGGTCAGTATGAGGTGAAGCTTTGTCCCAACGAGTATGGGCAGAGTCTAGCGCAGGGCCTGCTGTCGGCGCAGCATGGAGCGGCAACCCGGCTGAGGAATTTGGGTTGTAGGCAGAAGATGACGTCTCGGCTGGCGATTGGCTTGGCTGGACCGTATTGGGGAACCCACGAGAAGCACGCGATAGGAGTCTCGGACTTTGTGGCCTACACGGATGCAGAATTGGATGCCTACGCGTGGGAGAGTGGGAAGACCAAGAGTGTGGCGGATGTCCGGCCAGCGGTTCCAAATCGGCTTGAGGAGTGGGAGTCACGGGTTCGAAGGCATACCGACATCTGGTGCTTGACGTATGGTGAGGAGTGGAGGATTGTGAAGACCAAAGCCGCAAAGCTCTTGGCTACGTGGCACTCAAGTGCACCTCACCAATGGCCGTTGACAGTGATGATGGATTGCTGGGAGGAGCTACATTGGCGGTTTGCAGAGGAGCTGAAGGAGGTTTTGAGGGCATTGAAACGAGACGCTGGACGCGAGACGATGACGTTGAACGAGGTGAAGTTTCATGCTCTTATGCCGGATGCTTCTGGGTACGCGTGGTTGCAACTCCCCAACACCTTCGACTTGGAGGATCCCAGCTCGTGGTTTGCGACGGAGGTGAAGCCGAGGATCGAGAGGAAGCAAGATCGAGCGTTGTGGCGTTTGACATGGGAAGGCCCAGGACGAAAGGAACGAGGAGCTGCCCCAGCCGGATCCAAGGAGGATGAGAGTAGCAGGGCGGAGAAGCCAACCCTCAAAACCTTGTGGGGGCCGAAGTTGACACCAGAGGAGGTTACAAGAGCGAGGGAGCGTGCCCCAACCAATCGTGATGGGAAGCTCTTGTGCTGGGGTTTTCTGACGCACATGGGCTGTAACATGCAGAGTTGCCAGAGAGCGCATGAGCAGTTACGTGGTGCCTTCGAAGCTTTGGATCCAGCAGTCCAGATGCAACTGCTTAGGCGTGGTGGGCTCAAGAGGATGAAGCTAGAGCCAAAGGAGAAGGTTGCCGAGAAGATCAAGTCTATCAGAGCAGCGGCTGCCGCGGATAAGGCGTCCAAGATCAAGGATGGAGTGAGGAGAGCTGGCCAGGGGGAAACCGTGGAGGATTCCGGGGAACCTCGGGCTGGCGGAACTGGAGGTCGGGTTACCTTTGCCGTACCGGAAGCCATCAAGGAGGTTGACTTCACCAAGGCGGAACAGGAGATGAGCGATTTGATCCGGGGGCCAGATGCACGATGGGTGGAGGAGGTTCCCCATCAGCAGACCCGGCACCCAGGAAGAGATGGGGAGAGTGCCCCTGAGGAGGCCAAGAAGATGGCGCATAGAGCTGAGGAGTTAGCGTCGGGACCTGTGCTATCTGCTTTGGAGGACGCATCTGATGATCTCTATGCATGGGCTGCTACGCGAGTGGCGCAGGATGAGAGCCAGACCTTACAAGGTTTGATGGAGGAGATGGCGACGTTTGGGTTGGGCGACTTGGCCGCGGAAGCTTCGACCATCTTGGAGCGCATCGATCACCGACGTGCAGGAGAAGTGGGAAGACTTGAGATTGGAGAGGTACACTGGCCAGGGAACACCCATTACCCCGGTCAGGGAGAGGTGAGGATCGACGGCCAACGATGGACGATGCTGGACTACCGAGAGGAAGTTCCGATGTCGGAGGAGCTTGCGGCTTTGGTCAAGGTCCCGGAACCGCAAGAGGAGAAGAGACAGTGCGTCACTAGAGTGTTGGCAGCAGGTGTGCTTCAACGCGAGTTAGGACGTCCTCCGACACAGATTGAGGTTGATGGGAAGGCAGAGGAGATGAGACGGGAGCATTGTTACCAAGCTATCGATGCTGCAGAACAGCTGGGTGATGCGGAGGAGTTTGTGACGGCGGTGGAGCACGAGCTTCGTACCTACGTTCACGACATTGTGACCCCTCACCACGAGAAGGATTTCCGCTGTCTGGCGGTCTTTCCCCTTGCCGACCTGCAGGAGGCCAAGTTGGTTGTCCTCCGAGCTGATTACCGAGGAGATCTGTTGGTGGAGACCGTTGTGGGGTCCCAATGGCGTTCTGGTGGCTGGCATATTTGGGCCCTTATTTCAAGAGGCCACATGATGCTGGTTCAGCCTCCGGCGCAATGGGACGCAACAGGGTGGCTTCGTAAGGAGGAGAGATTTTCTACGCCATGCTTGGGCTTCAGCTTCTTTTACCATCAACGACATGATCAATCTCGCACTTCGCCAGGACGAGTACAGTGTCGTTTGTGTACCTAGTATTGCGCTGGTTATAAGTAAGTTATAACTAGAGGTTCTAGTTATAGCCTAGTTAGCCTAGTTAGTTTCTAGTTAGCTTTTCATCTTTCATTTTGCAAGTTGGTAGTTTATCAAAAATATAAAGTGAAGCGGACATGGCTGAAAAAAAGTCAAATCACGATTTTTATAAGTAGAAACTAACTAGAAACTAACTGGAAACTAACCAGGATCAAATTTTGGCTGTTTTGAAATGTAATGGAGAAGAACATGCGAGACAAATCAACATGCAAGCCAAAGAAAAATGCCAACAAAAAACACATGCGATCCAATCAATACATGCAAGGCAAGAAACAACAATCAATGTTCAATGCGCAACATGAGCTGCTTCTTGCTGCATTTTTTCAGTGAAGGGTTGTGATATCACCATTCGCGTGAAACCACCAAGGCGGAATCAACAGGTTCACATTGGAACTGAGTTCAAACTTGAGCAACATCTTTGTATTTTCAAAAATGCTACTGAAATTGTTTGTAGCTTTCAAGCGCAAGACTACAGCCTGAAAACCTATTTTGCCAACCTCTTCAAACAGTGTTGTGACCAAGCACCATGTTTGGGCATGAGTCACATAGCAAACGGAACCGGCAAAAATTGTATTTTTGGAACATCGAATCCTTTTGGGTCCCTGGAACAATTTGCAAGGCGCCAAGGAATGGCCACGCAAAGATTCACATTGTGCTTCCCACATCCTGACCAATAAGGAAGAATGCCACACTGCGTCATCATGGATTTGGCCAACCAAACGTTGCCCCAGGAAAGTTTTGAAGCATTTGTGTTTGCTTTCCTGAAAATTTGGCCAGCAAACATGCGAAACCATAAAAACAACTTATGAAAGCAAAACTATAAGAAACAAAAAAAATACATCTTAGAGAAAAGCGGCGTGTGCTTCGCAATGCATGTAGCGCTTCAAGGCACGAAGGGATTCAACCAAATGATGCCGTTGATGATGCTTTGGCCTTGTTTCATCAGGATAGGCAACGTTGAAGGCATGTTGATGACGATCAATCTGAGAAGAAAACAATAGCGCATCGTTTTCTGTCACGGTGGTTGAATACACCAGGCGACGGATCGTACGGCAAAGGTCAATACATGCTGCGAAGCTTGCGATTTCTTTCTGTAAGACCTGTTTGCCAACTAGCAAAGATTGAATTGCAAACCAAATCAACCAAATCACTGATCCGCAGTCTCTTGCGGATCCTTTGTACACTGGACCATCAAAAAGCTTGTGGTTGAGCAATTTCTTTACATGTGTTGTTTTGGAAGATTTGCCAGCAGATTCGAAGCCAATCCCAATCAAAGCATCTGTCAATAGACCAATAGTGCCAAATTGTTTTTGAAAGGCCATCATGAAAAGATTGACTTCTGAGCTCATTGTTCCATTCGACCAAAAAATATGCATAGGATCTCCCAAAACATGGCTTGGAGGCAAGCGATCTCGTTGAGCAGGATCATTCCAGAATCCGTGAGGTCGAAAATTGATCCCAGATGACTTTTCCAATTGTTCCAATTTTTTTTTGGATGTAATAGTTGCCAAATGATCAATTGCTGCAAAAATTTCGGTATCCGATGCAATGCTCAATTGATGGTACTGGGCGCAATTAATCTCCTGAAAGAAACCAGTGTTGTCCACGACACCGTAACCTTTAGCAACAATGTTCTTACATCGAATGCAAGGCTTGATGCCAGCAGCTCCTCGAACATTGAAAGTAGCCCTTTGAGCTTCAGCATCACTAAGAAAATAACCTGAATGTCGTAATTGCACACGCACTGTTTTGCCACCAAAAAGTCTAAGCTCCATTCCGCTTTCCGTGTCATCATTCAACCATAAACGAAGCAACGCAGATGTGGCTTGTGCATGACCAGACTTGACTTTGTCAATTAATCCTTTCCGTAGAGCCCCCAAACAAATCCATGCATCTTGTCGATCATGACAATCCCATTCCTAAAGTCAAGGCAAATTGGATCAATGATATGAGCAGCCTCACCGTGAAAAAATATGGAAAAGAGTTCAAGAAATCTTGTTAAGCCAAGACTCAATGAAAGAACCGTAGTAAAGAGTGCATTTGGATTGTTTCAAAGGTCCCAAGACGTTTCCAGAAATGCAATCATCGTGGTACAAACAAAATGTAAGTTTACCGGAATGCCTTTGCAAAGATTCATCCATAATATTGGAATAATCTTCCATTTTGCAGAATTGTTGCAAAAGTTTTTGTGGTGTGCTTAGGATCACCATCTGTGCCTTCCAGAGAAATTTCTTGAAGGCACTGGCGGAAAGGCTTCAAAAATGAAGTCTTCAACTTGTAGAATTTGTTGGCTTGCTTATCACCAGACATGATCTCGCAAATTTCAATACATGCACGATCAGATGCCCCAGGCACCAACATTGCCTGACGCACGCGTTCATTGAATTCTGTTTTTCTTTTTCGTTTGGGCATGATAAATATGTTTCTTTTGGGCCAAATGTAAACAAATATCGTATGTTTCTCACATTTGAAAAGATAAACCATGTTGTTTTTAATTGACAACAAAAGCATGAAGGTTTTTGAAAGCATGCAAGTTCCAAACCATGCCAAAACACAAATCAGAGCAAGTCGTGTATCAAGGCCTCAAATCATATCATATCAATCAAGAACATGTGATGAAATCACATGTAAATTCGTAAGGTTACCAAACTCAAATCATGAGACGCACTCAACAAGGTTCATGCAATCATGCAAAATCAAACAAAACAAAGATCATGCAATCACAAAACATCAATCATGGAATCATGCAAAGGCAAACAAAACAAGGATCATGCAATGACAAAACATCAATCATGGAATCATGCAAAGGCAAGCAAAACAGGTTTCATGCAATCACCAGACACCAATCATGCAATATGCAAAGGGAAACAAAACAAAATTCATGCAATCATAGCACACAAAGCATGCAACCATGCATTTCAAAAAAATTAAGGACAATATCAACAAGTGTCATTTGGATTTCTAGAACTTTGTCTTGATATGTTTGCATGTTCCATTTTGATTGAAGCAATGAACTACCAAGTGAATTTGCATGTTTTTGCAAAAGATTGCATGTTTTTGTTGAGTGAAGNTTGAAGTACGTCAGCATCAACGTATTTGCATGGTTTGTGTTGATTTCTTTTTTTCTTGATTTTGAATTCATAAAAAGCACTTGATTGCATGTTTGTCTTTGATTGAGGGTCCAAAGGATTGATATATTTGCATGGTTTTGCTGAATATTATTTTGCATGATTTCTTGATACCATGAATTCTGTATGATTCATTTGCATGTTTTCATTTCATAGTATGAATATTATGTAATAAACCTTATTGGAAGATCTCTGNTTGATATGTTTGCATGTTCCATTTTGATTGAAGCAATGAACTACCAAGTGAATTTGCATGTTTTTGCATAAGATTGCATGTTTTTGTTGATTGAAGTACGTCAGCATCAACGTATTTGCATGGTTTGTGTTGATTTCTTTTTTTCTTGATTTTGAATTCATAAAAAGCACTTGATTGCATGTTTGTCTTTGATTGAGGGTCCAAAGGAATTGATATATTTGCATGGTTTTGCTGAATATTATTTTGCATGATTTCTTGATTCCATGAATTCTGTATGATTCATTTGCATGTTTTCATTTCATAGTATGAATATTATGTAATAAACCTTATTGGAAGATCTCTGACTTGAAATGTATATGTATGTTTTTTTGTTTGTAACTTACAAAGTAATTATTTTAATCTTTAATAATGTTGCTATATATATTTTTTTTAATCTGTATATTTTTTTCTAACCCATCTTTTGTCCACTATGCTGGCGAGGTTTCCTCCTCAGAGCTCATTTGAGCAAGGTTACGGATCCGATCTAACTTACGTCGCATGCGCCGTTCCATCAAGTGCTTCTGCTCATCCAATTCCTAAGTTAACAATCAATACAAAAAACATGCAATGATCAGTGGAAAATGTGCAAAAATGCAAAATTTTATTCAAAAACATGCGAACATGCAATTCCAAATCCATGGCATGCGATGCAAGTTTTATGGTTTCATTTGAGCCAAGATGCTTGTGCATGTTGACGCTTCAGTGATGCAACCTGAGTTGGAAAGCTTAGTGAATCTGTTTGAGCAATTTTTTTTGGGGGGATGGAACCAAGTAACACGTCGACGTAGCGATCCAAGATGATCGTGACACGAAGAAATGATGTTGTCCTTGTCAATCAGATCTTCTTGAAGCTTTTCTGCCTCCAAATCAGGATGAATTGAAAACAAAATGAAACTTTTGCAGATCTTCGTACGGCTTTGGATCCTGATATTCTTCTTTTACGGTTGTGTTTGTTTTGTTTCTCTCCTCACCTTACCAGCTTCAAGCTTTGCGGTCAGTGTCGACACTTCCTAAGTTGAAGGAAAAATTGAGAAACTTTTTTGAATTGTTTAAAATAAACCTGGTACCTGTTGCTTCCAAGAGGCTGATTGTAGATCTGCATTATGAAGATTGGCTGCGTCCAAATCCTTATATGCCAAAAAAAAGTGGAATCATTCAATTCAGTATGCGCATGGTCTACAAAATTAAAACAAATGGTATTATATATTTTCAAT